>KI915043.1:2387245-2522811 GCA_000473445.2 Anopheles farauti
ATTTCGCGGTAGTTAGAAAGAGAACGTGCATGGTTGAAGCGAAATAGACCTACATTTCATACGAACCAAACACGAACACTTTTTTACTTTCTTACACACACTCTCATGTTTTCTTCTCCTCACCCCGTTTCAGCTATCCGCAACATACCCCTCGCCCACAAACTAGCTGTCAATTGTTTGCCGGGCAGTCACATCAACAGTAGGTGTAATATCACCATTGAAACACCCGTGAGCTCATTATTTTAAAATACACCTTTCCAAAAATAGCATAAAATAGCATAAAAAAACATATTTTAAATCCGTACTTCACTTCTCCATTTCCTATTTACAAGGGACTCAGATATCATTCTCACAAACTTTCTCATTCAAATTTCTCGAAACAAAAACAAAAAGCTACCGATCATTATCATAAGTGAATTCAAATTACTCGAAGAATGATTAATCAACTAAAGTACATGAGCCATTTACATAAGAAATAATTACATGGACCATGGATACAACAGTTCAATTTATTAGGTCTGAGAGCTTCTCCCAAACCGAAGTGTGAAACGCCAGTGCCGCCAGCACGCTAGTTTATTGTATTCAAAATTTCAAAGTTTGGAATTCAATAAATTAACAATAATTCAGGTGTATATGCACATAAACGTGAACTCAAAACTGTACACAAAGTTGCTACATGACAAAAAAAACATAACATTTAATATTTCAAAGAGAGACAGATAAAAAATTAAAAATAAAGTGATCATTGTCATAGCAACAACCAGGATAAAGTCAAACCGGGAGCATACTTCATCATACCGGCCGTAGAAGCACCGACGAAAGCATAACCGAAGCATGCTGCCGACAACATAACCGACGGCATGAACCGACCGGGGTCGGGCATCGATCGTGCTTCATTCGTGTTTTGAACCTCGACGAGTGAGCGTCGCCAGTCCGTGCGCTCGCTGGTTCGCGTGTTTCTAGACGCGGTGTTGAATTAAGAAAATCTATAGCAAATTTAAACAGCACAAAATAGCACGGAAAGCTACAAACTGGAAGCTGGATTGCAGAAGGTGTTTAGTAGTGTGTGCTGGTGGCATTTTCCATTTCCGCTGCGCAAGTTTCCAAGCTGACGTGCTCGAGTGTACTAATCGCCGGTTTTGCTTTACAAATCGGATCATGCCCAGCAAGTGGTTTTGAGCTGATACCTGAACAGGTAAAACAGTGATTTTAACAGAAAGAGTGATACAAATTAGCCTCCTTGGGTGTGCGGTTGGAGCGAATCGTACTGTCCGAAGACACTGACGGTGTCGCACACCAAGCAACCAGGAAGAGCGAGCGAAGAACCTTGCGTGAATAGGTTTATTTTTTGTTTGTGAGTGTACAATGTATCCAACAGTGTCTGCATCAAACGTTGATTAAAACGAATATTCCGCTCAAAGCGTTTCGTGTTGAAGTTATTTCATTGCGGTGTTGGCTGCTGGTATTTGAAGAAAAAAAGGTAATAATATGTGATTTAGTTATAAAGTGTCAAAAAATTAAAGTGTGTTGCTACCAAAACCGAAAGTATAATAGTTCTAAATAGCTCTATAAAAAGCATGCTTTACGTAGTGATATTCTAATAAAACTGCAGCACATACGATGCTGGTTATGTGAATGTGAACGATGCACCTCTCTCGTGTGTGTGCGCGCGAATAAAGCGTGTGCAAGTGCATTTTGGAAGGATCGAAGCCGGTGCATCGACACCATTCATTCCTCCGTGAAGAAGCTACAAAGCTGGGAGGGGGAGGGATTGCACTGCAGGTGAAGATGTGTGTGAGTGTGTTTTTTTTACAACACTTCCGAATCAGGCTCGATTGCGAGTGTATTTGTGTGGTAGAATTTCTAAAGCACCGCGAATCATCACTCGTACGAGGTTGTGTTCCTTTATATCGAACGCAGTTTTTATACTGCCCGAATTTGCTTATTACCAATGCCTCCTTCGATGGTTTCCACTGGTGAGCGAGTGACCGAGCAACGTACATATTTGTCGGTAAGTTTTAGTGATTAAATTAGATTGATTAAGTGTTTGTGGTAGTGAGAAAGTGAGATGCTGATCTAAACGAACTTTACGTAGCTCCAAACTGGGTGGATTAAGTTATTGCTGCAGTTCGAAGCCACTGTATCGTATCTGCACCAGAAGAAAAGAGAGCAAAAGAGAGGAAAGATGAAGGCCGGGTGGTGAAGCGGGATAGAAAGAACATTTCATTCTCGCTCGACACCTCTCGCAAGATCAAGTGCACACACATTCTTCTCGATCGCGATCGAAGGTAAACGACGGAAGGAGAGAGAAAAAGAGAGAGATACGAGGCAAAGTTCAACGTGTTTTATTCCTTGCGTGTTTGCTTTCACGGAGCGGCACCACCAGCGGCAGCATCACCAACACACCAACACGTATCGTGTCCGAGTGATCGAGAAATTCTTGCTCGACCCGCTGCGCCGGTGAAGAGTGTGCTTTGGGGGGGTGGGGGGTTGGGAGAAAAGATGGCTTTGGGAAGAGAGATGTTTGTTGGGCTCGAGAACCACGCACGGTCGCGGTGGGTGAAAAGAAGCACCACAGCAGCCTTCGTTCGCTCGATCGTTTAGTACTGGCTCGGGTATGCGTGTGCGCGTGAGCTTGTGTCTGACCAGGTCGCGCAGTTGTTTCTTGCTTTTCCGTCCGTTTTCTTCCACCCAGCTGGGCCGCGCCAGCTTCCACCGTTCCCGACACGGCTAGCGCTGGGGGAGCCTTTCCAGTTTTCATTCCGAGCGCGCGAGAGTAGCAAGAAAACGCGAAGAACATCCACCGCAGTGATGTGTGTTTGCCTGTGTGTATGTATGTGCATTTGAGATCATGGTTTTGGCGTACACGCGCGCCATAAAAGAAATAGAAAGACCAACCAAATCCCCTACCTTCTGCCCCACCTTCCGCCTCAACGGAACGGGTGGGAGAATGCAAGAACGCTCGCAGAACGATCGGAAGAAGAAAGGAAACGAAACGTTCCTTCGAATGTGTTGGTGAAGCTGATGGGGTGGCCGCACACTCAACACAACACGCCGAGAATGAGCCAACGAGCAGGGTGGGGAGATTTTCGATCGCGAAAGGCTACACGCGGATGGCTTCGATTCTTGTGGTGGAAATTCTCGATTCTCGCGTGGAATTTGCGCTATACCCTTCGTTTCCGCTGAGGTAGGGGTTCCATTTCTTGCTTTCCGGCTTATCGGTGCAAACTTAGAGGAGTGTCTACTGTATTTTATTTTGTTTGAAACAAAGCGTATGACACCGTCAAAAAACATATAGTAGCTCTCAACAAATCGGTCTGTATTTAAGTGCAGTACAATATTTGTTTTAGGATATTATATTTTGAAAATTATAAGAAAGGAAGTAAAAGCAGGACAAGAAAAGAACATATTGAATTCATTGAATGTTGGATTATTTTAATCGAAATAACGATTTATATTCATTTTTTCTAATTTGATTGTTCTATAAAATTTTTCTTGATTGTTCTGATGGAATTTTATTTTTAATTAGTAAGCTTTTTCAGTTTGTTGCACTCAAATTTTGCACTCAAATTCTGCAAAAATGAGAGTAAAATGACGCATTTTTATTGTTTTATTTTAACGTGAATTGATGGGTAACCGATTTTGTTCGGATACTTTAAAATCACATCTCCATCTTGCTTTCCTAACCCCTTACCGCACCCGTGTTTCCGAACGATCGTTCCATGGTGTGAACGGTCCTCGTGCGCAGGTTCCAATTTTTCCGATCACCCCGAACTGGAAAGTGAGAACGAAAACCCAAAATCAACATGCCAAACGCCCTGAAGGGCGAACGCAAATACCCTTACCGACCCTTACCGCAACTCGCATCGGACACACAATCGAGCATCAACTGTTTGCGTCCGAAAAATGGTTGTTTGCCTCGCAGCACCAGGAACATATCATTTCTTGCTTCATAAATATTCATCATCATCTATCGGGATGCATACACACACACACACATACGAACCATCCAACCAATCCATAGAAATATGCACGGAAATGGAAAGTGAGAAAAGTGAGAACTTTTTCGTTACTAGCAATTGGTGTGAGGTTTACTTTTTACCCATATAGATCCACTCCGGTGTTCGGTTGCCCGTGCGAGGTTCGTCGCTTGTGACGGTCGAGGTCAAATCTTTCGCCCAAATCAGGTACAACGTTTCGCTCCCGGCTTTCCGGCACAAATGCCGGGGTACGGATTTTCGGCGTCGAAATATAGGTACACCGTTTTATGGGTGCTGCTTTATATGGCACCTGCCGCGTTCGGCGTTCGAAATGTTCTTCATCGTGGGAATGTAGAACTTGTGTGTGTATTTTTAATGGAAATTTTTTGGGACGCACTGTATGAATTTTTCTTCGGCATGATTGAGATTGGAGCAGCGCTATCTTCGGACCAATCGTGCTCTTTGGACATCGAAAAAAACAAAAGACATAAACGAAATAATTACGTCACCACGCTTCTTTCACCGTCGTCCCGGTCGCTTTTTACCTTGACAAAGAGGATCGTGCTTAGCTAGCGTAACTAACCTTGGTGTGGGGGTGGACCGTGTGTCTTGGCTGCCTGCCACTTGGCGGAAAATGATGCCATTTTCACGGCTATTCAAATGCACGTATGCAACTGGAGCAACCGCCGGTGTAGGAGTCACAGACCGGATGAGCTTGAAGGTAAGCTTGAACGACGCCGAAAACGATACCGGAGCGGAAAGGAAGCGTTCGTCAAGCGTGCAGCGGAACGGAACTTTAACTGTTACTGAAAGGATTTTTTTGTTGTAATTTTTATCAAACTATGTGCTCACCTTGTTTCACCACGAGGAGATAATTGGAACCTTTCGATAGGCGATCGAAAGTTTGCAAGCATATGAATATGTATTGCGAACATGATTTTATTGGCTATGTATCTATTATTCAATTCCTATCATCGGAGTGAGCGTTCTGCAAATCGTCTGACAAATTTAGTCAGAAACAAAACGTTTTTTGTCGATATCTTAAATTGAAACCAACAAGCAAAACAAAAAAAACACGCTGTAAATCTGATCTCTTTTCGAGGTAGCTTTATAAATCACGGTCAAAGATGTTTCGATTGCTTGCTTGCCCTTCCGGTCGTGAAGTTTTGAGGCTACGTGTTTCGAGCAGTGACGGATTAAACGAATTTTATTTTATCGGACGAGTCGATACGACGCGTGGCTGTAAAACAGAGGTTGATCTGCTTTTGGCTGACGTGATTCTTTGATCTTATTCGTTCGTTTGAAGGTAGTGCAACCATATGCGTATTGAAATTTTGAGCGGGTGGACGGGGAGAAGGGATACTGAAAAATATGGTAATTCTGTTTTTTCTTCTTCCTGTGAATAATCCTTCCAAAGTGAAGCAAATCCTGAAAATGTTTCCTGTTACAAATCATACCTCGAGCCCCTAGTTTAATGTGCTTGTTCCTATGAATAAGTTTTGAGATAATAAGTTCTGAGAAAATATAAATGAGAAACAATATTTAACTATCTTAACTAGGCTATATTGTTTAAGTAATTTATCCTATTTTGTAATTCATATTTCGATTTATTAATATTATTCCTTTCTTTCTTTATTATTCCTGTTATTATCATTCTGTTTTTTTATTCTTTTTATTCTACAATTTTATTGAATCAATGCAATGATTTATACTGTTTATCATTAACTGGTACACTGCTTTGTTGTTTTTATTAAAGATAATAAAGCTCTTTTTTAATATAAAAAGTGAAGGAGAATCCTGGTAAATTCGTGTCAGCAACGGAGCAATAAATGACTAATCCGCTAAGGTTGTAAAAAATAAAATCAGGATAGCTACAAGTCGACAGGTTTCATTGTATAATTTGTCATATCAAGAAGTTTTTGAGACTATTTGACTATTCGATTTGAAACACAGACGTTGCAATCTTTAATTTAGCTTAAACAAATGTGTGCCGATTTAGTTGCTTTATTGCTGTATAAAAACACTTCCCGAAAAGATATATTAAGAGCATTCCTGTGATGATGGCCTTTGTGACAGGCAGGGTTTCGTTGGCTACTGGCAACAAATCACTTCAACCATCCGGCTCACAAAACAGATCGCCAGGTGTTGAAGAATGGCCTCCATAATAGCCTCCTGGAACGTGAAAAAGAACACTCACACACAAACCCACCGCAAAGGGAAGTAAGTGGGAAGCGTTCTTTCCGGTTTTCTAGAGAACGTCTTTTCATTTCTCTTCTGTTTCACGCTGCTTGGGGAACGCGGTCCGATAATCTTCCCCCAGCACAGCAAGACCTTCACGGGTGTTTCGGATGGGCAGCAGCCTGTACGTGTGTGCGTTTTTGTTGCCACAATTAATTCTAAGCTACAGCATGTTGCTGACCAGCATCGGTCGAAGTCGCGCTGTGCAGTAAAATTACTCGAGCGAAGAATGGACGGGTCGCAAAAAAAAGCAGCACAAAATCAGCAGACATTCCTTTCATTCGCTTTCTGGTGGTTCACGTGGCCAGTTCAGGGCTCGTTCTAAAGTACCAGGCGGATGGGCCCGTCACGGGAAAGTGAGTGAGATGTAGTGGAAAGTGGCTCCGCTGGAATGGAAAGGAAACGGAAAAATCCGCGCTGCCTGTTACTAAGCTCGTTATCTCGCGAATAGATTGATGATTTATTTTCCGGCCTCCGCCGCGGTCGCTGAGATGGTAATTCATCATCATCATCAGCGCCTTCGCCGGCGGAGTTGGTGGTGGTGTGCGCGAGATTATGCCAGGCTAACTTGTGCAAACTGGCGCGAGTGAGTGTTTCTCGTGCTTCAAACCCCATTGTGGTTTAATCTAAATGTCTGTTTTGAGGTTTTGCAAACATAAAACAGAGCTATTTTGGTTGCGTCATCGCTTGTCTGCGCTAGGCAAAGGATTGACTCTAAAACAATTTCTCAACCGGCATTATGGGCTCCGTTCTAGCGTCGCGTTCTAAAGATATGAAAATGCGAAGTGCGAATACTCGAGAATCTTATCTAATCTCATAATTTATTGTGTGTGTTTTTTTTTATTCTGAATTGTTAAAGCTGTAAATAATCATTAAGTAAGGTTTCGCCGTTGATAGCAGGTTTTTTCTGAAGATGAACTTAGTCTTTACAGTTTATTTATACATTGTTGTTACAAACACATTTTGCTAAATCGTTGTACATTTAAAATGTGAATTTTAATACCATATTATGGGTTAGACAGAAAACTGCAAAATTATTTGTACAATTTTTGATTTTTGTTGTACAAAGTAAGACTTAGCCTTCGTTAATTATTTTTTAAATGCTGTAATTTTATGTTGATAGTTTTGCAAAATTTGCACTAGAAATGTGCAATGAATATTTTATATGATCAATAATTTTAGAATATTATTTTGTTTGATTATAATGCCTATGTGAAAAAATAGACATGAAAAATATAGGATAATTTCAATCTAGATTGCATCGCATCGTATATATTTTTACACATTTATTTACTATTCATTGTACGAGAAATGACTAAGACAACAATGTATTCTTTTTTAACGTTGACTTTATTCTTAATGTTTCATCCAAAGACAGGTTCAGCCATGTTTGACTATAAAACTAACAATACTGCCTGTTAAGCACAAATAAAAACATGCTTCAAAAAACTTTACTACAAGCATTCGTCAAGCTGATCCTAACAATTGCCGTAACAATTCACGGAAATGGTCATACCATACTTATTTCGCTTAGAATAAACAAAAAACCTTGCCATTACACTGGTGCGATTTTACAACCAGGGATCCTAAACCCTCGTTTTTCCCTTTAACCCCCGACAGGCTGGCGCCAACCCATTTACACTACGGCCATTTCGGTTCCGGTATGGCTCACGGTGTGCTTCCCGGTGAGCGGAACGGGAGTGAGAGCTGCAAGAGGGACGCTGCCGTACCTGAGTATCATTAAAAGCGTGTTAAAAATTGTTAACCATTTTACGGAATGATCCTGCTACCTCTGTTACTACGCCTCCGGGTGTTACCACCCGGAAAATCCACCAACTGAGCCACTGCTGAGAGCGGATCGTAAAATTCTATCACTTGCCGCACTCGCAATTGTTTTCTGCTTGCGTTTTGGGAAAAAGTTTCGAGCTGGAGGTTTGCCGGGCCGGGAGAAGGGAAAGGATCGCATTTTGATTGTGCCTCGACTTGTCGGAGGAAATTTAACAAGCGAAAGCGAAATAAAAATACTGCCCTTTTTCGTCGTAATTTTTTTCGCTTCTCCCGGTGGGAGTAAAGGGTGTCCGGCGCTGTTAAACGATCGTTCAGCGATCGTACCCGGCCGTAATAATTATGAAAAAAGGTTCAACTTTTTTTTTTTGGAGTGGGGAGCTTGGGTACTGTCCAGTGGGAAGTTTTTCAATTCATGCGCTTGTGCTTCCGTTGTTTGTTTTTATTCAGTGATAAGTTTTTTTATCCCAATTTTTCCTACATTGGGAAGGGCATGAATTTCAATTATTTTGATCGGTTTCTCTACTCCACCCGCCGGTTTACTTGTTTGTCATAGTTTGCGTCTCCCAAAGCTTCAATATGGTGCTCAAAATCATATCGAACCAAAGAAGAGGACAAAAAGATTGAAACCCAAGCCCGCCAAAGTAAACACCATCGCTTATCTCGGGCACGAGGAAAAGGACACGGGTACGTGTTCGGGGAAATAGATACCCATGGCTCACGCCCAAACCGAGGCACGCAACGCGCTAATGTGAGAAGGACCCGACCGCCGGCAACGGCAGGATGGACCGAAATCAGAGAAAAACTTGTAAAAGAAAGAAGAAAGCCGAAAATGAAACAGGACAGTAACTAATAAAAGGATCAATCGAAAGTAGGGGCACACAAAAAGGGAACCTTCTAGGTGAAAAAGATCAAACGATCGAACAAAGGTCGCAGTGGTGTGGTGCAGCGAGTGAAAGAAACTGCAAGAGCGCGAGTGGGACGCACAGCTGGGTTGGTTTGTGGAGGTTCGTCGCTTATGGTTTGGTTGAAATTCTTTGTACCGGTGCACTCGAGAATGAAGACCGGGACCAGGTACACAAAGCAAGGGTTGATTGATTTTTGATGAGTTCAAAACCCCGAACCCACCGTCGTCAAATTGTTTGTTCACTCTCTGAGCATTTTTTTTCGATTGATTTGAGAATTTTTCGATGATTTGTTTGAGAAAGGAAAGGAAAATAAAGTGCTGAATTGTCTTTCTGGTGGAGGAGGATGATGTTTGTGTTGATTTAGTCGCAACAAACTTTTGACGTTGAGGATTTGCTTTATGTCAGTTTCAATGCAATTATTTATTTACTAATATGTTTTTTCATTTGTTATCTTTTCAGATTATTTTCTTTATGCAACGGCGAAGCCATGACAACGATGCTATCTAACATCCATAAAAAATTGATAATTTGGGAGACAAAATTGTTTTGAAGTATTTAAAATATTTTCTAACTTTATATTCGTGCCGTTTTTTTGAATGTAAAAAGCATTAAAAATGTATGGCTACTTACATCGCTTGGCGGCCTCTTGATGAAGGAAAGGAGGCTTATCTACGTTACTTCAACGAACATGGCACGCATAATTATCACAACCGAGAGCGCAATCGATCATAGCAAACTTGATTCAGCCAAGGTGGAGCCCGAAATGGCAGGGAAAACAAAAAAAAAAACAAATACACAAAAAAGCAAAAGTCGATAAGACATGCTATCAGGTGTGGGCTGGTAGAAACGGCCCAGATGGGGTATCGATTTCCATAACCTCTTCGCGGTGGATTCGTATTTTTTTCCTGCCATTTGAGCATTATTTTGCCCAAATGGTCTAATGGACCGCACACCGGAGCTCATCCCGGTTGTATCGAGACCCACCCACCGAACCACAATTTTCCCTCCCCATTACGAGCGACCGGGGACGGGGAAGGGATGCTTCGCAATTATTATCGATCCACGCAGAGAAGGTAGCTTCGTTGGCTTAAAAGCTTTTTTGTTGTTGTTGTTGCCTGGTGGCCCATCGCTCGGTCAAAGGCCGACGGTTGTGAAACCGGGCGATGGTCCGGATATCGACGGCTGGCCGATTATGGAACCAATTTTCCACCGACCGGCGAGAAGGTGCGAGAAAATTTTCCAATATTTTTACGGCCTTCTCTGCTCCTCCTCTTGCTCGTAAGTGAGGGGAGGGGGTTCTGTTGGGGATGAGGCTGATTTCGAAAGCTGCTCTCGATATCGGATATCGATACGTTGTATGGCCGGAATGAATTGTTTCCGGGTAGTGTGATTTTTTTTTGTACGCTCAGTTTGTGCTTGACTTACAACACAAAGTTTTGACAATTCCTTAAATGTGAATGAAACATGGTTTCCTTTCCAAAAGTGGTGGGTAACATTTTTGTTGTTATAGGCAGGGCAATAGATGTTGAAGATGCAACTTTTAAAGAAATTGAAATTGGCTTCAGAATTGTTTTGTTTTTTTGTGTTTTTTTTTTGTTTGAACAAACGATTAAAAACACAAATGACATATTAAACATAAAAATGTGCTAGTATCATGGCAAAATATAGCAGATTGCAGATGTTTACTATGATAAATCGATAGAATAATCTAAGTTTCCATAAAATCTTTTTTAATTTTTATTTTTTCAATAAAAAATATTAACGATAATACATATAATAATCTTGAGAAATAATACAGAAAAGCTGAGGAAAGACTTTGTTCATACCTCATTAAACAAAAAAAAAAGATTTTTTTATGGATGATCTTTTTTTTTTAATTTGACCGACAGTTTTCAATTTTATCTATCATACATAAAATTGATTTCTGCAAATATAAATCCAATCTTAGGACGTCCACACAGGCCAGCGAGTCAAGTTTGGCATATTTATCATATACAGTTTCCAATCTAAAATTTATACGCGATTTGAATCGAATTTTATAATGTTGAATAAAGTTCCTGATTGTTTGAAATTCACTTGAAAAGAAAAAAATGTTTGCTATATCTTTAGAAACATAAAACAATTGCAAATATTTCCGGATTTAAAAAGAGCTTCAACTTTTCTCCGGGACTAACACTCCATTTATCAACCTTTAATGAAGAAATGCGTTCGACAGGTACACATGCACACGCACAGCACCCTGCCAAAGGTCACCGTGATAGTGTGAACGAGTTTTCTCCGCCGTGAAAACGGCTTAAGCCACTCCGGAGCGAGAAATCGCTTGCATTACCAGCTGAACCAGCATTGTCATGATCGACCTGGGAGAAGGGCGAGATCCGCCCTTATCGCATCCGTCTCCCGCCATCCCATTTCTAATCTCTTTTGTTTTCACCCACCGTCATGTTTTGTTTTCTTTCTTTTCTTCCCCCGCTCCCTTCCCAGCGTGAAACAGTGAGATTTGTTTTGGAAAACACAGCAACCACACGCTTCGGCATTGTGTGTGCGCTTTCGGATACAGTGCGAGATACAGGCTTGTAGCTCTCGTTTCGTTTCGTGAGTGAATTTTCCCGCGCAAGTGTGAAGCGAACCGGTGCGTTCGGTTTTGTGTGAATTTTTCCTTTCTTGCCCCGTGTGTCTGAGTGTGTGAGTGTGTGTTTCTTTTTTCGGGGGAAAATTGCATAGTCGAAGAGGCGGCAGTAGTGAAAACCCGCGACCGGGAGCCAGGTCAGAAGTGAAACAGTGAATGATGATGATGATGATGATGATCGCCCGACCACGCTCGTGATGATGAGCTGGTGCAGAAGATGATACAGCATCAGAAGCAGGCCGCCGACCGCGTTGGAAAAGTGTGAAAAATAAAGTTTGTGCGTGCGTGCGGTGTGGTGGGTTGGGCTGGTGTGTGTCGCTCACCAGGGGGCGGAGAAAAAAGAAAAGAAGTTTGAATTAAGTCAGGGAAGGAAAATTCAGTTCCCTCACCGTCCCCATCCTGCTGCCCCGCTCTGAAGTGTTTTTCATTTTTTTTTCGGTGTTTTTCTTGAGGCCGATGTCAAGCAGAAGTACGCTTTCGGGGTCGTCCATTCGTTTGTGTGCGTGCGTGTCGTCGTTGCGGGTGGTGTGGTGAGATTGGCGACAGCACAATGGAGTTGGCAGCGGCGGCAGCCACGACAGCCTCCACGGCCGCACCTCGCTACTCGAGCAGTGGTGGCCCAACAACTCCTCCTTCGGCCTCTAACGGTGGTGGTGGTGGTGGTGGTGGTGGCGCTATGCCACCCGGCGAGAGTTCCACTGGCATCGCGCCCAACAGCAACACTAACAATAGTGCGAACAATCTGAAGCGCAGCAGCATGCGGCTTATCGCGTCTAATGCGACCCCATCCTCCGCGGTTTCCTCCGCGACCCAGCCACCGACCACAGGCGGCACATCACCGACAGCATCCACGGGTGCACCGGTGGGAACAGCAGCTGTAGCAGCAACAGCAGCAGTAGGAGTAGCAGCATCTGCAACCCCATCTTCCACCGTAACAGCAACGGCGGTCATCGACACCGTCGCCTCAACCGTGTCCTATCACCGACGCCCGTACCCGGATGCGGCGCTTCTACAGGTATGTGTGCCGTTTCCCTACCGATAACACATGTTTGCCAGCAGCCAACGTCGGTCAAGCTCGGTTCCACCCGACTTCCGGTTACCATTTGGTAAAGGTACAAATGTATCATATCCGATTCGGTGTGCGCTTGATTCTGACCACCGGACGTGTGTTTTGGACGATGATTTAGTGTCGTACGGTGAGACTGGATCGAGGTTGTGGTGCTAATTTGAATGCGCATATCCATCGATCCTTTCGCTTTTTGAGGGCCACTGGCTATGGGAGTTCCTTTTCCGACATTGTCTTCGATTTTTTGTGCGAGGTCAAGTTTAGGAAGTGTGTCAATTTGCACGATGCTTTTAAAATTTTGAATATTTGTAATTATACGCGTTTTCAGTAACGAGACGATGGTCTGACCAATTAAAAAAAGATACAAATCAGTTAAAATAATTTAAAAGGTTTAAGGTACCTGTAAAAGATTATCAAATAATAAATCAAATAATAACAGAAAAGAAGCTACTAGAAAATAATATGATAAAAAATTTAATTGATAATTGAGAATATGCGTTCATAAGAAATAACAACAGAACTTTTCAACAAGTGATGCTGTTACAAAATTTGATGTTACTTATACAGATAAACAAAAATCAATTCAACAGATATAAAAAAAATCTATTCAACATTGCCATTTGATTTTAAAAATTCAACAAGCAAAATATTCAAAAATTCTTTGGTTATCTATTATGGAAAAAGGAATATAACGAAGGAAACGAATTTCTTTATGTTTGTAAAATCGTCTAGATCAAAATTGTGTAAAAATTGTAGACTGAAAATGAGATTTAACTCAAAATGTGCAAAACATGTTCTTCATCAAATATAATAAAAAATGTGACGGTTTTTTTTAAATAGTTTATAAATATTGAAAATAGAGAGCATAAATGCAGATATTTGATTATTGAAATCTTCCAGACATGATTTATAATATGGTTTATAGACAAGTTCAGCAGAGAGCTTTCACATGTGTTTCTTATATTCGACTAATCCATCAAAACGTCTTTGTATCTCCGAGCGCCTACGTCTAAGCCCTACTCAATTTACCCCTCCTTATTCGCTGCAGTCGTAGTTTTTGCTCCTTCCAATCAGTGCTGACCTTGAACCGTGTGGGGTGTTGCCGTCACATTCCACCGCGATAGACTGGCGCATTTAGATACGCATCAGCTAGAATCAAAGCCTATCGGCACGCTCCTTCGCGCGAATGCTTTCAGACTGCGGGACCATACATTAAATGCAAGATGTAAATACAGCTCGCACCAATCTTATCGCGATCGTTTTGAAGGATCTTGTGAGTGCTATTTTCGGACGGTGCTGCATCAAGCACCAAGTGCCCACGTATTTGAGTGAAGCCTGTAACTATGCAGAAAGGTTGCAGATAGCGATCGTATGGTACATTGAAAGAACATTTGCTAGGATCGTATGGGCGGTGGTGGTGATCGGTTGAAGGGTGAGTTTAGGGTTATCGGGCTGGATTGTACGAGCGATGAATGTAGGGAAGCGGGTACGTGCACTACTTTGTTGCGCAATGATAAGATAGGAGAACGATAGTCGCTGTTTGTGTCCTGAAGTCTTCGCGCCATTCTACCTCATCCGCCACAAGGCGATGGGCTGAGGTTTTGGAAATGTGTATGTCACGCAAACAAGCTTTGCAACCTTTTGCACCGCAACCGGTCGCCCGGTCGAAAGTCCCGGAAGAAGTTGTTTTTTCAACACACCAATGCGAGAAGGCGCTTACCGCTCTTATCGTAAGCACGCGAGCTTAAGCGGCTTCACCGAGCGCGATAACATGCGACGGTGAATGGGCTTGGTGGAACGGATTGCAGCTGCTTAATGTCCTTTCCAGAAACGGTCGGAACCTGGATCGAAGCGGGGTGGTGTAATCTGCACCTGGAAAGCACTTAAACAATCGCTTGCATGCAGCTTCGCCCGTATCGCACGTTTACGAGAGATGGTTTGGGCTTTCACGGGCTTTTTCATGTTTTTTTCCCCATGCATGTGTGATACTGCTCCTTAGCGGTCCTTACGGAAGCTAAGCCGATCACGAGCGTATTTCACACACTTTGGACCGCAAGGTAGACTTGGAGTTGTGGCGTGCTAGTAAGGTGATTTATGATGGTGACGAAAGAGGTCCCATTAGCTCATGGTTTGTTACTATCTACGCGGGCATAGATGAAGGTTGGATGCAAACTTTACACGCAAGATTAGGAAGCATTTCAAGCATCAATTGTATTTGGTTGCAACGGACGCCCTACAAGTCGAAAAAGTTGCTAAGATCAAATATGTCTTAGAAAAGAAGCTACCAAAAATTAGACAAATTGTGATAATTGGTGATGTGATTGCTGAGAGTAATATTGATGGTAAATATTAGATATATATTTTTCATTTGTTCTTTTTTTCAGAAAAGACATATTTTAGTCAGACATAATCGGTAGTAGTCTCGAATCGTAAATAAGAAAGGCATTTATAAGAAGATATTTAGTAGAAGATCTAATAGTTTCTTAAAATCTTCAGCGAAACGGTTTAAACTTTTTGAAAACTTTTGCAAATTTTGTCGAAAATTTTAATCAGATTTTTGTGTAATATTATATCTCAAAGTAAACTCTCGATAAACAATTGATTACCGAGGTATGATAATATTTTTTTGAAAGTTATCCAAATTTTGGATGAAAAACCACATCAAAATAAAATGAAAACGGCAGAGTTTTGATAACATTTTATTCGTTCGACTAAATTCTCAATTCATGTGTGAAAAATGGCTGATGAGATAAAATGTCAGCAATATCCGATATGTCTCCAGATATACTAGATTGAAGAACTAGAAAATGTTATTCGTGCTGTAGTATCACGATCAGATACGACTTTCTGCAAATGCTACTAGGAGGTCCTGTCACTCGCCTCTACATCCTTCCCCCCCTCGTATCTTCAATAATCAATCGTGAGATCCAACGTTCTTACCCCAAAACAAAACATTCAATCCTCTTATCTGTTTTCCTAGATCTTTCAAACCTCTCCCCTTTCGACACTGCGATGTGTGTATTGATGTGTTGTTGATTTATTTCTGGGCGGAAAGATGACTTGATACACCAGATACGATACCCTCGGAGGTCCAACACTGAGGCAACTTTTCGTCGTCGTGTCCGAAACAGATATCGATAAATCAATTCGAAGGTGAACCAGATACATCTTGGCGATCATTGGGCTCTGTGAACTCGTATCCTGACGTATGCTGACGTCCGTGTCGCGTGGACGTAACGTAGTGCAGTATGCAGATTAGTGTCACGCCGCAGATAATGTACTTTCGAGCCACAATTTCTTACTTGTTTTGTCGTTTCTTCGACCAGAATTGAAACAAGATAAAAAAGGTATTGCGATGCCATTGCTCCCAGTGTCCTTTTCTTTTCGTACGGTTCTACCGTCCCAATCGCACACGATTCCCATTTAATCTAGCAATCAATTAGCATTAGATAGAGGTTTGGATAGGTTTTTGTTCCTCTCGTTTCGGTTTCGCGACCCTTCCTCCGCACAAAGTCCTAGCTGAATAAATTAGCGCACGCAGCCTCGCGTCGCCGCTGTTTAAAACAAAACATCGCGACGATGAAAAATAAAAAAAAACAAGTCCACGATGGCAGGTAACTTGAGCGTAAGAAGACAGAAAAAATGAAATCTGCTCTGCAGAACGCCCGTCGTCGCGGTTGTTGCGGCTGCAACCGTGGCGTCAGGATCAGACTGCTACAAGCACCGGCTGAACCGGTTCGATGGCACTCGGATGTCAAGAATTTGAAGCCCGGTTTAGCTGGAACGGCTAGGTCCGAATCCGGCCCGATCGATTGAGTTTGCGAATTATTTATTTTTCCATATGTATCTCTACAAAAAAAAAAACTGGCTAACGAGTTCTTGCGAAATGGACATGTTTATCAGCCGTTCGGCTTGTGTGTAAGGGAAGGCACACGCTTCGATCGAAGGTGCCGATAAAGGGCTGACCGGGTTGGGCAGCGATCGAAATTTGAATATTTCACCGGAACTCATTTTGGAGCGGTTAGTTATGATGGTTAAAGGGCAATAAGAAATCAACACTTCTGCTAAATTAAAGCTCCTCCGAGAATGGGACACTATGCTTCGTGTTTTACGCGGCGTTTCAAGTCGTAAACAATTTACGGGTACGGAAAAAAGGTTTAAAAATATTGCCCTGTCAAGGGTGTTTTGTGAAGCCCTTTGCATTCTTGAAAAAAGTTCCTGTGTTGATGTTATCGATTTGGATTACGAATGGACCAATGTAGAATGTTAGTACATGGTTTTGAAATTTAAATAAAAAAACTTATTTACTGGTATTTTTCGTTTTAATGCATGTTTTTATGTATTTACAACATTGACTTAAGAAACATCGAAGCATGGTGATGAAGAGTATGATATTTGAATGATCGTTGTGCTGTTTCAATACATTTTCACCGTGCTGTCCATTCTTCCGAGAAATGGAACGATTATAAGCAAACAAAAGCAGGATGGTATTAAAAGATTAAAATGTCCAAGTGCTTCATGTTTTGTCCTGTTTATAATGATTTGTTGGCTTTCATGACAGTTGTTTGAACTTTTTAATTTATGGCATGTTTCAATTCCATTCTTCATTTCCTGAAATATTTCCTTAGTTCTTACTTACTATTCAAACATTAAAAATATATAATGATGTCACGAGAAAGCATCCTACTTCTGCGGTGGCGCAAACTGAACCTATTGTTGATTCTGATCTTTTTCGGGCACTCCTCAATGGAGCCACTTGCATCAGTTGCGCAAACAAAAGCCTTCAAGGTCGTCGTCGTTTGCGCGTTTCCATCCACGTCGCCAGTTTTCTTCGATTTTTTGGAATTCTTCTCGCAAGAGAACCGTGCCGCCGGACATAAGAATGACGTGAAAAATAAAAAAATAAACTAAAACCGTCATCATGATCATCGTCACCGGCAGCAACAACCGGCACACTACTCAGCAAGGTTGATCGAGAGCGCGCGCGCGGAGGTACGCGTATTTCATTTCGCCACGGCACACCATGTCCGACGGCGAACGTATTTTGGCGGGCATTTTTGCACGATCGTTTTGGCTTTTCTGCTCTGATTGCGTCTCATTCTGGTGGGCCATTTGCGTCCCCGCACCCATTTGCTGTGCTCGAAAAATGATGAAACAAAGTGCTTGGGCGGGAAGGCGAATATTTTGTTACAAATTTTGTATTCCTGAACCCCGCTCGAGAGGGAGAGGGGGAAAAAATGATTCGAAGCACTGATTCTGTCCCATTTACGGTCACCGGTGGGGTCATCTGTTTCGAGTTGATTTTTCGGTTTCCACCATAAGCGCGTTCCGTCTCGTTTTGTTCCTCCTTCCGCCCGAAAGTGATCGGGAACGGGCAATAGAACGCGATCGCAGTGCGAGTGAGGAAGAGAGCAAGTCTCTCGGGAGATCTGGTTCGTTTTTCGAACGGAGGCGCTGGGGCGGAAACGCGAGCGGCGAGAGATGAAGTAAACGTTCTCCTCGTTTCGCAATTTCATCGCCGCCATTCTACTGCCAGGCATACCGGGGCCGGACCTTTTTCCCTCGGGACGAGTTGGACGAAAGCAAAAACTCGAATCTCTCCCCCCGCTGGTGCAGGAAGCAAAACAGCGCAAAAAAAAGCAAGCATCCAGAGAAGGGGATAATAATTCGTGCAGCCTGAAGAACTTCGCTCCGGCTGCTGCTGCTGCTGCTGCTGAAGGAGGAATCGGCAAATCGGCTGCGAATCGGTGTGAGTCAATGAACTCCTGCCCGTGTTCTTCCGCCGGTGCTTGTGCCGGTCTTCTTCCCGTATGTGCGGGTTCGTCGCTGTCGCTAGCGTTGCACTCGTTCGATGATGAAGCTTTCCAGTGAAGCTCTTTCGTTAGATTTGGCAAACGAGAAACCTGTTTGGTTTATTTTTCATTTCGAAAATCGTCCACCAGAAATTGGGCTGTTGATGTTTCACTACCTGAACTCCGTATCCATCCGAAACGGATCCTTATAATAGCCGAAATAACAAATTTTCCGAATGTTTTGCAGCTTCCCCAAAAAATAATCAAACGGATTCGAATAAACGCTCGCACTAATTGCCTAATTCGCCGGGGACCACTGTGAGATTGCTGCAGTTTCGAGCGCCCCCAGTTTCTCACGGCTCAATCCTTTCCATTTCCAACGGTCTTACCGTTGGCATCCGTGAAGGAAATGTGAGAAAAACTTTATTATCGAAATTATAAGGAAGCGAACTGGTGCTGTCCCTTTCGAGGCTGCGGGGCAGAACGCATGAACGAGAGCCGATTTGTGCCGACTCACGGCCTGTGTTGCTGTGCTCCTTTTTCCTAGCGGGTTCTAATGGAACGGACTGCATCCTCGCGGGTGGACGAGGAGTGTATAAAGATGAGGATCGGGATTTTGAGAATGACTGGCCAAAAATAGTTCTATTCTGAGGCCCGCCGACGTACCGAGACTGAAATCTTGATCGAGTCAAGTTTTATCTCACTATTTCTCTTCCTTACTGGGAAGTCTGGGCTGAAGAGATGTTGGGATAGAATTTTTCATCCGCGGTGTGTATTTGAGTGTTATGATCGAAGAGTGTTGCGTAAAATCTCGCTTCGACACGGCTGCCATCAGAAATGTACGCACACACAGCCTCGAAAATCGTTCTGGAGATGCACGTGCAGTGGTTATAATGGCTTCAAGCTGAACCAGGAAGATCCCTTCGCATGTTTGAAGAAGCGTTGTGATGAAGATTCGCTGCCCAGGCACGAACCTTATCCGATTGGTTCCCGATCCCTGCGCAAGACCCTGCGGCCCGCAAGGAGATCCTGAAATGAATCTATTAAAACGTCCACCTAACCGTTCTTCCGGTGCCAGCAGGTATCGCTGGCCGGTAATCTTTTCTTTTCGCTCGGGTGGTGTGTGTTCGGTATTTCTCAGCGCGACCCAATCGAACATCTCACATCGAAGGGCCACAAACGGTGCTGACCTGTACGTCTGCAGTTGCCAACACGCTTCGTTGATTTTTATCCCCCTCCCCCTCCGGGGCAAGGGCGTATAAAACTTCGCAGACACGGTCCGAGATGATGGTAAATGAAGTGATTAACAACCGCCAACCGCAAGAGCTTATCGGGGCTGGCTTCACGTTCTTCGTGGCTTGAAATCAGATTCTACAGCCTACATGCGCCTGTTGCAGTGAGTGTATGTGTGTAGAAGCATTTCATCGACCATGCCATGCGCTATCCTGGCGAAACGATCGCACCTGTAGCGATCATCGTCTCGTGCAAAGAACGTTCTGCGCCGTGGGATTTCTATTCTCCACCATCCCGGCTCGCTTGTGGACGGTATTTTTTTTTATTCGCTGTCGTTCCTATCGATCGCTTTTTAAGATTTAGTTCCCAACTCCCGCTCACGCGCCCATTTAGAGAGAGAGAGAGAGCGAGATGGATGCAACGTAAAAATGCGACGAGAATGAGCTGCTCCATCATCTCGGTGCCGGGCTGGGAAGAGGAATCACCCCATCGCGTTTCGATATTTTTTTTTTATTCGTTGTAACTTCCACCGAGCCACCTGCCATGATCCTTTTAGCTGCCATGAATCTCACCACCCTTTCCCGCTAGGGGTTGACCTTTATCTTAATCTCATTTGCATATCGGGCGGATTTCATCTCTATTTTCAACCGCCATTACTATTACTACTACTGCTGGTGCGGTTAGGGCCAGCGCGTGGTTTAGCCGTTTCTCGTGTACGTTCTGAGCCGTTGCCGCGTCTTTGGGGCTTCGGAAAGGAGGAGCATCTAATGAGAGAAATGAGCAGCATAGGGTGGTGGTTCTGGGGAACCTAGGAACTATTGCGCTCGGTGCATTTGTTCATCAAATGCTTCAGCTGGAATCATGTGGAACAAAGACAGTGGACCGGTATGGGTGCTAAATTTGTCCATTTTTAGTTTGAATTTTGGAGGACACTGCAAGACATACAGAAATTCCCGTACAAAATCTCCGCTTCCCTATTGAAACGTTTACAAAGGAGATAAAAATATACGAGAAAACTAATATCAGGTCCAATTCATCCCAACATGCCTCTTCATCTCGTCCAGTGTGTCCCGGCTACTAGAGGGCATTTGAAATGGTTGCAAAAAATCCTACGGGAAGGCATCCTCTTATCAGATCATGGAATCCATGCAACCGGGACAACGAACACTTTGGATCTGTCTGGATGCTTGTAGATTGACGGTTTGACGGGAAGGCAGGTCATGTTTTCTAGTTCGCTTGCGTTTGTGTGTGAGTGTTCCTGAATGTTACAAGTCTGCGTTCAAAAGGAAGGCTCCAGTAGTCGAACTACGGCTTATTCGGTTGCACGTTTCGGTTGCGGTCTTATAAGGGAGTTTTTTTTTTGGAGAGCTTTTGCCTTGTCGGTTTGACCTCCGTCATGCCTTTCGCCTGCCTGTCCGATGTACGCCTTCTCTATCATTAAGGCACGAGGGTCTAACCGTAGATTGAACGTATTGTTTGTATCGCGTTGGTAGGGGGCGTTGTAACAACTTCGGGAACCCACCTCCGTGTGGCTACCTCAATGGGTAGAGTCCACTGGACAAGATCGCAAGTTGGGTGGAGCTCAGAATATAACTTCCTTCCGCTTGCCTAATGCATCTCGCTGGCTACCGAGATCTCGCCGGTGGAGTAACAGGCAGAAACGTGGATGTAATTCCGTCCGCAAGTCGGTCGGATCGATTACATCAGCCTTAGCTGGGGACCAAACCAAACACCGCCTCGACTCAACTCGAGATAATGCACGCTTCCTGCTGGCTCCATCATCTCCGGCCCGAGAACCCCGATTGCCTATCAACCGTATCCCAGAAACAATACCCAAAACGGGCTAGACGAAAACGAGCTACTTCCGATAATTTTCCATCTCGCAACCGAACAAAAAAACCCGGATCGGGGGCCGTTTCCGGGGCCGGAGTGAATTACGTTTTTAATCCAATTATTTCGTTGTGCGCTGGCCGCTGCCGGCGACGACACAAAGTAGGTTAGCAGGAAATTTTGGACTTCCTTTCGATTGCGATTGCTCAATCTCGCAGGTGCGGGCGATGTGTTGGGATCAGCAACGCGTATCTAGCGTTGGAATCTCGGTTTTTTGGGGGCGTCTATATTGGTTTGGATGATCCGGCTCAATTGGTTTGAATTATTTCGATTCAATAAACTAGTCTAGTAAATTACCTTTTCTACATCTGGCCCGGAACCCGGTGTCCAAAGTAGGACAAACGAACTATAAGGCTTGTGTTGAAGTTTGGGGAAGCTAATAATGATACCTAATGCAACGCTTACAGCTTAATTTGTTAGACATTCGTTGGAATACCTCTGGGACTTAGTTTCCTGGAGGTAGATGCCAAAAGTTGTTCATAAATTTCGATACACCGGTGCTTTGAACAACAAAAACACTATTCTGAGACAAGTTCACCGAGTGATCACCTTCCTGTTCCAGTGTCGGTGGGTCATCAAGCAAGAAGAATGGTTCAGATTTGTTCTTGCCGGTAGGCCGCATACACTAGACTTGACTGGTGGTGTTGCCATTGTCTAGTTCTGCAAACACGACTACAAGCTATCATAAATACGAGTTCGAGAAGGTGGAGGAGAAGATAGAGAGTGCGATTGAAAGGCGGAACCCTGTCACGGCGGCTGATGAAGGTGGGCAGGGTGGCGGGTTGGGCATGGCCGGTCCGACCCCGGGATGAATAGCTACAACATCAAAGATCAATATTTTATGTCTTGCCCACTGCGAACGCCCGGTACTTACTACGGGCGCTTTTCTTTCTGACATCCTTCTCGTTCGCTTGCCCGTCGCCCTTGTGGTTTCCGACCGAGCGGGCTGGGAGGGGAGCGAAACCGGCGGCGACGATAAGCGGAAAGAATGCACCACCGTACACGAGCCGAGCCGAGTCGAGCTCGGAGCCAGTAATGGCAACAATAATTCGCATCGCGCGTCTAGCCGACGCGTTTCTTGTTCTCGTGGGACAAGTTCTCCGCCGAAGACGCTGACGCTGGTGACGTTGGACACGATGCTAGTTGTCGTCCCCAACGCCCCGCGTTCTGGGTTTGATGTTGCCTTTGCCGGGCAACAAAGAAAGGGCCCTGGACCGTGCCGTGTTGGCCGTCCTCGTCGTCTTCATCGTGCGCCGTTGACGCTTGTTAGCGGACTATCGCCCTCTCGACGTACTTCGAACGTAAGCTGTCCTCTCGCCTTGACACGTTGTCCCCGAAGCTGCCGGTTTCTTGTTCAGCTGTCCGTTTTCGTTAGTTTATGAGCGGGAGGGCGATGAGGATATTGCGCCTGCAATCGTATTGGGCGGGATGAGCTGCACGTCTTCTAATCACAATTATCACCAGTCGTCCGATTGGCTCCGGACGACGGACACTACAATGCCGGGTGACAATATCGCGCACTGATGCACGGTTTGATGACGCATTAGATGAAGGGTGCTTTATTTGCGGGCCCACTACGGGTGTCTTCTTTCACCTAGCGGATTGGGTTGTTGTGATGGGGTCAGGTCAGTGACACCGTTGGCATGCGTCGTGTCGCCTTTTGCCAACATTCCCGGATACTAACGATCACATTCGCGCCGACTTCAAAAGCGACAGAGCTATCGGGGCGAACAAGAATTTGCCGACCAGGAGGCTGCGCCGGCTTGCGAACGACGGTGTGTGTTTGTGCTCAAAATATGCGGGATATGATAAAGTGTTGCTGCGTGTGCCTTCAAGTCAAGGGAGGTAAGATAAATGAACGTCGCTTTTTTGCTTTTGCAAAAAAAGAAAAAAAAAACAAATCTCCCACCCTCCCCCGAAGTCCCGATGGGGAGGCGTTTGATTTGGACGTGATGTCCATCGGTGGACTTGGTGGACCACCGGGGAAGGAATTTGACACACTGGGTTCTTGCCGTCTCGCGCGCTCTCTAAGATGAAGTCCGCCGATTAGGTGGTTAGGAAGTTAGGAGCATTTGTGCGCGTGAAAGAAGCAGTACGTTCTTGCGTCCATCGATCTACGACGTGGGCTTTTTGGGAGAAGGGGAGGACGTTAAAGAAGGAGGTCTGCTGTTGTGCAGCTGCTTTTGGCACAGCCGTCGTAATCCTTAAGAACTGCTGCTGCCCGTATTGTGTTTGTTTTGCCCTCCGCTTGGTGGTAGCACCCAACCGGGCCCGGCATAATACCGGCTTGCAATTTGTTTAGATTACGGCTCTTAAGAAAAGGGGTACGACGGCTCAGAATGGTCCGAAAACCGTGCGCACACTGCTGGAACCGTTCGCCCAGTTCGGACCAGCGGGAGAGCAGAACAACAGTTAAACTGTCCCCGTTAACCAGCATCTGCAGCGGGCAGATCCCGGGGCTGTTCTGTTCGAACCGTTCGATGTATTTTAATCTGCTCCCTTTTCTGTGTTTTCTTCCGCAAAAAACAACAAAAAACCGCACGCCTCCACGCGTTTCTATCTCGCGGGCTGCAAGGATCGCACGAAAGTCGCAATGCACTTTATAAACAATGCACTTAAGCTGCTCCAGTTTGACAGTGAATTACATCATTCGATGGTGGAATTTATGCGTTTGTTTGCGAATGCTGCGTCTATCGGGTGCATTGACACACGCGGAACAGGTTTTCCGGTGCATCGGAGCAAACCTCGCGTTGCTCGAATGGCCTTAAAATATGAAGACCTCGGATCAGGTTCGGTTGGTACTGCGTTCAAGGTTGGATTGTTGGAACAAGAGCAGCGTGCAATAATTCACAAAGTAGCAACTTTTTCTTTTCGCTATCAACGTTAGGGCAGAACCGTTTCCCACACGCACACTGGACAAGGTGTCATATTTCCTCGTTGTGTGGTATGCGCTTTTTTTCGTTGTTGCCTGCTTTACCCAACCCAGAACGACCACCTGCCTTTAATGAAGTCTTCCTGCGGGTGTGTGTGTGTGTGTTTGGGAACGGTTTGTTTTTGCTTCTGCGATTGAGGCCCAATGGCCCCAATATAGTTGCGTTTGTTTCGGGTTTGTTTTTTCTCATTATTTTTGTTAACACATTTTTTTTCTCTTCCGAACCCAATATCACCCCCGATAGTGCTTCTTCCAGCAAGTACGTGGAATTGGATACTGTTTTGCTATTGCGGCAACAGTGCACGGCAGCGACCCACTGCGAAGAGGAATTTGCAAACGTCGTCTGGGGGATGGTGGCGAGTTTTTGCCTCCAGCAGTGCCCGCTGTCATCGCCGTTTCTTGCGACCTTCAAAGTGCGATGGCGCACACGCACACAAGTAGGCTATAAAAGGAGGTGAGACGGTTTTTTTTTGTTGTTGTCGGTCTTTCGTTCCCTTTTTTGAGGGGCAAAACCCATACCGGCACGACGATGAGTTTCTAATTGCTGCTGCTGCTGCTGCTGCTGAAGATTTCTCCCATCGAGCGGACGTTAGAAGTCCCACGGGAGTTCCTTGCGGGGAGTTGTCTGGAGGTCCAATTTTGGAAGGTGAGAGTGAACGATGCAACGTTTGTTTTCCGATTAGAGAAAAAGAAACTGCTTCAGTTTGTCCATATGGGAGCTGGATCATCCCGGGTAAGTGTGGATAATAAGAGCTGAATAGGACCCCACGGTACAAGCCGTACGTCAGAGAACCACACGCCCCACTGGCCTGCGGCTTCCCTCAATCCAATAATGAAACGTAATAAATTAGATTAGAAGCTAAACTGTACGCATAGCCGGTCCGGTTGGCTGCCTACGAGCACGACTTGAAACCCGTTTACTACTTGAAACGATAGGCCTTCCACTAGCCGCAGCAGCAGAAGCGGCAGGCACCACCAGATAGGTAATATTGTGGCGTGTGCCTCGTAGACTAGACTTCTTGAAACCGAGCGACACAGAGGAATGTGCGCGAGCCGCGCGTGCCCGTAAATTGCCCACCGATATTATGTGCTAAGGTGGTGGAACACTAAGGCCTCGCACAGGCGCGAATGGAAAATTGATCGTGTTAGGAATCGTTCCGAAACGATGCTTAAGTCTGTCGCACGGGGGTCTCTGTGAAATGCTGCCGGTCTGACCTGGTCCCGTACTCCGGACCGGGTGAAGATGCGGGACGGAATAAATCATAAACCTGGTGCCGGTGCCGATGGTGACGTATCGATCCGCACAAAACGTGGACGGCTGCTGACGGACACGAAAACTTCAGGGTCATCCGATGGTGGTACCCAAAAGGGAGGGATGGGGTGCGTTCTGAGAGAGTTTGTACCGCACCAGGTCGAGCTGCGCTCTGGTAATTGGTGGGGTACGGATTTTCGCGGCTTAATAGCGTCCGCACCGCACGCAGAATGTGGGTAATAATTATAATCAATAATAATTACATCCAAATTACTTCGGGGTGTGCGCAACCGCGGTAGCGAGGGTGTCTGCGTGCGTTGTGGCACATTAAGGTGGCCATCATCGGCCACCGGTAATTGAGTTATGGATCTCTTTGTGTTTACGCTGGGTGAAACTTCTCGACTCGCGGTGAGATCCTTTCCAACTCACTGGCAACTCCGCTTGTCACTATGGCCGTCGGACGGGTGTAAGTTGGTGGTAGAAAATCCGTCCAACTACCCTCGCCCCTTGGTGTGGCAATTGGGTTTTCATCATCAACTTGCCTTTACGGATCCGCGAGCTTGATTCATATCACGGCTTCGCGCTGGTCGAGTGCGTACGCGGAACGTTGGGTCCGAGTGACGGAGATGATATCTGTGTTTTATCCGTTCCAGTGGGCAGAAGTGTGGGCTTTTGGTTCTGTTTACCTCCAGATATGTCATCATGTTCTAGCGGGTTTGCACGTTTGATTGATTCGCTTCTTTGTTCACCCTAAACCCATACCCAGGTGGTTCCAGTCCAAGAGGTCCGGGGATGGGAGAGATTTTTAATTCATCAAGAACAGCTTAATTAAATTCAATTAACACCAGCTCAAGTAGCTTTATCCCGTAACAGCGTTTAGAGAATCATATTTTAGCGGTCTCTGTAGTTACAAAAAAAGTTAAACCGTTCCAACTAACGTCCGGGATTTTACCGGATGCTCAAGTACTGGGTGGTTTCCACCGATCGTTCTGTTTTGGGCGAGTGTTTTAAGCAATTGGATTACTCACTTAGGAGTTCGTTCGTTGTACCTTTGGGAGCGAGCATGCAACGGAATTATTTCAACCGGAACGCTGCTACCAAATTGAAGTTAAAGGTGTTTTGGATGGTAGATTCCCGTTAAAAAAAGGCTCCAAATTAATGTCTTACTGCACTGTGTCTAGTAAATAGATTAGATATTAGTGGATGATAGCTTCGTTTGAAGTACTTAAGAACTGTTGAACTCTGTATAAACCGTACGTGCTTATTACGACATGATTTATGATCAGCTAGGAGCGATAGGATCCGCTTTAGTAGGTCATACTTGAAGGGAAATTACCTAACTCGAAACCCACCATCCAGTTGGTGGAACAAACCCAAACCTACGCACCTATCGATTCAAAGAGCAAAAGCAAGCCTGTATCACCAAACCGTCCCCAATTTGTCACTCATTATTGCTCACTTAGCTGTCGAAGCGAGTGTTTTTTTTTGAACGGCGGATCCTGCCAATGAACGGAAACATGGGAGTCAGAAAAAAAAATCGAAAACACTGTGGAGGTGTTAATCTCTTCATTTGCGCGTCTCATCGTCTTATGTCCAAGGTCGTCCCGAGGTTTTGTTTGGCTTTTGGAGGGTTTTGAAAAGCAGCATTACACAACGGCCCAACATTAACCACACACGGTGCCGTTCGGCATGTAGGAAAGGATGTTCCCGGGGTAGTCACTAACGTCAGCGGAACCTCGCCAGAAATGCTGCAGCTACGATTGCCTCTGCCGCTCGGTGTCGCAGTGAATGCATTCGCTAGGCACAACTAATGAATCATGATGCACAGCACACCATCACCACCGCCATTGTGCGGAGGTGGACAACGTTCGGTTTGCCGTTTATCAAAAGGCAGCCCCCCCACTCCCTCCTCGTCTTCTGGACAAAGCGCCGCGGAGCGCGGTGTCTGAGCTTAGTTAATTTTCACTTTCCATGGTTGTCGGGGTTGGCTTTTGACGGGTTGCTTTGACGGATGAGTTTTGATGGAAAAATGATCCGTCACTCGTGTCGACTGTTTATTGTTTTCCGATGACGACCCGTCGTTGGGCGGCTTTTGCTGGAGGGGGGGCGACATGTTTGGACGTTTGGTGAAGGCGCACGCGGTGAAAACATGCATTAAAAACACAGGCCATGCTCAATTGCTTTGAATATCCGTGAGAAATGCGAGAGCTGTAAGTGTACGTGTAATGTAACATTATGTAAGCCTGGCGCTTAGCCGTCTCTGCCCGATCAACCGAACAGATCGATCAAGCAAACTCGATCGGGAAGACGTTTGAAGAGATGCAAACGTCGTTCCTGAGACGCTCCGCTTTAACTTCCCTCCGATCGGGAAGATGAGCCCCGTCCACGTCCGTTTCGTCATATTGGGTTTTGTTTCGGTTTACCGTCCTGGGTGGCTGGTGATAGTGATGGACATGCGAAAGCGGTTGATCTCGTTTGAAATTGATTGAAAACCGTGCGGCACACAATGACCCGAACCGTTTTGAGGCACTCGGTTTCGGCACAACGGCCCAACGGAAGGAGCGAACGGTTTGACGGCAAATAATAATTAACTCGGGTTTTTGTTTTGCGTGAGACGGTGAGAGTTGCTTTCACTGCTGGCGCGAGCTGCGGTTCGTTACACAATGAGGGGAAGAGGCAAAGAAATAGTTTAGAAAGGACTGTTCTTGGGGATTAGGTTTCAAGCAGGCGATGACTTGAAAGGCAACACCGTCAATTGGTTTTTTAATTTAAAAAGATTTATTTTATAGTATTTTTTCTGCTTCAATAATAAGTCAGTTCTTGATATGTGACATCCAATACGCTCACTCCTACTCGCCAGTAGGTCAAGATTCGAAGAAATAGTTCTAAACACCTCAAACATCCAATCAGTTAGCGCGGTCATTGATCTCTCCAAAAAATTGCTTATGGATGTCCAACCATCTACGGATCGGAGTCATCACCGGCGTACGTGCTAAGAACCTTAGAGAGAGAAAGAGAGAGAGAGAGAGAGAGAGAGAGAGAGAAAAAAAAAACGTTTCAGGAAGATAGTGGCGTCACAAAGCAATGGTGCAAATTGGGCCGTAAAAACCAATGCGTTCCATTAGCGGACGAGCACCTTCTGGGAATGGGGCGTGGGACACATTCCGATCACGTCACCAAGTCCGCCAATGTCCAAACACCAGAAGGTTAGGCGACACACACGCATGCTTTGAATGAATGGTTCGATCGATAAGGAATAGGACGTTTGTTTTTGCTGCAAATGCAAACGGAACGCGCATGAATCAGCAGGGCGTACGAGAGGTGTGTGTTAGTGATCGAATCGGGGCGGATTTTGTTATTCGAGCACAAACCCCTCGGCGCTAGGGCAAGCAGTTGTAGAAGTGCACACGGTTCTGCTACCGTCATGGTGGCCAGCTTCTGTGTCCGGTGGTGTGTGAACGGCACTGGGCCTTAAGTATGGGGTGTACTTTTTATGACGTACATCACACATACACACACCCCGCTGGGTATTGGAGTGAAGTCTGTCAAGTTTGGATTCGTTCTCCACGGAACTTCGAACCGGGGCTTCCTTCAGGCACTTCGGGGCGCGACCTGATCTATGAGTTCCGCCCAAGCAGAGAAGGAGAAGGCCCAGTGACACGGAATCATGTTTCACTTCCTCTTCCTTCGCAAACAGCAGCCACCTCCGTAGCTTCTGTTCGCTACCAATTACTGCTGCTTCTGCTGCTTTCGAATGACCTTCAGATCCGAACCGAAGTTAGTGTTTGTGTGTAGAAGTTTCGAAGACGCGTTTTGAAGACGGATCCAATACGGATGGTTCCACGAAAGTAAGTGTAGCGGGAGAAGTGTACGGAGAAATATGGGTGTGCTGCCCTCGATCCGAACCACCTTCACACCCGCTTGGACGCGAGTGACTCACCGTGTACCGGCTGACAGTCGTCCGCCTTCTCCGATGTAGGCTTGATTTACTTGCGAAGTTTGTTGCCTGCTCCAGCAGTTTTGCGGTTTTCGGCGAACCGCCATGTGAGACGGCGGAGCGCACAATTTACACAGCGCCATCTGGTCACTAGTGAAGGCCGGTGTAAAGTGAATCGATCGGACAGGGGTTTTGAGTTCAGTTTTTTAGGCTGCCTTGTTCCGTTTGCTATTGGAGTGGAAGGAGACTCTCGGCCACCCGGTGTCAGTCAGTCGGCGGTTTGTGCAGAATGTCCAAATATCGTCCGGGACTCTTGGGAAGTAGGTTACCCGGGAGCATTATGTGCTTCAACGTCCAGTGTCGGCGGTGCGCGACAAAAGTGAGGTTAGGCGAGCGTAAGTGAGATGTCGTTTAGGATCAAGCAGGCTTGACACGCGTTTCGTTCGTAGAAAACGATCAGAGTAAGCGTAGAATGTCGGTATTACACTTTTTATCCAATAAGAAGCACTTGTAGGGAAACCAACACGCGAAAGAAGTAAAATACGTCCGAAGCGGAGAATGCTTTAACGGTATGCGGAACAACTCCCAAGCAGTGTGTAGTTAAACAGGTAATCATTTTTTATTGCCACCCTCTCCGTTTTTAGAATCTGCGCGTATTCTAAGCGATATGGCTACTTCGATGGGGCGTTGGTGCTGTGGGAAACCGCAGACGTTAGGAGGCGCAGATGACGTGAGCAGCATTCTGCACGATCGTTACCCTATGATTAAGATAACGCTTCCGAGGGTGTTCGCACCCGGTCGGGGGAATCGACCCCGAGGAAGGAGTTTTACCGACGTTTGATGGGCTTTTATTCCGAACCTCATCGAAAGTGTTAGGCTGATGGCGGCACCGCGGGATCGATGGACTCTCAGCGTATCATTTTTACGACCAGCGCAGGTAGTTACAGTGATCTTCGCGTCGATCACGCCATTAAAACATCACCGTCTGTCACCGACGGGCGTGAGAACTATCGGTATGCGGCTGTTGCATTCCGCTTCGAATTAGCAAAAACGGCCGTGTGCGAAATTCCGCTTTCCGCTGGGTCTCAAATTCTTCGAACTCGTCCACGTCTCCGGCCCGATCTTTTTGACCCGATTTGACGCTCCACGGCACGTCACAACGGCCGTCGAAAAACAGCTCGTTGTTATGAGGCAGTTCATCGTTCCCGGTGTCGTTCTAATGAGATATCAGATAAGGCACACCAACCAGCAGCAGCACCATACCCGAACGAAGGCGAACATAGACGGCGACGGCACTCCAGAAATGTCTTGTCGTGGCATCTTCCGCCAAACATCGACATTTTCTCAGCCCCACATAGGGAGAGCACCAGACCGAGGGAGGTGTAGGTCACGGGGTTTTTGATGTTTAATGGCTCAGCTTTGGGGTTTGCGTTGCACATTTTTCTTCCCAGCGGGACCACGCTGCCATGCACCAGTGCTCCAGTGTCTCCAGAACTTCGCACACGCCGGGTCGTTTGTATCAAGATGAAGATGATGCCGTGTTTGTTTTTGTGCTTTGTGTGGTGTGCCCCATTACGACGATGGTCCTATTTCGTCTGCGCGCTGTCACCTTTCGTCGGGAGGTGACCCCTCCGGATCTGGCGGTGGTCTGGGTTGGAGCTAATGGACACACCGTTTTCGGCTGAGCATGACGACGCGCGAGCACAAGCACATTACATTTAGCGCGTTGTTTACGAGCTTAGATTTATGAGATCTTTCTCCATTCCGCGCGATTAGGGGACTGGAAGAGAGAGGGGTTTCGACAAAAAAAACATGGAGTTCGGAGTTCCCGGGTTTCTTCCCCGTGGCGTTCGGTCTGGGGAGCTGGGACGAAAATAAGGTCATGATCAGTGCGCTGGAAACAATGACGAAATTGGGCCACCAATGTGCTGCCGTTCGCTGTTTGCGCCCCAAAACCCTGCGGGTGATCGCGATCGGTGTAACGATGACGGTGCCGGTTCGTTCCCGCCGTTCCCCCTTCCTCTGTTGCTGTTTTCCTTGCTGTGACCTTCGTTCAATGTCGTCCCTCGCGTTAGATACCTCGCTACCCACGGAAGAAAACCCCCCGTTTCCAAAAAGGTCATCGATGTCTAGCTGTCATCTGGAGAGCGTCACGGATCGATCTCTTCCTGGGGTAGTATTGGTGGAAAGGGGAACGTGCGCACCAACACATGCAAGCGGGAGAGAGAGAAAGAGTGAGTGGTCGTTCAATTGATTACGCGAATCAATTGGAGATCGTGCTGTGATAGAAAGATGAACCATTAATGAGAGAGAGAGAGAGAGAGAGGCACACTTTCCTTTCACAGGGCGAGCAGTTTCGGGAAGAATATTGCCCATGAAATGATGTGTCCTAGTCTTGTATGTTTTGTGTGCCGCGTAAATTGAAGGCAATTGAAGTGCGAGCACGAACAATTCAAACACTCCTCACAGCTTCTCCTCGCGGGAGGCCCACAATGTGTGTGTGTTATTTTTTCGATTACCTTTACGCCGCGCCGCGAGTGCACACAAAATAAGAGCAGCAAGGGGTGCCGAAACAAAAATTAATAAAAACGCACGAGCCGGTACCCTGCTTGCACGAAACGAAAGCAGGTCAGCTGAGCGCTTGGCCCGGGCTGTACATCATCTGGCAGATGGGGCTTACCCCGGCTCATCCAACGAGCGAAAAGGCGGTAGACGCCAACAACTTGCGGTGTTGTCGATGCAGATGCGAACTCTTTACCTTATGCACATGTAAGACAAACCCACACCCCCCTCCATCTCCCCGATTGGGCGTACGCAACACGGTCCAGGCGTGCTCCAATTTATGCCGTGCGCAACGTCGGTGTTGGCTACTTCCTTATCGGTGTACCGCCTGCCGCTGGGTGGGTGGATTGGGCATCGGTAATAAACCTAACCAGACCCCGAAATGAGATGTTGCTCGCTTCCTTCCCGTGCATTTGAGTAACGTTTGGGGTTTGGTGAGGAGGAGGGGAGGGAGGGGAGGGAAGCAAACGTACGCGCACGCGCCCCTATTTAGGCGGTTTGACCGTAATTTACTTTCGTGATCGATGGAGATAGTTTAATTTCTTTCACTTCAATTGAGCAGCAGGCAGGTAGGCATCCGCATCCGAAACCGAACGTGGCTGCTCGCTTAGTGCACCATAATTTGGGGTTGGGAAGAATGGATCTCAGAATTTCACTATCGATGGAATAAGGGTTTAGCGTAGTTTAGTAGCTTTTCCTTGCAAGGTAGAAACACATTCAAAAAACCCTCCTTTTCGAATGGGAAAGCGAGAGTACGGGTACGGGTACGATGCGCAAAACAAGGCCAACTTGATTTACATTTTTGACATTTGATGCAGAAGTTACGGGCCGGTACGCGGTGGTGGTGGTGGTGGTGAAACTGAATACGGAAGCGTTCGCATTTTTAAGCATTAACCTTAAATACCGGGCCCGGATCGTCGGTTTTTGGAACTGTCTCCCGCTAAACCTCTCGGAGTGGAGGTCGTATAAATTCTCGTATTATCCTCTCTTTATGGGCAGCTAGTTTTAGTTATTATCGAGATAAATTGCACAGAGGATTGGTTGGATTGGAGCATTGCAATGCAATGCTTGCGTTTCGTATTAGAATAGTCTTAAGAAAGACCCATAACTTCGTGACTAATCTCTCAAATCTGCTCAATCTCGCAAAATATTGAAGCTCTTCAAAACACTCAGTATCTCCAAGAACGTATCATTCATAGTTTCTTCTATCTTCCTCTCTCGTTTCAGGTACGTTTGCCCAAGAGATGATCAAGCCCAAGCTGCGTGAAATTTGAACTACTAAAGCGTCTGGACCTAGCTCATTAATTTCGCAACTAGTACAAGCGTCCCGCACGACGTGCGACGTGAGTTTCGTTACACTTCTCATCCGTTTGAACCGTGGTTTTTTTTTTGTTTTGCTGCACACATATTAACCCGACGTCGTCAAAAATGAGGTCTGTCCAGCTATTGTGAGCGGTCGAGTGAGCATGAGCTTTTGGAGGAGGAACCTTCTCTTGTGACTTCCCTCTTCCCTGGAGGTATTTTCCTTAAACCGGGATCGGTTTGATGACCTAGTCTTTTGCACTACGGTTTCTTCAACGCTTTCCCGGTTTCAGACCCACACACACACATACGCACTCGAAGTTCCTCGAAGCCAATGTGCCAATTTTCTCTGTCGACCGAGCAGCGAAACACGGGGAGATTATTTGCAATTCGCTACCAAATACTGGTGCCACCGGATGTGACGACCTTCAGCGGGCAGGAGGAAGGAGAGCGACTGATGGAACCGTCACCTAATACTGCCACCACCGTGCCGGGGATCTGCTTTTAATCGATGCTCGAGTTTCGATGTGCGGGTGGACGGGAGATGAGGAGGACGGATATGCTCATTAGAAGAAGAAAATCCAACCGACACCGGGAGTCAACCGGAAGTGTATGCGAGCGTGTGCGCAAAGAGCAAAGAAAGCCATGCACACAATGGGGCCTGGTACGCGTTTGTTGGTGGCGTCTGGGAGTTTATGATGCTGGTGCCTCATGTTCCTCTACCACGGCATAATGACTCCCACTGCTGCGGCTGCGTTCTCAACTAATTAGCGAGCGGTTTGCACGTGCCCGTTAAAGAACGAGAGGAACCGACCCAAAAAAATACCGGCTTGAATCGTTTGGAAGACCTTGATGCGGTGGTGGTGGCGCTGCAGACATTGAGCATCCCCAAATGTCAGGCGCAATCAGCGCACAGACCGTCATCACAGACACACCCGTCATCCGGCGAGGCTGGTCTCGTCGGTGCGTAATGAACCAGACCGGAAAGTCGGCAGTCGGTGGCATCTACGTGTTACGTCCTCGAGGGCCACATTGCTGGGTAATGAGCGATTTGAATATTAGAAACATCACGCGAGAGGTCTGTCTTTTGGAGGGCTGATGATCTCCGGGTTGAATATATCTTCGGGCAATAAATTAGTCGCATCTGGATCTCCCACGATGGATGGGTCCGTTGTGACGATCGTTGATGAGTCTATCAACGCGCGGTGCGATTTTTTTTTTGTTGAGGGCCTTATTGTGAATCTTAATCAATGCTGAACGTTCCGATCTTGTCGTGGACTTTACTATCGGCCTCGACAAGCGTGGCCTTGCTTCGGTTATCAAACAGGTCAGTAAAACCGTGCCGATGGTCGGTAGTAAAACGAACCGAACCTAAAGACTGGCCAACGGAGCTTGTGTGTTGCTTCATCTCTCGAACGGTAGCAGCCTGCGGATGAGAGGGCGTAATATTGCAGCACATGTCATAAAATGTTGAGTCGATTGTGTCCGGTGTTGGGGAGGTAATATCCGTGATGCACCAGACCCGAGGCGTTTTCTAGCCGGATGGTACCACCACCTTGTAGTCGTGGTATGGAACGAACTGTTTTGCCGTGGAGTGCAAAATTACTAAAATATCGAAACCGCTAATGGCGGGATATGGGTTAATGTAATTCTTGGACGCGATTCTATGCCAAACACCCAAGACACCGAGCCGGCCTCTCGATAACTGTACACGCTGGGAGGTGTATGGCCGACGCGTCCGATCCTACCAATCACCCAAGCTCTTCTGCTTTTTTGCTGCGCTCGGCGTGGACCAATTAATTTTCGGCCGACTAAATGAGTTAATCACCGGCAATCGGCGCTGGATCCTGACCACGCGCAAAACAGCGCACACCCCAATGGCTAGGGGGAAAACTGTGTTAGTATGCTTTTGTTCGCTTTTGCAGCAGATGCCTGCCGACAAGAGTGGGCCATAAAAGTTCTTGCCAAAACAAACGGCCATGTGCGTTGGGACGGGGTTCGTAATTATGGTGAGCTGGCCATCAGCGTTCGCGATGGACTTCTATTGCACGGGAGGGGTTTTACACTATCTTACCAGCCATTATTAGTTTATTGGAGCATTTTCGAAGTCTGCAGATCTGCTGGCCCTGGTGGCAATTAATATAGTAATCAAAATCGCATTCCGGACGTCGTTCTGGTTTTGTGGTCCGTTATAGTTTTAAAGCTGGTTCGGGCGTGTTATTTTTGGAGAAAAAGCAAGAGACTATCTAGAGGAAGATCTTGTCCGTTGTCTGTAATCCTCCTCAGCACAACGGAACACGTGCGATGTTGGCAAGGAGTTATCACATCTGATCATGCCATCGTTGGGCCGGACTGCCAATCGCGTTGGAAATTAACACCGGCACACTAATTACTACCACCGACACTCAATGTCACACATAATGGACTTATTAACTAGGACCGCCGGTTTCGTTCCATTGCCTTCCGACGCGGCTGTTGGAACACATTGTTAGTAACGTCACATGTGAAAGACGCTCTCGTGCGCCGTGAAACTTCGCTCCAAATTTAGTGTGAGGCACGTCTGCTCGGGCGGGGTGTAATCTATCGGCTGCGCTTGAGTGCTTCGGTGCATAAACACTGCTGCACTGTCTCCCAACTCCCCAGTGGCGGAGCGTCCACACCGGTGAAACTGGTTGAACTGATTGTCACTCCCTAGAAAAGAGTCGCTCGATTGAGCATCCCCATACAGTCCAAAGCTGACCCGCTCTGGCTGCTGGCTTGTTTTGGTCACTGGACCAATGTCGACTCCGGTGTCCCTTTCGTCGAGTGACACAAGGGGATACCCAGTGCCGTCGAGGAGAGATATGAAGACCTCAAGACCTCATAAAACGCACCTCCAAATCGGTCATTTATCGCTTATGGTGGTGTCGTGGTGGCGGCACTTTTCTATCGCGGACTGCCCGTCCGGCCTTTCTGCTCGAACCGCAACCGAACGGGACTTTGGGCGGACTTTCGGGCCGTACTTCGGTGGAACTTCAAGGTGACAGTTTTTCGAGTAGTGGGTCAACACGCGGTGCGCTTGGAAGAATGGAAGCAGCACAAAATCGTTGCACGATTTGGTGGTGGTTGTGGTGGTGGAGGTGACGTTGGCAGTTGACTGCACGCCGCCACGTCTAATCCAATTTAATGTGACGATTGAATAATAACGAGGGTCACTATCGACGACCACACCGCGTCCTGTGGCGCGTGGAGATTTGGAATTTAGTCGTTTTGAAAGTTCGGAGAAGTGTGGGAGATTTCGAACGGAATCTGAGATTATAGGAGTGGATTCTTTCGTAGAGAGGGAGTTTTGATGTTGGTGGAATTCATTGTCATGGACATGGTTTGCAGTACGTCCGATGAAACGAATATGTTTTGTAACAGTTGATGTAAAGTTTTATATCAGGATAGTGATTGTGCCTACTATCCAAATTTCTAACGATGGCAACGTTGTATCTATTTATTCATTTCATAGTCTTAGCTCCATCATAATAATCCATATAAAAAACTAGTCTTCAAATCCGTCTACAGAAGCTGAGCTATCTTATTAATTTTAATTGCTTTTAAAGTTCGTTCAAGGTGTCAGATAAGAAATTTAGATGCTAAATTGTTCTCAAACTTTCACCTATCAAATTTGAAGGATCGAAAATGCAAAATGTTTTTTGGATTATTATTTTTGAATATATGATTTTTTATAAAGCATTTATAAGCTTTCTTATACTGCTCGAAAATATCGAAAAAGTTAATATTTTGAGTCTCATCAATGTACAAATTTTATTTTATCGCTATAACTTTAAATTTTTCATTATATATTTTAGTCTTCGGACGCTTTTGGTGATCGTATCATCCAGAAACAAAGTAATAACTAATCTCAATTTTTTTCAATCTTCATAAATCAATCGCGATTGCGCGTGATCCGCCGCGGGTCGAGCAAAATATTATAGCAAATTCTGTAAATTACGAGAACCGCGTCATAAAACCTTCCTCACTGGGCTGAGCTGGGCTTCGGATTCCGTCCCCACCAACACTCGTGCCGTCTACTTGTGTGGTTAAGCTGACCTTCACGACGCCGCCGCCAAAGGATTAGCAGCGACGACCACCGGACGGGGTCGAATTTTACGAGGAGAGGTCTCGCGTCGGGGACGAGAGCGAACGGCAATAAAAGGATGCTGCTGTGGTCCGAGCGACGCCTTTTAGCATGGGCTCCAGGATGTGATCAGTCATCCGAGCCGGACAGCGCGGGGGAATTAGTAAGGCAATAAAATTGATTTATCCGCGGGACATTTAATGAGGCAGGCATGAAATTGGTTTAAAATTTGGCCCATACAATATCGGTCGTAATATTGTTTGGGCTTTAATGTGTGTGTGTGTGTGTTTTTTTTTCTTTTACAGACGTCGATGGGGCGAAACAGCTTGCTCCGTTTTGCTCAGCTGGGTCGGATTTCGAAGGGTAGATTGTGTTGCCTTTTTTTAACTCAGTTTTCGTTGAATCTGAAAACGGGGTCTTTGATGTAGCCGATATAGCAGACGAGGTAATAATAAGCTCCAAAATCGTTCCCTAAAAAAAGATCCCCGTATCGGTTCAATGTTTGTACAGCGGGAATTATGCGTTTTTTTTTTCCACGATACATCTCCTTTCGATGTATCGATTTATTAAAATCGACGGTTTAATTACGCGTTCATACCAATCTCATTGCAAACCCTGCGCTTCGCTTCGCGTATGTGTGGCTCCCCTAATTAAGCGGACGCCCAGAGTCGGGGCGTGTGGTGTGTGTGTGCACCCATTTGCGTTTCATCTTAATTATGTTGTAATGCATCTCGGTCCGCAACATCGGTAACACTGACAGCAGCAGAAGCGTCCGTTAGGTGTGTTCCGGTTTCTTCACCTAGCGCTGTCGGAAACACTTTCCGGATGACTCGGGTGGGGTGGGGAAGTTTTCTCGTCCGCGCGCATTTGCATGAGAAAAGCCAAAATGGTTGGGAAAATTTCAGGCAGAGCGAAAATAAAAAAAAACAACATTAAAAGAAAAGAAAATTACTTACGAACAGGGAACGGCTGTCGGGATGGCTCGTGTGGTTGAGGGGGCGAGGGGGGCGGTGCCCTGTGCGCAAAGGGGTGAAGGTTTTTTTCCACCACAATGCCGCGCCTAATCAATGCGCCCGGGCATGGTCGATACCTTTCCGCGATCGCGATTTATCGATCGAATTTCGCCTCCCACACACTTAACACACGGAGCGATCGTTCCGATAATTGGACCCGCGGAGTCAATTTCGCCCATCGCTAATTAGAGACCGCAAATATATGGTAATGCAGCCCGGGGCCCGGGGGACAGGGTGAGAGCAAAGTGAAGCAGAATGAGCAAATATTTGCTGAAATAAAGCGAACTTAATGCAGCCGACCTGGGGGGGGGGGGAGCTGTGTGAGAAAAAGCACGCGGGAGAGAAATTTCACATTCAGTGAAATAAAACAATACGAACTAGATACGTCAATACGGTTGGGGTCTTGCGGGGAAAGGGGGAAAACGTTGGAAACGTCCCGTTCGTCGCTTGTCACACAGCTTGTCACTAAACCGAACGCCCACCCATACTCCCGAACCGGGCCGACCACCCGGTTTGGGTTGGTGCCTTAACTTCTTCAGCATATCTCGGCTAATTAGCTAGATGACTTGCGCCGCTCGATTGCGATGGCTTGCGAGTTGACAAAACCGATCGCTGTCTAACGCGCTGAGGATCAGATGCTTACACCGAGTGGTGCCATTTGTTTTGCCGGGTGGTTCGAGCTGGTTTGAGCGACGCTCGTCTGTAATTGATCGTTCAGCCTCATCTCGATAAATGATCGAGCGAGGGGCGGCTGCTCGATGCACCGAAATCACCGAGCGCGCGATATGCAAATGTGCCCGTGGCCGCCCGCTTTCTCGGCTCGTTCCAACCGTTTCAACATTTGGCACGGGCAATTAAACTGTCGCTTGCATTAAAGCAGACCTGGACCTGTGGCTGTGGACGGATGGATGGTTTGTTGAAATGTGCGGTCTAATTGGGGCTCTAATATCCAAACAATTTCCAATCGCACACGCCGAGAGTGGTGTGTGCTTTGCGATGGTGGTTAATTGAATCAATTGTTTTCGCAATGCAGATTTTTTTTATGTTGGTGTGGTATTTTGCGTGGATGGTAAGAGATTGTGTATCGTTTGAAGAGTGTTTTTATGTCTATGGCATGCCTTGTTTATTTATTTGATTGTCGGTTCCATCAACTCTTTTGTAACGTTAGCTCGGGTATCTTGTTTTCGTTCGAATATTTTCTTTTTTTGTTTAATTTTCTATACAATGTTTTTCTTTTATTTGTGATTGATTTGTTATTTTCATAAAGTATGTTTTTTTATTGGTGTTGTTGTCTAAACACTTACATACTTCATATGGCTTTAACATTGCTCATATAATTAATTTTTGCCTTTTTAACTATTGAAAACAAGTTATTTGATTTTTTTTCATGTTTATTGTTTTTCAAATTTGTTTTGGGTTTACTTTATCAACGTCCTATTAAATTTTATAGTTTTATTTTTAGTTTTAATGTTGTTTTGCAACGGTTTAAGATAGGATTTTAAAATTTATTTATTCTTGTTTATTTTTGTTCCTTTTGATAAGTTGTTTTTTCTTTTTCATTTATCGTGTGTCATTAACTAATGTTTTAGCATTTTCATAGCGTTTTTTATGTTTGTTCCACCTTTAATCGTTTACATTCATGCTATGGCTTATTAACACATTATGTTACGATATTATCATCCATTGAAATAAATATCTCTTGTTTGTTTCTTCACTTGTTTTTTTAACTTCCCCTTTTTAGAATTTTAGATGTTTCTATCTACTTCAACTTTCTTTCTATCCCTTGCATAGTTTATGTACCAATTTCCTTGAGTCGCTCCAAGCACTGCGAACAATTGAACTGGTGTTTTTACACCTTCTCTTTTTGACTCTCTCTGAGCCTGTGTGCCTTATGGAAGGTGACTTTTGTCGACCTCGTGGGAACCTCGTGAGTGAAAAAGCTTATTATTTCGCGTTTCGTACCATTTTGTCGCATCACACAGTGGGCGATGTTTTGATGGTGTCTCACATGCCTCCCTGTCAAGACAAATGCGGTGATGTTGTTTTCACTCGAAATGTGTCAAATTGGATTATTTCCATCACCCTGATGTTGGAACTGTGGTTTTATGTTGGTGCGTTCGCCGAACGACAACACATCACCGGGGCCGGGGCAGCTTCGGTTGTTGAACTGCTTGCTGTCAGCAGCATCTCAGCTGTTAGGGAGGCCGGGAGGAAGACTGAAGCGTGCTTTAGTTTTCCTTCACGCTCGCCACGGCATATCCGCTTATTTCATCTTCGTTTTGAATGAAGCGCACCTGAACGAAACGAGCTCGGCCGGGGGTGGGGCGAAAAATAAAGCCGTAAAAGTGCAAATGATATGACTTTAATTGCACGCTTCCATCGCATCGAATTACAAGCAACAGGCCACCGCACCACCGCGATGCTGCTAATACACTGTACGGGCCAGCTCCGGTCGTTGCTCGGGCGTTACCAGGTGCATCGGCGGGATCTATATTGACTCCTGACACGGGGTAGGGAGGCCCGAATCGCACGAAACACAAAACACACGAAAAGATTAAACAGGCAAAAAAAATGAACGAAAGAAAAACAAATGGAAATCATCCCACCACCCGCGCACACTCGATCGCATGAAACGAGCCTATAAAGCTCGTTTGAAATGAAATGAAGAAAGCACAAAAAAAAACAAAAAATCGTACCCAGAAACATTAAGACAAAGCTAACAAAAAAAAAGAGGGCCAGCAGCAATCATAATGATACGGTACGATCGCGATCGGCAGTCAAAAGTCGTCGGTTAACGCAGAAGTAAGGGAGTAGTGGGGAACAAAATTACATAAAAATGCAAAATCTCGACTCCCTCCATCACCTCCATCCCTCCCGCGGCACTTTCTCAACTTTCGGTGGCGTCCGCGGGAACGATTTTCCGGGGTTGGAAACTCGAGTATGCGGTTTTCCCAGCGCATGTCTCCCCAGCGGCACCAGTTGCATTATTTTGCATCAGTCAAATCCGTTCCGGAGTGGTTTGTGCATGTGCGCGGAGGATGAGGATCGATATCGTATTCCGTTGTTTGAGGTACCGTTTCTTTCTCTCTCCCCGGTAGCTTGCTGCTATCGCGCAGAACAGAACACGATCGCGTCGAACGTCGGTGTGTCCTATTTTCTGCATGTTTGTCTTCTGCTTGTGGTCTAGTGTTTTATTGTAGTTTTTTTTTTCGTTCAAGTTACTATTGCTGTTCTATCCCACTTTTGTGACGCTCGTGAAGACGACGCTCATCACTTTTTGGTGGTGATGCAATAATGCAGCGAGCGGAGAAGGCGGTCATGTTCTTCGGTTGCAGTTGCTTTAAGTGTTTTGCTTCGTCACCGTCGTCGTTTTTTTCCCACTGTTGAATATTCAACAGGCCAGCAGCAGGGTAGAAGATGAATTCTAGACGCGAGACGCGATCACCGATCGCTAGCGTCCCGGTCTCCCATACAACTATCGCGAATGGGAACGATAAGGGCAGCAAAAGTCAGCTAAAGTCAAGAACACACGGCACGGGGCAGAGTGAGGTTTACTTTACGCCTCGCGAATGATCCCACCTCGAGTGCGGATGGGAGGAAAAAGGATAGCGAGCCTTCTTTAAACTAAATTGCTGGCACTGCTCTTGCTGGTGTTTTTCTTTTAATGCATATGTATGCGCGCGCCCGCCTTCGATACCCACACGGATCGAGACCCGGACTGATCGCAACAATGTATCGGAAAAGCACCAGCCAGCCAGCCTGGCGAGCGAAATTATCGTCATCCCGCGCTCGTCGGTGTACCGTTTCGGGAAAGCGGGAGAAGAAAGAATCTATTCACTTCGCCACCCCGCTGTCGCCAAACCGCGCAGTGCTTCGTGGGGTGTGCTGCAATTGCAGTTGCAGCATAAATAAACAATTGACGCGCAGAGACGCGATTCGGATGCTGCAGTTTGCGGGTCCGGGCTACCGGTGGGTGCTATAAAATGTAAAGTAGACAACTCCCGATTTCCGATGATGGGGGTTTCTTCAATCTCGTTAGTTGTGTTGGATTCGCTGTAGCCGTTTGGTTAAGTTTATGGAAACGATCGGTGGTCGGTGAAACGCTTCCGTTTGGTTGGATTGTCCAATGAAGAACGTTGATAGTTTTGGTGAAAATAAATATTCAATTCGGAAGATAAGACCAGCAAACATGACTAATAGATTTAAAAACATTATAATTTAGAAAAAATTGGTTGGTTAGTAAATATAAATCATATCATTTGAATTATTGTTTTTGTATCTACAAAGTTACACATTATTTTATAAAAAATAAAGAAATTAATATTTTGTTTAAATTTGTATTAAAATTGTAATTTTTAAATGCTATTTTAATGATTTTATTTTTAATGATATTTTGTTGCAACAATACATGCTGCAAATTGAACATTTTTAACATTTGACACGGTTTCCATAGCATGAGATGAGTTAAACATAATATATAGTTAACATATATACATTTGTTAATTCACTTGAAGGTAAACGGAATATCAATAGTTACTGGTTTATGAATTTAAAAGTGTTGCAAAATCGTGAATAGTTTGCAGAAAAAGTTATTTCGATATTTAATGAACCAAAAAGAAAGGATGAGATTGTACATGAATTCACAATTCTGCACTGTAATATGTTTTTGTAGTCTTCAGGCATAGTTTATTAAAAAACGATATCATTAAAATTAAACTCAGTGGAATGTACCAGATACATGAACGGAGGGAAATCAAATATATTTCACTTTTTACCCTTGGAAAATATCCCAAAAAAGTGTGAATCGGTCGGTGAAGTTCATCCACCCCGAAACCTCATGCAAATATAGGCCGAAACACATCAGTCACGATGTGGGGGCCGCCATTTCAACCCTCAAAGGCAAAATTTGAGTTTGCGGCAAGTATAAAGCGTGCGATACGGCGGCAGCGACGACGATGATGATGAGACGACGTCTAGTGGGAGGATTCCATTATGATGAACCAAACGCACCATCGCACACACCATCGCAATCGCAACGCCAGCGAGCGGACCGATTAGAAATCGTAGCAAAGCAAACGCACCGGGCGGGGTTAGTTGAACATTAAAATTTTGGGCCATGATCCGCCCAGCTCGTGACCGCTGCAAGTGCGGCGCTGCCGGTTCGAGCTAGTCCGAGAAAGTTGCATTGTAATTCGGTTGCGGCAGATTTGGGCATTTTTTTTTTCGTTCGTAAATTGCTACAGATCTCACCCGGCGCTGGAGTGAAGGATGGCTTTTGTGTTTTTATGTTCACGTTTTTTTTATCCACTTTCCGTCATCTAATTAATGAATTTTATTTGTGCGAAGAAAAAGCCATCTTTCGGTGTTGTCATTTTACAGTGGTAGTAGCAATTTAATCAGCTCGGTTACTGCATCTAGCGTTTCAAATGTGTTGACAAGCACCAAGATGTAGTAAATGTCACTTTTGGCCGTTTTTGGTAGTATTTTTTGACAGCTGTCAAAATAAAGACATCTCTGCTTGTTTGGTATTTTGACAGCGTTTGGGATTTAGTATTGGAACTTCATTAAAGAAAGGAAAATAAGTATTTACTGTCCGAATCTCTCATCTTCTCCCAAGTTCTCGGTGAATCCATGGAGTGGCTTCTGTTTGAAGAACGCTTCTAATAACAATTACCCTACCTGTCATCCTGAGTGGCAGCGGCTTACCATGCCAGCTGCACCACCTCACGCGTAATCATAATTGCTTCTCTAATGCACTTTACTCAATTGACGCGCTAAAGTAGCTCAGCGAAGCGCCCATCATCATCGCTCGGTGAGGATTTAATTTTCCTCGCGCAATGAAATTAACTTTCAAAACGGAAAACGAATAATATTGAACTCTGACGCGCGAGATGCAAAGCGCAAGGGGAAATAATTCTGCACTTAGCCTGCTTTCCCGCCTGTGTTCGGGGGTGGTCTCGACAGCCGTTGTCCGGCTGTCCATCAGCTCCCGAGAACGTGTGTACCTAGTTTTTCTTCCCGTACGCTTGATTACGTATGCTTCGTTCCAGCTGTGATTTTAATGGACGGCCAACAAACCCGTCCGCGGGGTGGGTGAGATTGAATAAAAAAAAAAAAAAACGCATGTTTTTAGTGCGTTGGAATAAAAACATAATCTCCCCTCCCGGGACTGCCGAGGGCTTGAAAAGCTCGAGCAAAAACTTATCGCCGATTGCTGCACCATGGGTGCACCGGGTTTTCCTCTTTTTTCCCAGCTGAGTATTTTATTTCAAGCGCACGGCTACCGTTTTAAAGCAATCTTCGGGAGATAGCTTGTGCATGGTTGACGTGTAAAAATCGTGCTGGATGGGAGTGCAAAAAAAAAGAGGATTTCTTTTTTCAACTGAATAGAAAACTAAAAACCTAACCACACAACCTGTCCGGAATTGACGATCCGGTGAAAAGGAAGCTTAAGTCGCATTTACCTTACGCATGCAGTATCCTTATAGCATCGCGCTCGCATGAGAGATGCTCGTACGTTCCACTTTCTATCCAGCAAGCATCCGTTGCAGCAGCTAACGTGATGCTGGCTCGCGAGGGGAAGTCGGAAATCCTTGTCACATGGTCCGGTGGTAGGTGAAACGTCGAATGGCAACGACTTCTGCACCCATTGCTTCGGTGACCAATCGGTATGAAGCCTCCGAGTGTGTGTCCCCTCCCGCACCAGATGGATGTCAGGTTAAAATAAATCTCTTCCATTCCATTCTCCCGGAAGCATGACCGGGAAGAGGATGTAATTGTCAATGCAAAGCCCGCGCAGAACAACGGTGCACTAAACGCAGCGTTTATCTGTACGGAGGCATGCGAGCATGACTTATTGCAGGCGATTAAGCGGAGACACCTCTTCGACGCGTGCGTATAAACGCACGGTACAGCGTGAGACACGGGAGACACGGAGCGCAGTAATCAAATGACAGATGACAGAACGCACGAGCGGATATGGGGAACTTGTTGTCTTAGTGTACCGTAACGCTTGATAGGTGACAGTTTCGTACACCGTTGCTCTCGCCGTCTCTTTCTCGCGCCTGGCAATTGTTTCCATCTCGTCTTTACTGGTAAAACTTGGTCCGAAAGTGGACTTGGCGACGGGAAGCCTTTGCATTATTGATCGTTCTTTGCAGATGACGTACTGGGAGTTGCATAAGCCGGGTGAAAGTTGTTGCGGCGACGTTGATAGGATACACAAATAATATGCACATCGCAGAAGTTTGTTGATAGGAGCGCGAAGTTATGTCATGTGTGTTGGGCTGCGGGGCTCATCATTCTTTACACCACGCGACTTAAGCCCTTCCTATCTCGTTGTTATCTTGCATGCTTAAGTAAGCGGGTGTTTGTAAACAGGTACGTACCGTAGCCGACGCTTTGTTTTATTCTTCGTAAGACATTATCATCGAATCGTGTACGCGCACAACTACTATCAGAATCACTCAGCTTACCCATTGAAGTGTGAGGGGAACGGTTGCGGTGCGGTGCCGTTTGCATTAAATGCACCGAGATCGGGTAGATAGAATTCAAGCGTCTTTATTTAAATAAATACCCAACGAGAAAGGGCCTCCTCGTTCCAGCTCGTTGCGGCGGAAGTGCGTGCAAAAAAGCCTGGCCGTCGGAAACAAAACGTGTCTTGATCACGTCGACCCTGTGGTTTGTAGCAAACGTGCTTTCGACCGCGGTTGGATGATCGTAGCTTCGGGAAGGTACGCACTAGGGGAAGATTAAGAATCATTGCGTGGTCGGTGGTGGGTCTGGTGAAGGTCGACTGGATGCGATTGACCACGGTGTGTGCATTCAGGTGCGTTCATTACCACGCTTTTGTTTCTTATTTGTTTCTTTTTGTCCCTTATAGTTTGTATCTCAATATTTTTAATCAAAGTTGAAGTTTTACACTGACGATTTGTTTTGAAAAACATGTCTATTTCTAGTCACATTTTGTTGCTACCTAAACCCAAGCACCGAAATCACGGAACGTGGGTGAGAAATTAATACGCACCTTCTTGCCTATAAATGTCAGCCCCGACGTCAACTCCATCTCGCGGTGATATTTGACCGTAATGCGTTTGGTGGATTTTTGTTTTCGCAAACGGATTTGCAAAACAGTCGAACCGATTCGAACTCCGGTTCCAGTCGAAGTGCCTTTTGTTTCAGGCGCGTGATGCGTTCGGTGCGGTTTGGTGATTTTTGGCCGTGCTTGCACTGGCTGTGGCTTTGGGAAAGCACTGACCTTTCGCGCGCGTAGAGAACTGCCCCTTTTCTGGTAGGAAAGCCGGCATTCTCCGATCCGGAGATCGGCAAAGGGGGGCGAATGGCTCCGATCCAAAATCCAATCCACGCCGTGTGCTCGCGAACCGGCTGCTTAGGGAAGGTCGGAAGGTTGGATATGGGGCTGATTTTTGGGTAATTTGTTTGCATTAAGTAAACACACGCGCGCTGGGCCACTTCGCGCTGGTGCAACACACCACTTCGCCGAGGGCTGCCACGCTTGCGTCCACCGGCGCGTTTGGAGAGGCTTGAAAATTGAGTTAAATGTGTGCTTCGGCTGAGGCTGAGTTCATAAACATTCGCGTGCATGCATGCTGCCGGGCGACTCCACCGGCGCACAATCATCGGAATGATGGAGTGTTAATTGAATGCGTTTCTCAACCGAGCCGGGCGCGAGACGAATCGTATGCGCGGCAACACGCGACATTATGTCTTTTTTTTGTCGTGTCTCTTTCGCGAAGGGGATTAAGTTGTAGTTTGGAACAAATAAGGGCGATGGTGCAGGTAAAGGGGGATTTTCCCGTTGTTCATGGTGGGGCTTAAAGAAACTGTTGGCAATTTGTGTTTCGATTAGTGGCAAAATTGGTTGTTTTAGATGGGTTTTGTTTTAGATAGGTTGGGTTGGGTGATTTGCTCAAATTATTCGAAATATTGCTTGATATCAAGGTGACAAATTTGAGCGAATTAAAAATTGAAGGTTTGTCAAGTCATAAATTTGTATGTGACTTAAAGCTCTAATATCTCAAGTGTGTAGGTAAATCTATTCGACGCCGTTTTATAACAGAACTAATAGCCGAATGTAAGATGAAAGGTCGTGTTGGTAAAGGAAAGATATTTATGAAGAATTGAGTAGGACCTTCTGCGATTGTTATTCGTCAAAACAAATTCAAGAGTATTTTTTCAGAAAAGATACAACTGAAAAATAATTTGTACCGGAAAAGGTTACATGTATCTGATTTCTAAAATATATCAGACTTTTAGTCTCTGTATACACATCTCACTTCTTTGCAAAGCTGTTACAATATCGTTTTAGGTGTTTGAGATACTTAGCAGCACCTTTTTAAGATCTTATTCGGAATGAAATTCACCATTCACCATTTGTGACATCTTTCTTAGCACTTGTTCACAAATCTTTGGTAGCTTCTTAAATTTTTAATTATCTGAAATTTCACATAACTATTTAGAATTTAACTCTTTCTGAGGTTTGTACAGATATGATCTCTCTTTTCAAAACAGTCATCTAATTTCAGATGATAGAGTATTTTCAAAACCTTCCATAATTTGAATTCATAATACTGTCGACCAGCTTTGTGTGTTTGATTAACAGCATCTAACCATATCGGATTGCGGGGTGTTGTAGCTTCTAATGGTTTTTCGATAATATGCACCACTCCGACCTACGCACCAAAATGTTTAATTTCACCTCCGCTTGTTTCTCTCCCGAGTGATTTACAAACATGGGCCATAAACTTGAATAGGTAGTAAAATTGTTTCGGTTCGCAAAATGAGACCCACCAGCATGGGGATTGTGCTTGATTGAATAACAAAACAAAAAAAAAATATGCGAAAACAAATTTTATGACGCCCCACTCAAAATGGTGCAAATCAATTTATCGGCAATCATTCTTGCCTGCTGCCCCTCCCCTCCATTCTACCCCTCCGCCACCCTATCCCTATTGTTCCATCATCACCGAGGCTGACCATTAAAGCCACGCACAAATCAAAACACACGCGCGCCCGTTTCGCGAAAAGTGTTCGCAATAAAAACGCAATTTTGCAGACGAAACATAAAGCCTTATGATTCATTCCACCTTCGGTGGTTGGCGAGCGCTCGTGGAGTCCGGCTCGTGAGTCACATGATAAATCTGCATCCAGAGAGTGCAATAAAATCGAATGTTTAGTAGACGCATGCGTCGGTGTGGGCCCCCCCGCCAGCTTAAGTATTGGGCAATTTTTGCGCCGGACACAATTATTGTGCGACAAAAGGGGTACAAATTGATTAACACTTCACCTACCACGCAGGATCTTTGACCTGTCCTGTCTCCTAACTCCTGAGTCCCTGAGAGTTGCAACAGTCTTCACGTGCGTGTGGTGGCGCTCAAAGTGTAACTATTTGATTTGCGGTATGATGCAATTGTCACCAAGTCTGCCGATCCGAATCGAGCTGGCTGACCCACAGCCGAATCGCTCGATCAGTCTCTAATCTGTGTGCCGGGATCAGTCGTCCCTCTGTCAATCTACCTTTACGGGGGCATCGAAGAGTGGCCCATCGTCGGTGCAAATTGGACGTTCTTTCCGTGTGGATACTTCGTTCGCTCGATCAATGTCGCCATAAATGGTGCGCTCTCGCACACAGAGACCGTCGGGAAGGTACGCTATGTTTGGAGTTGAACAAACCACCAGCCAAGACGCCTTGCCGGGTTGAGACTTCCAGACATAACCTCAATTCTTGGTGTGACATTTTGTCGTTTTTCGCTGGATGGTTTGAGAGAACTGCTGGGCAAACGAGGCGTTCGTTCTAAGAAAAGGTTATTTTGAATCGATTCGAACGCTGACGGTAGTACCACCCGGAGTCCCCAGCGCCATTTCGAGAACCGAGCATGCTGGTGCCTTAAATTGAATCTAGACCGTCCGGCAACGCTGTGGGCTGGAACCTGCAATGGAACAGATTTTAAAATCTGCTCGAATTACTTGCTCACCAGCGGCATGAAGTAGCACACACTCACACACGTGTACGCACACTCCCCAGGGACCAAACCCTGATTTCCAACGGACAGGTCGCACCATTGCGATCTAACTCTCCAGCTGTGTGAGTTCGCCGGCGACATATGGGCATTTGGGGCGGATCGCGACCGAGCATAACCTTCTCGCGGCCCACGCAAACGCAAAAAACCTTCCCGCCGCCGAGAAAGTGTCGCTTACGTAACACCCAGCGGCCCGGCCATCCCCTCGCGAGGAACCTCAGGAGCCGTTGGATGGGCGGACTCAAGTTTCCAGCGTGCTCCGGAGGCTCCGAAAGGGCCACGCGAGCTGCTGCTGCTGCTGCTGCTGCCGTCGCTGTCGTCTCATTATGTCGCAGCGCCCATACGTGTGAGAACGGCCCGCGGAGGCCCAACGCCACGTAACGGTGTGGTTTGGCATGCGACACGCGATTAGGAGGCGCGGTTGTCATTCCGTTCGGCTTTGAAATTCGAACGGAAAAAGGTTATCCACGAGACGCGGGCCGGTGGGGACGGGGCTAGGACTAGCTCGTAATTTCTGCTGAATTATTACCAACCGGCGGTGGTTGGAATTGGTGGCGCTTTCTCGAGCGAGCGGTGCTGCTCTGCCCGGCGGGACCTATATTTGTACCAAAAATGGTATATTATAGTAAAATGTGCTCCTTAACATCTCGTTCCACTTCCTAGTGGGGCACGAGACGAATCCGATGAACATGAAATTTAATATCTGCCCCTCTCGCCCAATGTCTCGCAAGTTACGAGCCGTCCCATCGTTGGACGTGTGGTTTTGTGTAACAAAACTTCCTTAGCAGCCGGCACAAACGATTATTGCTCTATGAAATTGGAAATCCTAACCTCAAAACGAGAAAAGAAAAAAACCAACCAAACCGCCCGAAGGCAGTTCAAATCTAGTGCATAAAATATTACGATATTACCTTCTGGCGGGTGTGCTTCGAGCTCAGCCGTTGCTCAAGCTTCCTGCTCCCGCTTTTGGTTATTTATTGGAGCCGGCAAAAATTGGAAGAAAAGCCTCTCTCACCCCCGATCTTGCCAATGATATCGATCGGCACGCGCCGTCGCTGAAAAAAAAAACAAGTTAACAGATTGTTAACCAGTGCGCGCGCCGGTTGATAATGATCCTCGAACGATCGTGATCATTAAACGGTTGTCTCGATCCGGGGAGGTTACGCTGCCCACATTTCGTCTTATTATCGGCGGGAAGTGTCGAAATGTCGTCGCGTTTCCAGTAGATTAATCTTCTTTCCCCTGTCAATTTCTTGTCCAATTCGTTGATAATTGTTTGTTTGTTTGTCGGAGTAGCGTCCTAATTGAGTTGTGTTTTTTTTTGCTGTTTTACCGAACGGAAACGAGGTCGATCGTCCGCAAGTCCGCTGTCGCTTACTTTCTGGCGCTTGCGATGGTGCGGTGTTGAGACGTGTGTGGATTTATTTGAACGCTGTTAACTGATGTTTATGTGTATGTTTCGGTAAGAAAACATTATTGTTTCGCGGGGCTGTGGAAACTCCTATGTGTAATTGGATCAAGACGAAATCAAAGGTTTCAAAGAATATTTTTATAATTTTATTTCGACGAAAATCTTCCTAATCTAGCAAATGATTTAGTTATAGCTTAGTTGAAGCTAGCAAATGGTATTTTTTTTATGGTATTCCTGAAAGCGCAGCATTGGTATTTGAATATCGAAACCGCAAAATGATGTTCTTTGTTGCATTTTGAAAATTCAAACAAAAACATATTTGATGTTTCTCATTATGTTTGGATAGCAAAACGCAGAGTTTAGTTTGGTAGTTTTGAATGAAATTAGTCAATTTTGAATTTAGGTTTAAATTAGGTTTGTGTAAATGTAAAATTAGGTTTTTCCAATATTTGAAACATATTAATTCAAAGCATAAGGATAAGGCCGAGAATTTGTTTAAAAAAGGTTGAATAGGATGAACAATAACAGAAGATATTGACAGTAAACTCATTTAATTATTTAAATTTTTGTCAATATTTTAAGTGACAGTTTTTATATGATAAGCTAATGAAAAGCAAAATTCTATTGTTATTACTCCATCTTGAATCGCATGTCATAGACTTTGATGTAAAATTTCATGTCATAATATTTGTGCAGTAAAAAAGTGCGTGTAACTATTCGTTACACTCCAACTCACCGTTTAACACCGCGGAATTTTCGCTCGAGTTTCGCTCATCGTCGTGAATGTGTGCGTCTTACCGTGACACGGTAGGATGTATCGAAAGTGAATTGAAAATTAATTCCACTTTTCTACTCATTGCATACCGAACGTGGTGCAGCTTAAACAATCATCCACACCGCTCACCGTCCGCTCAGCCGAAACTGCACTCAAAACGCACCCGAGTCCGATTGTCATTAACCTTTTTCTCCATTTCGATCAATCGAATCGGCCGGGACGGGGTTTGGGAAAAATTGCACACCCGAAGGGAAGTACGGTTTGTTTGTGCGAAATGAAAAACTCGCCCGAAGAAAGGTGCGAAAGGGAGGGAAAAGATGGTTCAGTTTCTGGGGATTTTAAACGCCCGTAGTGCGTTCGACGGTTCACTGGACACGGACTGGCTTACGGACCTAAGGCGAGCAAATTCCACCCGGAAGCACTAGCACTAGCTCAGGTCTTGGTGGGTAACGCCACGAAACGAGGTGGATAAAATTGGAGTTTACTTTCGTTGAATTAATTAAATTATGATCGATTAGTAGCGCTTGTTGTTTTTCGATTAGTTGCAAGTGTTTTCGTTTCTTTCTCTTCATACTCTGCTCTGCCCTTTTCTTACCACCCCGGGTGGAGCTTAGCCGTTGAGAGTAAAATTTCTCGTGCAGCAGAAAAGCAAAACAAACCATCGCGTCATGCCCCGTTCAAAGCAATGGCAGATAAACGATTTACAAGAGCGAAAAAAGAGGTACGGATAAATGTGCACTAATTAGGTTTTAGTCGTTTGTAGATCCCGGGAGGGATGATTCGTTTGCGATCGATTTTTTGGTCTTCGAAAGTGGAACCATCTTCGTTACTTTCGCACACTCGATTTCCGGCCGACACGGAAAGCATAAAATCGCGACCGATCACCAATCGCAGAGAGTGTTGCGATTGTGGGACGGCACTTTTCTTTTGTGATGGTTATTTTTTGTGTTCGCGAATCAATTAAAAGGCGCAAATGGTGGCGATAGAGATCCATAAAAAGCAAAACAAAAAATCTCAAACGCCATGGTTTATTTATATCTTATTTACGGCCTTTAAACGCGCCTCCTGAAGGTCTTTCGAAAATTCACTGCTAAAATGATTGCAATTTCGATAAAAAATGGCACTTTTCCGTTTCAGATAGCATAGAAAAAAGAAACATTGCATCACCCTTACTGTTGAGCTTCTCCCGTGATTGATTTCGGCCGTTCGAGATGCAATCTTCGAATAGCCATTAAATTGTCCCCCTGAAAATTGTCAATTTTCCGTCCGACCAGTAATGGGGCGGCATTTAAGGCTAAACGTGTCCCGGCGATCGGGAGCACATAATTTAGCTCATAATTTAGGACCGTAAGACCAAAACACTTGGGGCCTCTTTTCACCGCTGAGGTCAACATCGGGCCGCTCTGTCGTCATCTTCATCGCGCTTGAGAGGGTTGAATTATTTAGCTAATTTTATTTACCCGCGCTCGATTCGTGTCCCCATTAAGAGGTACGTAAACTGCGGTTTAATCATTCCATTACGCCGGCAGCGGGCAACCGTTTTCGACGGTGCGGGTTTCGTACCGGGGTGGAAAATGTGTAGCAAGACATGTGAAGGGCACCAGAAGCATGTTTGTGCTTCACAATCAAACCCATAACGGTATTGAACCACGGTGTCGGTTTGAAGTTGGCAGTGGAAAACCGCCACTGCCGGTGATGGACGTCGCTAAGAGTCGGGAAGGGTTCGTCGCTTGGTTGCTGGCTGGGATTGTAATCTCTTTTTTTCTTGCTCACTTACTTGAAACGGTGCTGCGCGATGCGTCTTCCGCGATGACCTTGAACGAAGCGTCCGAGCGGTGGAGATAAATTCCGCACACCACAACTGTTGGTTACTGGAAAAGAAAGAGCCGGGCTTGAAACCTGCCAGGCCTCTGGTGGCTGGTGAAAAATGGGACCATACCTTTCCCGCGACGATTGATGGGAATGGGACAGTACCGCTGGAACGGGAAACCTCCCGGTGATCCAACATCTATCCCGCAGCTTCATCTTCATCACCACCATCATCATCATCATCATCATCATCCCCCTTCGCTTCGATTAAAAACCTCCCGCTCGGGTGTTCTCTTCTCCCTTGGTTCGAGTTACGTTCCCGCACGGTGGACGCGTGTGTGCGTCAGGTGAAAAAAGGCGATTTCAATTTATTATCTCTTAATTGTATCGCGTGCTCTCGCGGAAGAAGCACAGGACGCACGATTAAATGTGTTTGCACGTCTAACCGGCTGCATTTTGAGCCGATTAAGCGGCGGCGGACGGTGCACGGTCGGATCGCTACCGGTCGGTTTGGGGTTAGGAACCCCGGGGGGGAGGTGAAACCCCGGGGACGCGTGTGTATGTGCCTGCTACAGTTAGCTTTGATAATGATCCAACCTCCACGCTCCGGGTGGGAACGAACCGGAGAACGCCATTCCATCAGCCCTCGGACCGGAACGGAAAACTTGCGCACGTCACATGATTTACAGCGGGGTTTGGCGCGTTACGAGATATGGGCTCCGGTATTTCTTCCCATCTCCGCGCACGACCCGCGGTCGCGATTCTAGCGATTGCGCTGCAACCATATCCATCTCCACGCTGCGGGGCCAACGCATCCCGAACGCCCTTGATTCTGGTGGTGCCCAACCTAACCTTCAGCGAGTGGATTGTTTTCGTTCCTTCTTCCATCATTTCTCGCTCGGACCGGTTCGGGACCGGGCGCTCTCAGGTGGGAAGAGATGCGTCCCGGGATGCGTCCTACCGTTTCCGTTTGACTTATTTTTATTGAATTGTAAATGATAGAAATTCTTGCCTTTTATTGATTAATTGAACCGAGTGCGACGCATGTGGGAAAAAATGGGAACGCGCTGGGCTCGGGGTGGTTGGATCAGATTTCTCTGCGGCACCACGGGTGGAAAGGAGAAGAGATATTGCGAAAAATAGCCCGCCGGCTGGCGGGAACCAGGTTTTTCCTCCCCTTCCCTCGTCTACCCGGTGGATGGTGGAACTAACGGTCGCGAACAGCTCTAACTGTTGGCAGGCAATATTTCATCATATAGACACTCACTCAAAATGTCTCGTGGATCGGTTTTCTCGCACCCGCGATATGATACGCGACGGTTCTGGGGTAGGCGATATGGGCAGAGGTGGTTACGGTGTGCTTTGGAAGACGTTTCGTACGACGCATTTTCATCGATAAAAGGCTATCGACGATTCGACGAGTCGAGGATTGGAATTTTAAGGGAAATATATTATATTATGGTACGTTTGAACTTTATTTATCTGATTTCAATTTAGAGTCATAGTGTTGAGCATTTTGGTTGCATACGAAGTAAAGTTGGTTTTTGTGTGTTCAGGTCTTTTGATCGTGATGATTTGTTTACCTTTATTTTCGAAATGTCTTATTTTTTATTGTAGCCTAATTCAGTAAACTGCCTTCACTGCCGTCATTTGAGGATTGAAATAGAATTTTATTAAATATAATGCATAATTTTAGAACATATTAAAACATCAAATTAAAAGCGCACGATGGCACTTTTCTAATGGATTTTGGTAAAGATTTGTTGTAATTTTAAATACTCGTCATATTTAAAAAATGTTCTCGTGAAATATTTCACATCAAGAAAATTTGATTATAATGTTGGGTAAGGTGTGAGTTTAACATTCAAATTCCAGGACTAGGGCGTGTGGCAGCAATAAGAAGTTTTGAATAATTGCAGCTTAGATTTACGAGTGAATATCTTACTGAAACAACTTACTCTGACACATCTTTAGGCTATTAAATTCTATATTAAAATGATTAAATTATGCTGTATGTGCTATTCATAATCCAACAGTAATTGTTGCATTATTTATAAGAAATTTTAGCTTTAGTTTATCTTTCAGAACAAAATAATACCGAAAAAATAATAAAGTACTGACTGTAAGGTGTGGTTTTTGGGCGATCTGTCCTTTGAAATATCTAATTAAGTTTTGAAGTACTTACAAGTGTGAAAAAGTTCTTCGACCCCAGTGTTAACTCATCCAAAGCGTCCAATATCTTGTAAAATCCACCAAGCATACCAGAACGGGCTTGGAATTAGCAGTTCTCAACCAGAACTGAGCCTAGCACCGTGGGCTTAGCTTGTCAACGCGAGTAAAAGTAACGCGTACCGGGCAGTTCCTAATGAGTACTAATCCTAATCTTTGGTCAACGAGTGGAACAGTTCGCAAGTGCGGCCTTAGCACCTCCCAAAAACCGAGGCACGTATGGCTTCACGCGGTCTCTGGTCGTGCGGACTAATGCGTTTTAGCTGAAACACTATATCGCGCCGTCTGAGTGAGGCTCACTTGCTTTTGTTTTTCGCGAGGATCCGTATTGGAATTATTATGCTTGACGTCGGTGTCCAGTATGTGATCCAACACTTCTTTAGGTGCAGCAAAACAGCTTGCCACTAATTCAATTGTGCATTCAACAACACTCGCGCCCGGTTGCCCTGTTTATGTTGTGTTGTGCAGCGGCAGCGAGCGATTTTTATTATGCTCAATTGCTGCAAACACATCGCTACAACAGCCACAACACTCAGCGCCGTTTTGCGAAGAAGTGGTCTATTTCTTCCATGCTCCCGGCGAGTAAAAGCGATGGTCGGCGATGGTAAACGCGAAAGCAACAGAACCAACGAAAACTAATTTGTTACCGTATTCTTTCGGCCGCATTTTCGTCCGCCACACCGTGCCGGGTGAATTGATTTTACTAGGTCATAAATCATTAATGTGAGCGAGCGAAAAACAACAGAACGGCAACAAAAAAATACGGCAAAATTATTACCTCCAGCGAGCATCGCTTCCTCAACAATTTGTCCGCTGCAGAGGTGCTGTGAAATGAATTGTTTAACTGGCCTCCGGTGTGTTTGTGTGCGTGTGATTGTGTCTCTGAAAGCCACGAGAACTTCGACTCCCACCCAGTCGCCATAAAAGAGGCGTGCGCGAACTCCAAATCAAATTCTTCCCGAAACGCGCGCTCTTCAAAAGTGACCGATGTGATGACGGACGCCGCAACGTCGCTGTCGTAACCTACTATTACAATTAACTGTACCTCTTTCTGCGTGTAGCATCAGTGTGTTTTGCTGTAGTGCGCCAGTTTTTTTTTGTGTCTGGCCGCGTCCGTCGTCTAGCATCTGTCGTCTGGCTGCTGGACTTCTGATTGTCCGAAATCGGAAAGCTGTGCCGCGTCTGCCGGCGGCATAAATGGCACCTACCGGAGAAGAACCTATTCTACACCGCCAGCCAGCCATTTCTTCCCGTTCCTCCCTTGCAATGAACTTGACCAAGGGGGAAAACAGCAGTTTATTGCGTTCGTCATCGTCGCCCGACCGGGTGGCACCGTTACTTACGCCCCGCGCACACACACTAACAGTAAAAACAATTTTCCAAAATAAGAATTCCTTCGCACCCCACGTTTCCGATCGATCGGTGCGCGCCCGAGATAGCGCTTTCGGTTTGTTTGCACCGAGACTTGCACGACTTCCAGGCGGGGTTTGTTATCGGAAAGTATGTCACCATCTCATCGTGCACCTCACCGTGCCGTCAATCATGCGTACGGCTCAAAACGACTCGTGTTGGCATTTGTACAGCTGCTTTCAGGTTCCAGAGGATTACCAGACAAACAGTTGGCTTGTCAGCTGTTCTGTTGCAAAGCTCCGGACAAGGTTTTGCACTGTTTGATGTTTTGAGCGTTTGCTTTGGACCTTGGAGGTTGCTAGTTGGAGACTTTGTGGACAAGGAAGTTTTGTGTACTTGTTTACATATTTCGTTGTAGCTGTATTTATCGGGCAAAAGGTATTGAAGTACAATCCAGAACCTTTAAAAATATCTTCAGCCGATCGTGTTTTATATTGTACGGACGGTGTATTAGGACGTCATTCTAATGTTTTGTTTTGAAAGTCTTTAGGATCTTGATGTAGAGGCTCTTTCCTACATATTCTTCCTGAACAGTAAATTGGTATAAGCTCGATGCCCCATAAAAATACGCGTTTAGCAGAAAAGATTACTTAGCAACCTTTTAGCAAATTTAGCAAATAAATAAATTTAAAATTATTCCGCAACCTTTAATGAATCAAGTGCTCATACCTGCATTAAGTGCGAACTACTAAAAAACTACGACGCTGAAGAGAGTCTCACGAGTAAACGAAAGCATCAGTAGTTTTCGACCACATTCTCCAACGAAACGGAACATCATTTTAGTCTCACTTTTCCATATTAATCACCGGAGGACGTAAACGCGTAACAACCTCAACCGTTCGATTGATTGCAGTAAGGCATGAGATATTCGAAGGATGCCCGGCACGCCTGCCGTACTCTCACGCAACTCAGCTGCACCGTGTTACTTCCTTCACCGGTGGTTTCTGGACGAAAAATGGGTCCGAGCATGCGACCGCTCCCGCCTGCACTGCACCACCCGCCCGATACCGGAAGTCTTATTCCGCGTGTGTATTTGCGATCCCAGTGGCGAGAAGCCCCAAGCTTGGATGGTAGCATCGTGTTTCTGTCTGGAGCGCGCGCGCAAACAAGCCTGCGCGACTTAACTTGACTCGCAATTTGTTAGCCTAAAATATGATCCCCGGCAAGAAATGGGAACGCCTTGCCGTCGGATCGTGGCTTTATATATTCGACCCATTCGTCGCGTCGGGTACAATGTGGCGTGTGCGTTACACCACCGGATATGGTCTTATTGAAACGGTTTGGCTGGCTCGCTAGTTTGCCCGTCGATAACTCAACCAGTCCCGGGGCGAAATGCGCTAACGAGGTTGATGTTCGGGGTAAGTGCGGGAAAAGGTGTACAGGGATAGAATTATGAACCTCTTGGCGTTTGTGGGGCGAGGGGGGGGGACCACCGCCTCTGACGGAAGTGTTTTTACTTCGGGACGGATATTTACTGCCAGCGCTGAATCGAACTACCTGGGAGGGAGAGTTTTTAAAATTGTTTTTGTGGTGACGTGAAGACAACATTTTTGGACGGCTGCTAAACGAAGTTATGAGATCTGACCGGGAGGAGTGCAGCGTTGCGGAATGTATGTTTTCTTGAGAATCGATTTATTTTCTTCCCTACAAGCAGCGGAATGCGTTACGAAATTGTGAGAATGTGTTTCGGACCAAATTTTGGACATTTATTATTCGTTACTACAAGTTGGTGCTTATTTCGATTACTTCAAAAGTATAACATATAGGTCATATACTGCTGTACATGTCAAATAAATTATACGCACACACTCTTGTTTACGTGTTGCGATGACCTTTTTTTCTCCTGCTCCAACAATCGAAGACCACCCTGTGCCCAGGGGGAAGGTTAGTTTTATTCCAATGGCTGCGTGGGATTGCGCCAGACGGCTAGCGCACATATGTGCGTTTCGCTTCTTTCTTCGCGCTGCATGCCCGTCAAGGTCGCGGTTCGTTCTTCGATTCGAAATGCATTTTATCGATCGCCATCTGCACCGGTGCTGCTACTATGGCCGAACGAGCCGCAGCTGCCGGTGCGCGTAGTTCCGATCCGAATTCGGTTGAAGCGTAACACACGACCGGCACGTTGTGGAGCAACACGAGCACACCAACACACCGGGGACCGTATGGAAATCGCGGTTGGAGGGACGCAGGAAAGTCACGCAGACGGTCGTGTGCGCACACTGTTGCATAATTTAATTTACCTCCCCGCGAGAGTCAATAGTCGCCTTTTTTTCTCTATCTTAATTTTACTGCGCTGTCATTACTGTCCACCCGGGTTTTGGGTTGGACTTGTCGCTACGCGGCACAACAAATGTGGCACCAAACAACGGACGAAAATGTCGCGCGTCGACGGCGGCTGCCATGTACACGAAAATTCCATCCACTATTCGTTCCGGGGGCGCGCGCGAACACGTTTTTTTTTTCTTTTTCGGGGGAGCATACGACGCGGCCAGGGACACAAGACATCGCTGGAGGTGTACGGCGATGCAAGATACCGCGTGTCGTGCGTGTCTCGTTTAGCTGTATCACCCTCATTTGTTGTACGACAGATTAACCTTTCCTCGGGTTTGGGGCGCGCTAGGGTGCGATGTGTTGGAGACACTAGCGGGAGGGTGGTTGTTTTTTCTTCTTCAGACGTTTCTGGAATCGAGTGATCCAATGTACCTGGTAAAACTAATATCTAACTGGAAACGACGATATCCTACGTGTTCCTGTTGGGATTGCTTTTCCTCCGCGCATGTCGTACAAATTGAGCAACCTCTCCGAAACAGACGGGCGGACTGTTTTTCCCCTGTTCCTGGCATGTGCTTCCGAAGGCACGCGGTACGCCACGGCACGAGCCCGGACGTACCCAGCCGGCTTGTCACGTGGCTAATTGAAGTGCATCGATTTTATAAACAGCCAAACAGGGCGCACCGGACACACCGGTGTCGATAATATCGTTCCTTTTGACACGTTCTCAACACCAGCAGCACTTAGCAGTTCTCCAGAACCTAAGCGAGGAGAGGCCTTAGTTATTGGACGTAAAGGTGTGTGTTTTTGTGCTGTCCCTTTGGTGGACCTGTCTGTAGCTTCCTAAGGCAAAGTCTAGCCCAGGGAGACATTCCAATCCGTTGAGTAATAAGCGGCCTCGGAAGTCCACGTGATCAAACGGCAACGGTTGGTTGGTTTGGTGTGGCTTCCGAAAACAAAAAATAACTTCTAGCCCAGCTGTTCGGAGCACTGAAGTGTCGCCACTAATTGGGGCAGGCGGACTTTCTTCGGAAGATTGATCACCGCCGATACCGCTGCGTTGAAGAAGATATGACAGAGGAGTATATGGCGGCAATGGGTGAAGACTTTTTTATGATTCATACCAGTGCCAGTGCCGCCACCGGTTAGTTTGCGTCAGTTTCTAATAATGATTTAACGGCCGCTCGTTAGGCGGCAGCTTAGCGGAAACAGAAGCTGGCTCCTCGTTTCGTCCGCCCGTTACCTGATCGCTCAACATGTTTAATCTGTCAGTCAGGCACGATTGGGCTGGAACGGGGGCCGAGTGACCAAGGGCGGGGTGTGTCACATGAAACGAAGCGCACCTCTCGAAACCGTTTGTCAGCTACCGTGTTCAGCGGGGAACACATCTGCATCATGTGGAAAAGGTCTCCTTGACCACCGCAAACTCCCCTCCCCGGGGCCGCAAATGCTTCCCCAATTTGTCAAGTTGTCCTCCAGCTTGTGCGTGTGTGTTTGTGTCTTCTGCCCGGGTGAGCCTCCCAACGAGAAACGCCACCCGACAGCGCACGTTTCACCTGATCCAAGCGTCCAGACGCGTGTGTACCGGGATTATTGATGGATCCGTCCGTGAACAAATTTCCACCCGGTTTAGAAATGCAAAAGTCTGTGGCCCCGGTTGGACGTTTGTATCATGTTCCAGCGGTCCGCGGCAGACGCGTCATCGCCGACGGTGTTGGGGGACCAAAAGAAGCGTCTACCCATGATCGATGCATCAACTATCGATTGGGTCAACCGGTTTTCTGCCTACAACTGCGGAGCATTTGCGCCCCGGACGCGGGAAAGGATTCTCGCTAATCGAAACGTATCGGCGGAGATTACTGGGCGGACAAGTACTTTCTCATTTCACGGTGGGCTCCGGGCTTAGAGGGACGATGGCTGACCGAACGTGCCGTCTGTGACGCTGCGACGTTAACTGTTGGTCTTTTTTTGCCGTCGATTTGGTAGGATCGCTTCGGCGCGATTTACTGCTGCTGCTGCTGCTGCTGCTGGTTGGCAAGTGTTAATTGAACTTACCCGTATTTTGTTGTCCAATAAAGATTTTTGATAGCGTGATTAGATGCTTCTGTATCGAGCAACACCGTGTAGGAGACCGCTTTGACGAGCACCTTCTGATTGATTGAAATTACGATGATTGGGGAAGATGTGAGACAGATGTCCAGTATGTTGTTTTAAGTTTGTATGTGAATCAATGGTACGATGTTTTTATTGGCTAGTAAATTTTGATTGATTAAGATTGAAAGGAGGTAATCACTTGGTAGTTGGTGTTCTCTGTAAGATATTGTCCGCATTTCTTAGTTCTGTACCATAGAAGAGTTATCAAATATAGCGAATCGCAATGGGAAAATGTGGAGTCGAATTCGAGAAATGAAACTTAACTTTTTGCTTTTATAGATTGGTGTGTTAGCTCTGAAAAAAAAAAAACACTACATTCGTGATTATGGATGATGGAGCCGTCGGAATATCCACCATTCGACATCAAGTTCAATTCAAGATCAAATTAATTTTATTTTTATTTTTATTACTTTTATTTTTTTGTATTATTTCACTATATTTTATACTGAACCGATTTTATACTTTCAAACATACCTCTAGCTTATAACAAAAGAAAGGGAATCGTGGTCTGTTATACGGTATTTACGAGAATTGTTTTAAATAATATTAAATGAATGATCTCACTCACTTGTCGCTGCTTGTCAAATAAATAAACATTTGAGAAAAAAATACTGCACCAGTTAATCTACACACATATTACAAGAAACTGGCCGAATCATGTTTGTCAATTCTTGTATTGCTGTAAATTATTCGTTTTAACAACCATCCAAAATTCCTTCACCATTCGTTGCCATTCGCTGCGGATAAGTGATCCCGAACCTGTCCTTAATCCGTTGCTGAGGGATTTTCGAGTGGGCGACGAACACGGCAAAGGATCTCGACCATCTTTTACCAGCATTTTGGAAACGATCTTGACAGCGAAAACAAACAAAAACTGATCTTGTTTCGGCCGCGGGTCTGACATTCGATCCATAGTGAGGCCTTCAGGGAAACGCAGGACCGCAGAGCGAAGTGGTGCGCAGTAAAAGCACATAAAGAATGTATCGAATCATGTCGATTGTTGTTAACAATTTATTTGCCTACATGAACATTTCGAATGCGAGATTGCTGCATCTCCCGCGTGCCCGGAACGGTGGAACGCAAATTTATTGCTCGCCGTGTATGTTTTCGCTTGTAGTTTTGATTTCCTACACGACGGAGTGCACCGCCCACTCAACCATGGTAAGGAAATTGCACGGAAGCCCGAAACATATTCTCGCACGGGGCGTACGAACGGTAGCAGCGGGCGGACATGTTTCGTTTGGGTTGGGAAGATTCGTACGATTAATTCTAGAACCCGATTCCGCTGGTCCGGGCCGGTCCTGCGATCGCTATCGTCCTGGTCTCCGGTTCGTACACGTAAGCCCGGTAGCGAACGCCTGTACGTGTAGAAAATTCTGACATCTTCTCTCTCGCGCGCGGGCGTCAGCCGCACCGGATGTAAATCATGCACGCGGGAGGGCGTATCTTGCCCATCCACGGCGTACGAAAGCGGGATAGATAGTGGCAATTAAAATTGCAAATAGGTAACAAGATCCACCACGCCAATCGGACGGCGTTCTTCTGCCCCGGGCCCCGGGCAGGGCTGTGGCTGAAATTGATCTTCACTTTCTTCGCGAGAAGATGAAGCGGCGAGACACGGGAATAAATTCCTAAGCATCGGCTCGCTCGGCGCACCATCTCCAGGTGCGAGCCGACGCCGAATGCCGTCCGAGATAAAGGAGGGAGATTAATTAACTTCCTGATAGAGCAAACAGCGTCCCTGCACGCGATCTCACGCGATCGTGTGCGATCGCGAAAGCAAAAAGGATACGAACTTCCCCGCCCACCATCACTCCCGGTCGCTCCCGTGGTCGAGGGCAATTTGAATATCGTGTTAAATATGGGCTCGCTTGCGGTCGCATGGGTTCTCGGCCCAAGCGGTAGCATCACGCGCGCCCAGCATCGCGTTCCACGCGTTCGCAATAATTTTTAACCGTGCACGACAACCGGAAGGGTGGATCCGCCTCCGCCCTCTTTGTGTGTGTGTGTGTGTATGTGTGTGCTCGGCCGCCCAGGTCCGTTTGCAAGTTCAAGTTTCACGAACGTCGTACGCTGTCGTCGCCTGTCGCGCATTGACATCCTTTCCCTGCGATTGGAACGCTTGAACCCGCGGGTCGCCATACATTCGAAAGGGCAGTACGAGTACTGCACGTGTGTCCTTTCCGAATACGATCATGTAGTCAAGACCACTAAGGTTAGGCGTATTTGTGTGTTCGTCTGGTAAACACCATCCATCGACGAATTTATTGAAAAAAAATAAATTAATATTTATTTATCGACAATTTAAAATGCAGTAAAATGTTTTGCAGTATTTGGGAAAGTTTATTCCTTCCTGGGTTTATTCCTTCAGTATTCGGTGGTGCAAATGAAAGAAGAAATTGATGGAATTAACAATTTCATTTTAAAATTTGTTTCGAAAGGATATTTTCTTTTACTTAGGATTGATCAGGAGCTATCTTTAGAGCTATGATTTTAAGCGAGAAAATGGAATAAAGTCTTTATATATTTTGAATCGGTACATTGAAAAACGATTGGTGAACCGGAATTCGGTTCCGGCGTAGTAAAGGTTTATATTGTTCTGTCTCCAAACATCTCAAAGCGTGGAAAGCAATAAAGAAGATATATTTTTTCACAGATCTTAGGTGTAACATGCAACATATAAACGTTAAAATTAAAACAAGAAAAAATATTATCGTTAAAAATAGCAACCTTCGTTAGTGTCAGTAGAGATAAAAATTATTAAAAATTATTAAATTTGTATGTTGTACCTTAGATAAGATACCGGATGTAGATCGTTAGCTTCGGAAAATTGCTACAAAATGTTCCTCAAGCTACCACTAACCTGTCAATGAGATGGCCTAGATACGCCAGGAAAAAGATAAATAAACATAATGTTTGGTTCATTATGATAAAGCGTAAGTAGCACCCCTCTCTTTCTCTCTCTCTCAAGCCATGCTGGGTTGAACCGTCCGGTTCACGAGCGAGAAATTTCTCGGACGACAATTTCGGACTGGCGGAAAACGGCAAGACGAGTCGCAGATGACAAAACTGCAGAAAGTACACATAATAATAACTGTGGGAATATTGATGTGCGGGGAGCAGCGTACACGTTTCGCTGACCGGGCGACTGCACGAAATCTGTGCAGAAAGCAGCAGAAACTCACGACGAAAGGATGCTGTGTAGCAGCAGCTGCAGCAGAGGCAGCAGCAGCTCGCGATATAATTGCGAGTCGTGCCCGCGATAGAGTGGTAATGAGATAATTTGTTTGCCGTTTTCTGCACAAATTTCGCACCAATCCCAGGGTGGTTGGTGGGACTTTCTATCGTTACAATTGCGGGCGGACGGTGGTTTCTTCTTCCGCCCCTCCTTCCGGCAAGATGAGTCAATTCTGTCAACTCGCAGAGGGGAAGGGCCAGGGATGTTCCTGCTCGCCGGGGTCGGTTAATTTGTTTTACGACCCGGTGCAGCTCTCTGCAGTCGCGTTGGCGCCTCACGAAAGTGTGCCTGTGTGTGTGTGTGCCATTTTTTGTGCCCGCTGCCAATGGTTCCCCGCTGCTGATAGTGCTTTCCCTCCTTCGGGGTGGGATCGTGTCGTTTGGTTCGTGAGAAAATTAGCACTGATGCACCCGAACACTTGGGAAGGAGGGGAAGGCAAGCGAATAACGTGGCGTGGAAAGCAGGGGAGAAATTTATAAAAGATCGAAACGAGAGGTCATCGAAGCTGGGGGAGTTCAAACCATAAATCGTGGCATCGCGGCAAATACTGGATGAATAATGGTTCGAGCACCGTTCATTGAATTATGGTCAGAGAAAACGTTTGTTTTTCAAGAATCCTTTACCATCTTTGAAGGCTTAAATAAGAATGATTTCAAATCCAGATGTTGTGCTATATGGAAATGAACGAATCATATGACTTTAGATCGTTAGAAAAAAACGTTTACAGACTAAACTCTTTTGTTTATTTATAAATCCATTTATTGAGGTGATTCCCTAATGAAATAGTTTGTACTGATTGCCAAACAAATCATTTAAAAAACTTGAATTTTAAAGATTCAAAAAATATAACAATTCAATAATATATATATAAGAAAAACAACCCAGTTGCAATTGTCATGTGTTCTTAGTTCCTATTCCTTCCTGTAAAACAGTCCGTACTTTTGTTAAAATTGTTCTAGCCCATTAAACCTGTGCGGTTAATGTAATTCTTTCAACATTCTGTCATTACTTGTCTCTAGCAGTACTTCAATGCTGAGTAGCGCACTCAACATGTATGCGAAATAATGACGAGAAAAGTACGCACCAACCGTTCGAGACACACCCGTTTCACTGCGACTGCATCTCCATTCTAACCGGCCGATAATTTTCACTACTTACACTAATTGAATTTACTGTTGTACTATTTGCACGTTTGTTAATGTCCCCATTCTTTACCCATTCATTTGCAGGACGACGGATTGCGGTACAACGGTGGCAACGCCGGTGCCGGTGCTAATGGCCCACCGGTCAACGGGGCCAGCACGGCGGCCAATTTGCATCCCGCCCTGATGCAGCAGCTGCAGCACCACCGAAACGGTGGCAGCCCAACGTCCGGCGCGGGAGGTCCACCACCCAACGGTCCCACCGCTAACGGAAACGGCAATCAGACGCCAACACCGACGATTGTCCCCGGCGGCGCGGCGAACAGCATTCTGACGCAGGCGGGACTGGAGGAGTACAGCCGGGCGTACTACGAGCAGACGGCGATGTACCACCACCAGAAGCAGTCGTCCTACGCACAGTCGGAGGGTTATCACAGCTACGTGTCGAGCTCGGACTCCAGCTCGACCCCGTTTCTCGATCGGTGAGTTAGATTCTGGTTCTATGCAGCTGTGCGGACGGATAAGGGAGGCGAACGAGCATCACCCCAACGCATCACTGGGTCAGTGGCGTGCGTGGGCCATTAATTTAACGCTCGAACGCATCCCGCAAACGTACCACATCGGTCGGTCTGGCTGTGTCATCGTGCGGTGCCGCAGGTGCATAGAGAAAGACACGCTTTTTTTATAGCATGTTTCTCACTCGGTCAGGGCCGTGACTTCCCATCCGTCGGTGCCGATAGGCCGAAACGCATCAAATCCATCGACCGCCTGTTAATTCCCGGACGACGGCGACACGACAAAACACTTACCAGCGGAAGCGTTTTTTTCCAGTTTTCTGTTTCGTGTTTCGATGTCCTGTTTTTTGGGCTTTTAGCTCGGAAACAAAGGGAAACAAAATAAAAAAGATGTTTGGAGATGCAAATCCGCCCGTTCCAGCCCAACACGTTCCGGTGCTTGTGGCATGAGTTTTCGGGGGAAGATTTCCTTTCAAACCTCCTTAAAAGGCCATATTTGTGCAGGCGAGCGCGATGGCTACATGAGCAGAAACTTTCTTTTCAACGTTAAAGTGTAACAAAATGCGACGGATATTGAAGGTGTCTAGAGTCTGGTGGAGACATGACGAAGGTTATGTTGATGCTAATGGCAAAAAAGTGCAATTTCTGCTGCTTGTAAATAGATAATGAAATCATCAGCTCGCATCGAGTAAGCATACCTTTGATTTTCTCATCCCACTTGTTACACACTCATGAGCGGTCTAATTTTGCATCCTACAAAACAAAACCCCAAAAACATCGGCTGATTACTTCCTGCTCCACAGCGACCGGGAAAAGGGGGAGGAATCATAACCAGAGCGCATTGTGTGCGGGGTTTTCGAGATCATCCCATCATCCGACCAATATCTCGCCCTCTATTTAGCTTCCAGCCTGCCGTTCAACAATAAGCTCATCGCTCTAGCGAAAAGTGAGGTTATTTGCTCCACATAGGGCGCCCCACAAGGAGGATGCATATAATTATTGCACAAACAATTTACTTCTCTGTTGGGAAGGAAGCAAGCGAACGAAGAATAGTTGTACGCACGTCAGTCCATAAATTAAGATTTGGGTAAATGAAATGAGCTAGCAGCAGCAGAAGCACAAAAAAAATGAGTTGAGCAAATTGGAGCTCGGTGTGTGAGTATGTGTGTGGAGAAGCACTGACGAAACGCGCGGAGTAGGAAAATTCATATTTTTTCGCCGTGATGCATGGGTGGATGGGCATGGAGTGTGTGAATCGGATTTTCATACGAGTCTATACGCTTTGTTCATCGTGCCGCTGGCGCATTATGAGCGGTTCTACGAGATGAGATGTTTGGCCGGGGAAAATTTCCATCCCAAACTTCTTGCGATCTTGCGAGATATGCAACACACCGGCCACGACCCATGGCTTGTTGCATGGTTGCATTTGACTTTGAATTTGCGAAATGGAGCAATCGTTGTAGTCACGGTTGTTCGTGTGGCTGTAGGTGTATGGAGGTATGAAGAGCGTTACTGAAATGCTGGCATATCTGCCTACCGCACTCATCACGATCTTAAGTGGCGTAAAATGTGGAGCATGGATTTTTCCAACTGGTAGGTGTATGAATTTCATGGTGAATCTTTGTTGAGAGGTAGGCCTGAATTTAAATTCAAATCGTTGCAAGAAACATAGCTAGATGGTTAGTTGTCTAGATCTCAACATACTTTCTGAAAGACAGCCATGGGAATATTTACATGTCGCTTTAATAAAATAAAAATAAAAGCACTTAAGCAGCTTTTAATTTAAATGAGTATTTAAAAAAAACCAAACAAATTAGATATCAATAAATTCTCCTTCGAATAAAGAAATGGTTATTAAACATAGAAGAAATGGTTATTAACATGCTCGTAAAATGAAACATTGCTCCTATTACCTTCATGGTATTTTTAGTTGCTGTTTTTTCGCTTTGTTTGTTAAACTAAGACACAGCAAGGATCATTAATCAAAATGAAATTTGACTGCTGCCGTGAGTTATGATTTGGGCTGGAGATTCCTGGAAAAGATTAAACCTGATTACCATTTGCAATTAAGCGCATTTGAATTTTAATAAAATCGATATACAAATCGATTTCAATATTCCAACACTTCTTATTCCTGTGTGTACTCTACCATTCGTTCCATCATGTTCGATGCCCGATAATGGCACAAACGCGCAAAAACATCCTTCAGATCTTTGATTGATTCCGGCATCGATTCTCCCAGGAAGGCAACCGAATATCGTCAGAACTGAGGTCGGGATTGGGAAAAAAAAACGGTGTAGTTACGCTTGTATCGGTTTTCCGAACCGCTTTATTTTGTTTCTCCCAATATGAAAACCGTCGCTAATGTGCATCTCAAAATGAATGTGAAAAAACACCCTAGACGGATGCTTAGACGGAAGAAGTTTTGCCGGGGCAAACCATTACACCAACGCGAGCCCACCGAAACTAGCAAGTGGCCTCATTCCGCCACACTCCGTCGGTGCGCCCACCCCCGAGATGATGCGCGAATGAAACGAATCCAATATTATATATTCAACTTCAGCCAACTCCCAAGCGCCGTTCGGGCGAACGATAATCGATGGTTTTGATCGATTTTCCGCATCCGAGAAAACGGAGTCGTTTCGACGTTTCGAGGCCAAACCTATGATTCGTTGGGTGGGTTTTGGATGGCATAAAGCATAAACAAAAAATAGGAAAAGAAAAAAAACGAATGGGTTCGCTAGTTCGACGCTAGTTCGACGCTAGTTCGGTTACGCAGCTGAAGTTCGCATATTGGTTCGATGATATAATGCGTTTTAAGTTCGTTTCCGACGACTTGCGCGGTTGCCTCGAGACAATTCGGAGCGGCTGTGGTTGTGGTCATCGGTGCGTGCCATGTCAAGCCAAGTAGCTCGTCCGCACGGTTCGATCGTTGGTGGCACAGGGCATTAAATTATAATATGAAGAGTCGTTAATAATGCATGCTCGCGTGGAATGGACATGATCGCCCAGGCGACGTACCATACAGCATCGGATCTTCTTTGTGCGATCGGATGATTCTCGGTTTAGCTCGCTCCACAACACCTCCAAAACAATTCGAAACACTCCGATCGCTTCTGCAGTCGTGTACTGCATTCGATTTGAATTGGGATTTGATTAAAAACTCGCCTCCGGCGAACGCCTCGAACTGTATGACCTGCTCCTCATGGGGGCAGGCTCCCAAAGTCGCTTGGACCCGCTTGATTAGGGGTTCTTATTAACGTAGCAAATAATGAAGCCTTTCGCTCAACGGAGCGCGATACCCGTGCCCGTGGTTTCCAATTTCATGCGGAGTTACTATGGCTCTGCTCCTGTTCTTGCGGCCGTACGCCCGCCGGTGCCTCTGTATCATGCGATCGGTGGTCGAAAGTGGTTCAAATGTGAGTTTATGGATGCTGGGGAGCCACGGTCGCTTTAAGCGGTTTGATTAATGAACCATTTTCGACCACATGGACGCTTCGGTCGGGGTTCAATAGTAGGCAGTCGTAAACTAATGAACTCACGTCAAATCGGAGCTGATGAAATCATTTCTTCGGAGCCGGATTGAATGGCTCCCAAACGTTCCATCCGTGAGGTTATTATTTTCTGCTGCTGTAGAACTTATGCAGTCAAGTATGGCTGTTACTGGGAAAAACTGATGTCCGGAATTGACATTGATCCTTCACTGCGCGAAGTGAGGTTAGGATCGCTTCAACACACATCATGTATTAATATCTGAAGCGAGCGTTGCTGAGCAACCGAGCAACGAAATCACGTTTCCGGTTTTATCTGACAACCTGCATCAACCTTCTAACGAGCTACATCCTAACAGTCAGGAAGTGAGCAGCCACTGCACCATGTTTCTGGTCAAGATCAACAACATCCGTGCCCGCGTTTTATCCCGGGTTCCTTTCACTTTCCTCTCCCGGATGAGACCGAGAGGCCCGTCGGTTTGGGAGAAGGTGGATGGGTTTGTCACCGGTTGTCCCGGGCTCTCGGAAATTTCCCCACCAATTCCGACTCTACGTTGATCTTCCCGAGTGAAGTTCGGGATAAATTTGATAACATCTGACCCCGTTTCCTTCGTGAGCGAGCTTCTCGCCCAATGACCTGACCCTGACACGGGAAGGCGAGGCAAACATCGCCCGCTGCTGTGGCTTCGATCGCTGTCCGAAGCTATTGGGTTACTTGGGGCTGCGAATAGGCGCCTAATTTGAGCCGACCGACCGGGACGACCTCAAGCCGTTTCTCGGTGCTAGTTCTTCGATGGAGACATTGTTTCCAACATCTCCAACATCTGGACCTAGAGGAATATCTTGTACAAAAAAAAAAAAACAAACAATGCGATCCGCTTTATGCGAAGCCAATAACTTCGAGGTTAGGTCCCGGTACGCTTCGAATTTGGGAGTGGTTTTTTACGCTGTCTGGCCTGCTCTTCACAAGGCGTCGAGATATTTTGGCGAACTTTTGGATCCCGATAGCGATAGAAGGCGATCGATATGGATCTCGCCTGCAGAACGGAACAACCACAACGGAGGGCGAGTTCACACTGGGAACTGAGAAACTAAATCGCGATCTGTGCGGTGTTTGCGTATTCATTTCTCTCGATGTCTTTCGTACTATTTGCCCGTTTGCCAACATTTGTTTAGCTCCCTGCGCACTCTCACCGGGCACCGGGAGCAAACTTTACAGCTATAGGTCACCGCGTGTGGAAAAGGCCAATCGATCTTTCCCCGCCCGGTGGAAAGCATGCGAAATGCTTTATGGGTTCGTAAATGTGTAGATTTTGTAGGCCCCTCTCGTACCGTACCGATCGGCTGCACGAGATTAGGAGTCGAGATTTTGGTGCTCCGGTTTGGATCGGAGATCTTTCGCATTCCCGCATCGCGTCTTAGCCGGGCTCGACGATGCCACGATTGCAGGAAACAATTGAACGTAGATTAAACTAGGGAGATAGAAAAACTCCGCCGATGAAAACGCATTCGACCTGCCCCGGCTTGCTTGTGGGCTTTAGCTGCAAGTAGCTCCGCTCCAAAATTTCCCTTTTCGTAGCCCATTTCCTATTTAGCGTCGGGCTTGGATGGGCGCTTGCTCTGGGCATGGGCGGAGAACTTTCTTTGCGCGATGATCAGCCCAGCGGCTCATATCCCACAGCGGATGTAATTGAATCTACCACGATCCGGTAGTTTCACGGTAGTTTTCGGTGTACTTAACCCAGAATGAGAATCCAGAATGTAATGAGCTTCCCTTTGATGCGATCTTGATTGTACTCGCCGTAAATTGCCGCTGGAAAGGCTCACGTTACGGGAACTTGGATTCTAGGTCTGAGAACGTCTTGCTTTTTGTGAAATGCAGAGTTCGGTTCGCAGTATATGGGAGAAAATGGGTGGTGAAATGCTCAAGAAGAACAGCTATCTGGATGCGATTTTCATTTGAAATGGGTGAATTGGGAGCTTCTTGTTTACCTGAAACCATCCCATAATTGCAAACGAAGCATCGGAAACGGAAATGTTCATTATTTCCCGAGGTATCCATCTATGTTTTTTGTTGTGGAGCTTGTGCGTTACTGACACTCGGTATAGCTTTGGAAGACTTTGTAGTTTAGGGTTGGTAATGTCTGCTTCTATACTTTGAAGCGCCTTCGTAGGTGGATATGGAAGTAGAACTTTGTATGGAGCTCTAACGAGCAATGCACGGGGAACGTCGGAACGCCACCACCTCTGTCCGAAGCGAGGTGATTTATTGACACCAAAACCCGTCCTGTAAGATATTCACACTCTGACTTGTCACAAAGCCCACCGAAAAGCCCACCGTCACTGTAAAAAAGGCCTCACTCTCGCGGCTGACCTCTTGCTAAACTGCCATCTAATTGTTCCATCGCAAGCGATCGATCATGCCGCTCACACACGCGCACTTCATTTGCGTACTTTAAACCAAACCATCTGCCGCTGGGAAGTCGCACCGAAGACTTGCGCCCGGTCGAGGCAGAGAATTGAAAACATGGGAATGTAATTAACGGCGGGGAGGCCCCGGTATGCGCATTAATCGTTTGAAAACATACGGCGTATTTGAGAGTATTTGCACAGAGAGAGGGAGGGAAGACGCAGACGTCTCATGCGCCTATCGGCCTCCAAACTCAATAGATTGACCGACAGCTCATGGGGCCCGACGTCGACGACCATCATTCAATCGGGTTGGCTGCTCCCGCTGGCGCTTCTGGCGCAGCTGTCATTTTCATTTGGCAAATTGCGTTTGGCCTAGATTCAGCCGTACGCTCTCATATGTGTGTATGTGTGTGTGTGTGCGAGAGTTCACCTCTTTCTCCACTTTCCCGCGCGTTCTCGCGCGTAAATCACATCACCAGCGCTGACGTGCGGGTTTGCTTCTTTTTTATTTTCGTGTTAAATATCACTTTTAATGACTCCCCAGCCTGCCTGGGAGTGTGCATCGGTTTGCGAACCCTTTTCGCGTTGCATACATTCCCTTTTTAGGATGCAAAGTTCGCCGAGCGATCCGTTTTGCATCCGCTTTCGGAAAGGGAACGACTTCAAGAATCGGCCCACTCCCACACGGAGCGGTTCCGTTTGCGCTTCTGGAGGTAGGGTGAAAAAAGGAGCAAAATCCGATCGCCCGATCTACAGCTGACAGCCAAATTAATGATCTCTCAAGCCTACATGCATGCAGGGAGCAGTGTAGTGCCTTGCCCCGGGACTACCTTACCGATCCGGATGCGTATCGAGTCTTTCACCGGACATGCTCCAGTTCCGTGTAACGCTATCGAGCGGTCCGATCCGAACACGTGTTCGTGTTGGACGTATGGACGGGAGAACCGAGGGTTGTGGAAATTCTTTTCCCGCACAGGCATCAGGCTAGTGGAGCCTGATTGACTGGACCTAATATTTGCATATCAACTAAACGGCAATTTGGAGCCCCACTTTGCCCCGGTGTTCTTCCCAATCGGCGTTCCCGCCGACATCGGTCAATATATATTCGTGCACGGGGAGCTAACTTCCGATCGCAGATGGTTGCTGGCGGGACAAGCCAGCTCCTTAAATCCCTAGACCCACCTCACGCTAGTGCGCCCGTTCGTCGACGGGGTGAAATCAAGAGCACACGGATCAATCGCAAAACGCTCCTTTGTCTGGATCTGCTGGTGAAAAGTGAAAGCCACGGGTGAGCATCGTCGCTTTTGTCAACCCTCCTTTTCGCGTCTTCCGGTGCCGGAACCAAACGCGCGAAAACTCCCCCTCCCCATCTATTGTTTCGTGTTGACGGTTCCGCTTACGGCGCGGGATTGATACAAATTTTCGAGTCCATCGCGGTGACAGTCGGAAGTTTTCCATACCGTTCCTTAGGGGCTCCGGCTCGACTTGTGTGCCCATCGCTGGAAACAAAGGAAACGATGAAGTTCGAGGAGGGTCGGGAGAGGGTTTGGCAGATCACGAAACATCACGAAGCCCCGGTGTCAACGCGTTCTTTCGGAACGGATCTAACTTTCGATTTTAGATATTTTTTTTTGTGTGGAATTTTAATGTCTGAGGCACTCGCTCACCGTCGGACGTCGGACATCTGCGGGAAGAATCAAGCGGTTTGGTGGAGATATAGGAGCCGAGCAGCATCTGCTCGAGATCTGGTAATAGAAGCCTCGGAGGAATGTTTTCTCGATCGGACTTGGTGGGAATGTTCGCCACCTTCACGAACGGTGACGACTGTCAGTGATGAGCGCGGACCTACGACACTCTGCAATTTGGATGCATCGTTTTGTTCCCTGAACCCAACGGAGAGGTCGCCGTGGCGGTTACATTCAATGGCATAATTGCACAATCTTCCCTTCTCACGGCGGTGGCGGTTGTTGTCGTCAGAGACACCGTTCGACGACCCGTCCCCAGCGGGGACGAATAGGCCGTTCGGCGCGTCCGATCCGCGTCGTCTGCAATCGTTTGGAACGGCTAGAAAATCCCGATGGCAGCTTAGTTGGAGCTTAATTTTTGTCAACGAATTAGTGGCTCTGGCACTGGAGATGATGGCGTAGTTTCACTTTTAAATTGAGCGTAGATACATTACTTGCAGTGCAAGTACAAGATGTTCATGTCCCAAGTGGTATTGGCTATCTCGCACCGATATTGTAAATTCCACTCTCTACGATCGAAGGTCAGTGGTTTGAATGGGAGATAAAATGTTCGTTTATGATACCACGCACCTAAAACCCATCCCCGCCCGCACGCAGAATGTCACTTTCGTTTCTGCCACCGATCGTAGGTCGATCGATTGATGGAAAATTTCTCCTCGAAAGCCATAAAAAGTTTAGCACACAAGTTTCCTCCCGCCAGTGTTGGGTCAACGCCTGCGATAGCAGCGAGTGAACTTATAAAAAAAACACACACACACGGGAAAATAAACCAAAACCACGCTCGGTGTCTCGGCGCTCCCACAAACACCGGTAGCCCACGGGTTTGACCTGCTAACGGGGCAGAAGCCCACACGGTACGGAGCCCATCGAAGCCCTCGGTGTTGGAAGCTGACTTCTGCGTACATAAAGCGCTCGATTGTGTCGATGTTCGTCCGTCACGAGCGAACCGAGCGGGGGCGGCACACGCTGGGATGGTGGTTCGTTAGCATAAGTGGCTCGGCCGCCGCACGTTTAGAGCGAAAAACGAAATCGAAAGCATCCAAGAACCGCAACCGGACGATGCAGATTTATTGGGTCTTTACCGGGTGCGCTGTGGATGAAAGTGAAGCGCGCCGGTTCCACATTGTCGGACAGAGTGGGTCCCTCTTTTTTTTCCCCATCACGCGAACTTTCTCCGGTCTGACCCGTGCGGGGAGGATTCTTCGGGAGGCTTCGGTGATTGGGATCTTGGTATTGACCTTAATAAGGAGCCAGCGGGAAGTTGTCAGTAGGCTTCTTTCATATCTTGAAGGCAATAGGAGTACTTTTCTGATTAAATTTCGTCTGTAGCTTAGACATTCGAGGATGCAACTCGTTTCGTAAGATTTCATCATGCGTTTTCAGTTAAACTCAATCCACGCGAGATTCTCCTGTAGACAATCCGTTCGGTCTATAGGTCACCCAGGGACGTTCTCGAGCAATCGCTTTCCCGTGCAAGCGTTCCAGAAGAAGCAATAAAAAAAAAGAAACGGTCATGAATTTGATTATATCATCCGTTTGCAGCGCCGTGGTCACATCGGAGGAATTTCCCGCTCGGAATAGAATGGCTGCCGTGATGGCTGCCGGAGTTACGAGTCGGACAATGAGCAGCGCACGGAGCTATGCGGTGATTGCTGCCGGATCTCGCTGGATGACCTGGTCAATTACGTGGCCTACCTTCCTGTCTCGCGGTATGCACCGGGGAGTTCACGCTGCTCGTGATGGTCCACCGACTGGTGACCCAATTTTGTCAACGCCTCGGGGAACGGCACCGATAGGCTACTGAGGTGTACCAGTCAAGATTTTTTTTTTCCATACCGTCTAATAAAGCAGGGGTGTCTTGGTCAATAATATTTAGTTGGAATTGTTTGTGGAAGTTGGAACGTAATCGAACGGGCAGACTTTCGTTACTGGCTGGTTTCTGAGCAAAAGGAATGTAACTGTTGGCAAAAGTTCGGAAAGTATGCTGTGTGTAACTTGTATTGGCTACTGATGTAGTGTATTCGTATTTGAATTACCTTCTCAATTGGACCTGGAACTTCCAACGTTTGGAGGATAAAGTTGCACACCTCAGTTGTACTATTCAAAGTCTTTACGATGTATTTCGTTTCAAATTTCCTAGACATCACGTCTAACCTGCACTTCTTTCAACCCGGCGTCCATGTGAACTTTGCAGCAACATTTCAAACATCCCCAATTCTTCCGCACACGGCCACTGACTAACAAGCTTCAAGCGAACCAACCGAGCGAACGAACGTGGCAGATCGTTTCGCTGGTGCCGCAAGCAATCCGCAAAATTGGCGGAAGTTTTGACGCAAATCGTCAAGAATCGTGAGCAGAGAAAGGCCAGCGTGTTGTCTGCGCCGCGGCAGCAAATAAAGCTACAAATCTCGCGGACGTGGACGTGGGCTTTGGACGGACTTGGCTGCTGTCAAGCGGGCGAACGCAGCCGGCCCCGTCCATTTCTCAGCCTCCGATGTGTTTTCCGATCGGTGTCGATCGATCGATCGGTGCTGATGATGGGACAGCGACAACTACGGTACCGGTCGTGAAGTCATCGGTCCCGGCTGGATCTGGGGGAAAAGTTCTACATCGTGACTTACGGACGTACTAGCGCGCGGGACTAATTAGGCAACGTTGAAGTTGAAGGAATAAGAGGAAAGAGGTTCCTCCTGGAGGAACCTCGTGGGGAATGCTTGGAAACGCGGACCACTTCGCAGCTTTCATAACCTCCCCTAGGCGGGAAAGGAATAACGGATTCGCCGGCCAGCTTCTCAGAGGGGACGCAGCGTGTGCTCAGTATTTCTCACTCTCGATGACCTTTTTTCCGCGCGCTGCTCCGCGTGAAGGCTGCGGTACTTTCTCGGCCGTCCTGCTGGGTGAACCTGGGGCAGGTCTTGCAGGAACCGCAAGTCTCACTTTCTACCCTCTACCTGCCTGGGTCAGTGCTCGTAACGCGGAAGCCACCGTTTGGGGAGAGGTAACTCTTTTTTTTGGACTTGTCTTCTCCGTGGGTCATCTTCCAGGACGATCACGAACGATGCATTTGGTTGATGATCGCTCGGGGTTTGTGTTCCCTCCGCTGCTGCAGCTTCTGTTGCTCTTGCTCCCGTCGAGGTCGTTACTGGGTGCATCCACAAGCAGACAAATCCCAGGGATTGATTTCGTTCGTGCGCCAAGAAAGCGCCAACGACGCCCGACCGAATGCGCGATCATTAGCGATCGTAATTTACGCAGATTGACTTTATCGTCCAATATTCCGCGATCCGCAGCGTGGTCCGCGGTCGATCGTGTCTTCGCCGTGGCTGTCGTTTTCCCTCCTCGAGGCACCACCACGAGGTGCATCTGAATTGTGGCAACATTGTCGTCGGCAGCACCACAAATCTCGGTGTCCTACGCGCAGACTTTCAGAACCGCAGACCGCACGGCGAGCACCAACCGAGGGCACATCCAATCGCAACATTGTTGCACTCGAGCGAGCCGTGCGTTGGAATGCAGCTCCAGGAAGCGTGGGATCTCCGTTTGACATGCGACGTCGACAACGTCCAAGATCCGGGTGTGCAGCAACAGTCTTGTTTCGTCGTGGTGATCTAGATTGCTTTAATGCGAAAAACCAATTGCGATTTAACGGACGTGTGGATGATGTTACAACCCTGGGTGATAAGACAGATATATCGCAGCATGCGCCTGGAGTCCTTAATTAATGGAGTTCTTAAACGACGTCCTCGTAGCGTCCGGATCAGGAGGTAATAATGGGCTGCGCTCCGTGGCTGCGTAATTGCGTCGATTTGCTTGGCGAAGTGTAAACAACACCAATGTGCCAATGAGATGTGCGTGGAGGGCGCGCGCGCGCGCTTCAATTGTTCTCGCGCCTCGCGATCGAAGCGATCGAGCAGATGCTCGTGCGGAAGCAGGACCTTGAAAAAGTGCATCCAACCGGGTTGGAGACGTCTCATTTGTGGAGACTGTTGAACGAAGCGAGGACCTGTGCGCTGGACGGTTTCGGGTTGATTGGATTCTTCGCTTGCGCGTTTATCTGCCTGACGTCTATTTCTTACGCTTATCTGTCAGTTGCTTACACGGTGCGATCTTGCCCTGGAGGTGGCGAAGGTCGATTGCGATTTTTATTGCGATCCTACATTGTCTGCGCTGCGAGTGGATGAAAGTCTGCCGGACAACGGCTCGCTGATTGGAGACGGTGAGGTACTTGCACCGGACTGAATATCAGCTCCAGATCTGATTGCTCGTCAGCGTTGGTCAGGGTCACACGGTGTGCTTCACCGACATCTAATGGTGAATCCATTGAATGCATAATTTATCGCCTTTTTGTGTGGGCAAACCGTACCAGAGGGGAGAAAGATTGCCAAATTATTTGCCGCAATCCACGAGTGACGGGTATAATTGGATGAGAGGCAGCTGGGAGATTACAATACGGCACCCATCACGCGTCTAAACATATCTTATCCCCAGATGTTCTAATCAATCATCGCGCGATGTCGGAGAGCTGTCGCCACCGTCGGAGATCGTTACTATTGTTGCCACCGTCTGTCACAATCCGCTCAACAGAAGCGAACGAGCACCAGTGAATGTCATCTCAGCAGCAGCAGCAGCAGCAGCAGGGCGTCTTCTAATGTGGCGCTCCACTACTAATCGCTTACATAAACGCCTGCAGATGGGAGACTCGCGTAAGCGCTCTCCAAAAAGTCATACCAAAGCGCTTTTGTGCGCACGAATGCCATGTACGAGAGCACAATTTGTGTGGATTAGGTCCCCAACCTTCTCGTCGGCCGCGGGACAAAATCAACACACAAATCATCGCGTGTTTGAACTGCTCATTTGCCACCGCTCACTGGATGTCGCTTGGTGGAGAGAGATTGAATAGATGGATCGGGTGCTGATACGAGCAACTGAAGTATCTGGCCCTCTTAACCTCCGCCGCACTGCTAGATAATGCGATTAAACGCTGCCCCATAACGTTCCGTGATGGAAGAGCTTTGTCGGCAGTTCTCCAAAACCGATGCTTCTCAAATCTGATGCAAATAAAACCTCATCCCATTCCGAACACTCGAAACAGATCATAACCTCGCAAACCCGAAACTCGTGCCCCGGCAGGCGCGGTTTCGATTTTTACGATTCTAGTTTGAAACCCTCCGGCCGGTAAGCAACCATAAATCGTACCTGTCAACTCAAGGAGCTAGCACGTGAAAGTGAAGCTCTCGGGAGGGTTGTAAAAAGCAACCCACGACGGTTCTGTAACATCTGTGCTGGCGGGTGATGGGTTTCTCAACGTGTGATGATGAGGCGTCATTGTTCTTAGTCGCTCTCTAACTCGTTAAACTAGGTCACAGGCAACTTTTTCGGCCAGTCCCGCGCTTTCCGTCCGTGAACCTTTTTGTTACGATTCCCAAAGGGGCCCGGGCGGTCCGCGCGTTTGTTCCACCAAATGTCCGGCGTGACCGGACCAGAAGCAGCACAACATCGCACCGATCGCTGCTCCAACCTACGGAGTGGAAATGGAAAAGGGCAAACGCTGACCACGATCGGTCGGGGCGTAATGTGGTGAACTTCCCCGGGGCCAGCGGCACGTTTTTGTCACGGTTTATTTGGTTCTCCCTACCCGGTGCATGCACGATAATGGTGGAGAGGATCCGAAACTGTTACTGCTACTGAGCAGCAGCAGCAGCATCATCCGCGTGGTGGCGCGTTCGAAAACCGATTACGATCGTTTCATCTCCATTTGCGCCACGGAACGGCTCATGGGCGCACACCACTTGCGAGTGCGAAATGTGCGGCCCCTTGCACTTTTCCTCATTTCCATCGGTGAACAAAAAAATAAAAATAACAAACTGGCACAGATGTGTCAGCGTGGTGGCCCGGTTGGTATGCGAAGGGAAAGTGTTATCGGTCGTCGTCGTATCGGAATACCTGTGCAGTAGCTGGTGCCGGTGCCGATATCGGCATAAAGTGCCCAAGAAGCGGCCCACTCGCCCGGGCCGGGCTGCATTCTTCTCGGGGGTTTTCTTTTCTAGGTCGGAATGCTGCTTACCGGGCTTACCCTTTTCATTTTTGGACACCAGCCGTGAAGGGATAATTTGTAGTGTTGGTTTCATGCGGGATGGGGCTTTAATCGTTTGGCTTTTTTTATGACGATTCAAATAACAGTATTTTGAAAAGTTTTAATTCAATGTCAATGTAAGAACACGAGAAGTTCATCCCAAGTCAATTATTCAATTTATTTAAGGAAGCTCAAAACATTTTCTAGGCCGTATTTTAAACTTGATAGTACACTTACATTTAGTACACTTTGAAGTAGCATGCATACTTTCAGGCGTAATGGTTGTAATTTACATGCAATTTTTAGAATTAGTTTTTCATGACCCTAATTTAGCAATCTTCTTTAATTGGAACTTAAAAGATCCTTGATGTTGGAAGAAAAAGCTTTGAGTATTTAGTCTATTAACTATTCTTTATGTGTGAAAGCATGTTGATGCTTTATATGTAAAAAATGAAGCTTTATTTTTAATTTCTCAAAGCTTTGAATGCCATTTTTATCTGCAATTTTTTAAATAAACATTTAAATATGTGGTACAATGTACAAATAATAAACAAATATTGCTGGAAACAACTAATTAAATTTTTATTTCCCAACAATTTTTTTTTGAAAATATATAACTTAAATCAATTACCAATCATATCTTTTAAAAGAGTTCAACGATGAATGTGGACATTTCTCAAACAATTTCAAAATCTATTTTGTTTAATGTGTTAAAGACAATTCGCGTTGGGTTGTACCTAACAATTTTATTTATTCATGATTTATGATGGTAATATTCAGCAGTCTGTACGGTAGAAACCCATCCAAGCATGAAAAATACGTCAATCTGGGCGTAGAAAGTAAAAAAAAAGAATAATTACCTACGATCGTTGTATGCTCGCCTGTTTGCCAACATAACCCACCCCATCATCGATAATGTAATCTCCCGGTGGTCATGCTTGAACCGTGGAGTGGATGTGGTTCTTTTTTACGCATTGATATTTATATTCAATCATCTTCCAGCGGGCGCGGCGAGGGTTGGGAAGTTGCAAGCCATAAAATAGCTCCCAATGAAAGCAACACGCACGAAAGTGAAAAGCAGCGCAACGGTGGGTGGCGAAATGAGGCTCTTGAAAAGCCTGCCCACTTGTTTGTGTGTGCGTATGTGAGCAATTTTTACATGTCGTTTTGTAGAAGAGTTTTTTCTTCTTCTTCTCTATGGTTGTTGTAACTGCGTCTTCTTGCCACTTGGGATCCCGAGGTATTGTTGCCGGTATTATCTTGTTACATACAAGTACCCGCGCCCGCCCGCCTCCCCCGAAGGATTGAGGATGGTAATAAAAATAATCATCTTCATCTCACATGTTTGATTGCGCGCGGAAGGTGAAGTAGCTGCGCCCGCTGCTTCGACAACCCTGGGAGATCCCTTGCGCTGCACTGGAAAAAGGGCGTAGGTGTCGGATTTCGCGTTGAATGCATCGTCGCAAATAATGCGTTCGATCCCACGTTCGGGCTGGGGCGAGAGTGTATTGAACAATAAAACGCAACATCACATTTGCCCATTTGAATGATAATAACAGCAGCAGCCAGCTGCTAGAGTGAGAAAATAAAGGAAGAAGCAGCATTTAAAAAAACGGATGGAAAGTGAGAAGTTCATGACCTCCGTAATAAAATACCGGTGAATCCGTTTCGCGTTCCTTCGCCACTTTTATCGCGTGTTTTCGCGAGATCGGATAAACGATCAAGCAGCAAAATATAGCACCGAATGGAGGAAAGGATTAAAAAATAAATCGCTTTCGGCAGCATACACGCACACATGTGTATCCTTTTCACCGTAGTTTTTTTTTTCTTAAACGAAGGTATCGAAATTGAAAACCTTTCTTTACGCGCAATTGAAAATTCATTTACGACGACTTCTGACGAGCTCTCAATGCTGGGTGTCGTGTGGGATGCGTGTGAACTGATGTGAAATTAAATCTCCACCGCGCCTGTTGCACAGATATGGTAGAGGGCCGTGGCTGAAAGCTCCACATCGAATCTCGTGCTGTTGTGCGGTAAATGAAATTAATGTGGCGAGAGAAGTCAAGGAAGTGTTAAGAGCGCTTCGAGCCGGATCTGAGTGTCTGATGTGGACGATCTGGAACGATTATGCTGTTGGGGAACGCACATCCTGGTGTGGATTAAATTCCTTTTGGGTGAGGAAGGGATTTTTTGCTTGAGAGAAGTGTCACATGGATATTCAACTTCTTATGCATGGTCCAGCGTTTATGAACATCATCTGATAATTTCTGACTGCAACAAATAATTTTTTTAAGCATTTTGGATACTAGACAACTGATTTTACATTTACATATTTTTGTTAAAAATCTTAATTTTGAGTTTGAATAATGCGCACAAAAGCGATGTTTTGATATATTTTAAATTATTATTGTAGATTTAAAAATTTAATTTAAAGTGTTTTAACAAATTTTCCGAAAATTATCGACAGAAAATAGGCCAAATATGTTTTCCTCATCCAAAGCCAGGCCATAGTATACGACATGCATTTGCTACCGTCTTATGATTATTTTATTATTTGTATTTAGATTTTCACCCTATAAAGCATCTCATAGTACAAGAAAATTTCGATCTTACAATATTACAATTATTTAAATTGCTTTCTCATGTGATTTATTCGCGTGATACATTTCATTTATTTGCACAAAACATTCCTAAAATAACAACATAAAAGTAAATGGTGCTTTTGTTTCAAAATATTTCCTCTGAATATTTCCTCTCCCAAACTGAGCCCCCAATCGAAGGCTAATACCGTCCGTAAACGACACCATTTGACCTCCTTTCGTCGTCTAATGGCGTAATGGCGTGTGAAAAATCGAATCTATCCAATCCCAATCGATCATGCGTCGTGACGACAATGTGATAATGCGCTACTTCCTCCTCAACCCGATGCCACAATGCACCGTGCGTGGCAGTGTATGTGTGTGTAACATGAGAAAAAACTCTAAGAAACAAACCCGTCGTTACCGTTACATCCACCTTTGAGTACCCTTTTTCCACCCAACATTGCTCCTCCCAGGGCGAACGAGAAGCACGCGTTTGAGGCACACAATTTGCGTAACTTCCTTCCCGTTGTTTTTTTTTTTTGGTTTGAGCCCACAATCGACCCCCACATCGAAGCACGGCCGCAGAGGATGCGCTCTACCATTCGCTGAAGACGACGGCTGGCGCTAGGTGTCAGCGGCACGCAGTGCATAATGGTGGTTTAGTTGCACTAAAACAACAAAACCCGACTCTTGACTCGCACGCAAATTGCTGCCCCGGGTTGTGCAGACGGTCCGTGGGATTTGGAGGTGGGAAGGAAAAAATCGGCCGCCGGCAGAAGATACACCAGCGGCATCGCGAACTATATTCTATTACATCAGAGGGCGCAACAATGGGCTCGCCTCGGTGGCTCGGATGCGTTTGGGTTCGGTTCTGTTCCTTTTCCCCGTTACTTCCTGTGGGTTTTTGGGGTGAGAGGCCTCCCGTGTAAGCGGGTCGACTTACCCAACTCGTGTGCATTCACTGGTTCGCTCGTCTATGCGGTAGATGAGATGGGTAAATTTGGGATGGGAAGCGTTCTAGTGATTTAATTTGAATCTCGTAGGATTTATATTTTGCTTTGCCGTCATTTTAATCACATTTTTTAAAAATATTTTTGTTAACTTTGAAATACATTTTAAATTGTTGGTATCAACAAATTTTAATTTTTTATTTAGATTACATCTATTATCTCTATTATATTTCATCATCTCTTCGATTCTCTTTTGTAGATACTTGTTAAATACAGACAAAAAATAGTTTTGAAAAAATAAACACTAATAACAATTTTTTTAACATAAATCCCCAGCAATTTCATATTTAAACCATAGTTTAAACCTAACAAGAAAAGATAAAAAGTGAGAAAAACAATAACATACCTAGGAATGGCAACGACAGGCATTAATAACATAATTTTAAAGATGAAATTAGATGATGAAGAAGAAAAAATTAATTGCTGCGGTAGAGATTCTCCGGGCGTTTAAAATTTTTGTTCGTTATTAGTTTATTTTATTATTTTATTATTATTTAAACTGATATTAAATAATCTTGATGTTGATATTAGATTTCCACTGACTAGTGTGAGCAGATAAAATCTAAGACTTCATGCACTTTATTTGGCGCAGCAGTTTACCCGAATTAGTTTTCATTTAATAAAAGGTCACATGTTCGTTTTTTGTTAAAATGACTCCCTTCAACCTAATAATCGAGTAACCGGGCATCTTTTCTTCGCTGCTCAAGACAAATCTGGCGCATCAGTTTTCCATCGTATCCTGAACGAATTTAGCACACGATTCGAGGCACACCCAACCGTGGGTTGCGTGAGTTCCGCGCACGTTTCGAGCATATTTTTCACGGCATCCACATAATATTGCTTCCGTTTTCTTCTTCATCCCCACGCGATCGTGTTGCGATGAAATTTCGGCAAACGGCGAGGAAACTATTACCTAATCGGAACAGGCACATTAAATCTTTCCCAATGTGTCTTCGCGAGTGAGTGTGTGAATGTTATAATAATAAAAGAAGCCCCCCGCTTGTACCAACCTTGTTTTACAACCGTTTTGAGCGCGTTATTGTCAGCACTTATCGTAAATCGCGACTCTATCGCGGTCCCGAATCAAGAAGCGCTCGAAATAAATGGCCATCAGTGTTTGTTGGCCACAATCGATGGGTTCAGCGCACAATCAGCATATTAATTGTATTTGACGTCGCGCACAGCAAATAATATGCTCGTTTTGTGGCCCTACTCAAGCGCTACTCATTGCGCTTGTAAAGAAACAGTGCCTTACACCGTCGAAATAAATAATGCACATCAGCCACCGCATACTGGCAAATGAAAATGCTTCTCTTTTTGTGGTGCGAAGATGTTTTTGCAGCCGCTCCGGCCACTATCTTAGGAGTACAACATACCAGGCAGAAAACTGAACATGCTCTTACGACCAGTTTTGCTGCCGCTGTGTTCCTTTCCCGTGCACTACACTCTCCCCCTCCCCGACTGTACACAACACAATTGCTTAACAATGGTCAATTCATGATTGAAAGTAGCTTCCACGGCTGGGCTGGTAGGAAGACAGCAGCATGCAAACGGGCCGCGAAACGCCGCGACGCAACAGCCGACTTCGCGCCTGGAAACCGTGCTGAAACACACGTTACAATATAAATAATCTTCCGCCGACCATTAGTCAAAGTTTATCACGCTCGCGAGGGGTTAGCGCGCGAAACTACTATCGGCAGCGATCACGAGCAGTAGTTTATTTGCCACCGACCGCATATAAATATATTTTTCTTGTCCCGTCCCGGGACAAGCGGGATGTATATGCTTTGTTCGGGATGCCGGGGTGTGCCATTTGCTGTGTACTGTTTTTGTGTGTGTGTTTTTTTTTGGTTGCTCGGTATCGGCGTAAAGGTGACAACCGTTTCGAAATTTGCCCACCATCACCTTAAAGCCACGCCAACAGGCGCCCCATCAATAACGCTGCAGCAGTAGGGTGCTGTAGTGCCGAGCCGTGTGGACAGTGTATAACGAATGTGTAACACGGACGCTGCGGTGGTACCAGCGGTCGGTTAAAATTCCACCCCGATCGAAATTATTTATTACGCGAGCGTTAAACAGCGTCTTGCCGACGGTGCTACCAGCGCTGCCGTATTCGATGTTTTGTCTTGGAAATTCGTTTAGAATTAGCAACTAATCACTTTTTCGCTGTTCTTTTCTTTACTTTTTTTCACCCGACAGATTGCGACAGGACAGTGAGTTATTGCTGTCCCGCTCGTCACACAACTGGTCCCAGCAGGACCTGCAGCAGCTGACGTCCTCGACGAGCAGCAGCATCGGCGATAGCCACAGCTCGGCGGAAAGCAACAGCTCCTCGACGGAAACGCTCAAATGGCTCGGCTCGATGAGCGACGTATCGGTGGCTAGCCATGCGACGAGCACCTCCGCTTTGTCCAGTGCCGGTAAGTGTATTAGATGATTTGAAACATAAAGTTTTCTAATAAACACAAGTATTAAAATTTTAAAAGAAATAAGATACAAGGAAGAGGAATTTTTAAAGATGCGTGTTATTGTTAGTCCTTCTTCGACGTTTTTTTTCATTTGGATTAACTTTTAGATTAGTTTTGCTTAGGATCTAGTAGGAGTTTTTATCATTATGTGCATCAAGAGTTTATATCAACCTGATTTTAAATGTTTTGTTTTACTTTACATAATTTATACTCTGTAAAACACTTGTTTGTCAGGTTCGTCGCTTTTCAGTGAACACCATGTCTTTTGTTTTTATTCCTTTAGAGCGCATTGATGTGGTATAAGATGTTGATTTCTGCCGTAAATGTTTCTCAATTCATTTCAACTAAGGCTTCATTTACGCGTACTGATAATAGAGCCGTACTCATTAATTTCTCTATTAAATCTTCAGGAATTGAATCGGTTGGTGGCAACCTCATCGTTTCCACACCGTTTAAAGAACATTTCGTTTTATCGCTGCCTCAAGTGCGATTGAGATGCATATTACCTTGGAAATTCATTTCGAATCATTCTGTATCGTGTACGTGCGCTCACATTAATGAAAAACAAATAATGGTAGACCGGAGAAAACGGGGTTCGTCGCTTGTTGCCGTTCAACAGCATCGCCACCAGTGCTCTCGATTGAAGTCTTTCGGTTTTCGCTCTATGAGCCCGGGCGTCGATGACCTTTTGATCAACGGTGTTCCGGAGGGTGTGCACACCCCTGCCTCCCTCCTCCACCACCTCCGTGACCCTTCTGGTAGTTGATTGGTCGCCCGTCGGTGGATTTCTACATTTTTCTATTTAATTTCGTGATTTATCATCGCACCGGTGTCTAGACGGAGATGATTACCGCTCACAGTGTGTGCCCGTCGGTCATATGGAAACCGCGTTTTAAAGACCCTTCACGCGAAGTGTGAACGAATGGCGTGGACATGGCACACGAAACAGAAGCCCAAACGGAACGCGTCCGTGAACGTGTACGCGGGTTGCGGGCGGGGCCACTGAAAAGCAATCGGTTTTCCTTTCATTCTCTCGTCTCTCGAATCGAAATCACAGCAAGTGATCATCGATCGGGTAAGTGGCAATTGTCGTCGGTGCGATGCGCGATGCGGAGATAGTTATTGAAATGGAAATACCATTTTCATGCAAATTGACGCATAAATACGCGGACGCGGCGACGCACCACTTGACAGCGAGGTGGATCCTTCAGGGACGCAGGAAGGAAGCGAAAGAAATCGTTCTTTTCGAGCCGGGTTGAGCATAAGGCACGGGACCGCGAAATGAGGCAAACGAGATGAGAACAAAACGTATGCTAAAATTTATTGCTAACCGTGAGCTCTCTTCTATCTTACGAGAAGGTGGAGTGAAAGAAAAATGTGTTTTTTTTTGTGTTCGTTCCTGTCCGATTATTTACGTTTCAAGTGCAAAAGACGATTCACCCACGAGCATGGGCGCAAATTACTCACCCCCAGTGCCGGTCTCGGGCGGTAGAAAAGGTCGACGTCCTCCCCTTTTCCCCAGTCGGTTCTAGTTTGTGTGTGTGTGGGTGGAAGCTGTCGGGGGTGTTTATTTCCGAGCGAAGGAATATTCTTCCGATTCGATTCACCCACCGTGGAGGAAATGATTCCGTACTCACCATCGCATCGGGCGCTACAATTACGATACACTTTTGTCCACCAGCTTTTGTGCGTCGTTGCAGCGCTGCAATTACCTTCGCTGGTTCGCAAACTGCTCGCTCACCGAGACGCCCGTGCACCGATGTTTATTCTTTTGCTTAATTTTTGCTCTCCTCGCTCACTGCTCGCGAGGAAGTAAATCAAATCACCCTCGTTGCCTCGTTGCAGAGCGTGCATTAATTCTTGCTATTATCCGTCGTGGCAAAGTGCACAGATCCATCAGCGCGCCATGTAAACACGCAACCCGGGTGGGTGCATTACCGTTTCTGCCTGAAGGATATTTTGATTGGAAGCGAACGAGGAAGCTGAAGCGGCGATCACGCGTTCAGCTTTACCGCTTTCAGTCGTCCACTGTTTGCTTTCATATTAAAATGTTGACTATTTGCACACCGTGCTGTGTACATGCGAGTGTGATGGATTTATTGTGATTGCACTGTGGCGCTACTGCCCGCACTGGGTAAAGGTTATCGACCGTAAAGGTTACCGCAGGGTGGAGCGCGGTGTACCTCTTTGGCCTACTGCTGCCGTTTGCTGGACGTTTGTCCCTGGAGCTAAACAACCAAACAGGACGGGCAACAAAATTGCGATCGGTTGTTCTGGAGTGAAATTCTTCCTGAATCGTCATCGCTGTTTGCGTAACGCTGGGACAGAAATGTCACAACGATGTGACATGAGGCAATAAGTTCAGGCTCGGACCATAAGTCCAGTATCGTACAGCGAACGAGTGCGTGGGAAAAAGTTGCTGTGACATTTGCTGAATGTAGGGGCAGTAAAATATCGAATTGATTTTAGTTTTTTTTTGTCTTGGTTGCGATGAAGTGAAAAGTTCATTTTATCGATGGTCAAGAATGCAAGGCCTGGATCGATAATTTCATATGTTGCAGAAAGGTTCTTTTAGAAAGTATTTAGCTTTTAGCATCTCATTTCAGTCAGGATTATCTTGAAGTTTACTATAAAATTAATACTTAATGGTGGTTTTATGATTTGATTCGACAACTTTATTCAACAATTTTGGGCAGTTTTACAGCATCTGTGGCAAGCTCAAATAAATCGTACCTATCCTTATTTGTTTGCTTCTACTCTCGTACTGACCTGCCATAAATTACATAGATGCCAGAGATGTCATAAATTATTTCTAAAGTTTATATCCTAAAAAAATGTTTTTATGTGAAATGTGATATCGAGAGATTTATTTTTATGTTTAATTATTATGTAAATTTAGATATTTAGATATTCAGATACATTTTTAAAGATTTTTTTTCTGATTCAGAATAAACTATTCAAACTATTTCAAGTTCGTTTAGAAGACACATGAATAAAAACAAATGCCCCTCAAAACCTAAAAGAAACACTTTTACGTCAATGCAATACATCACGGCTCTTCCAACGGTGTGACACATTTAGCCATCAATCTTAGCACTCAATACTCCCATCATCCAATTAGCATACTAGGGTGACGCGGATCACTGGGTCACCTAGACACGTAAAATCGGGCAAAACAGAAGCCAATACGGTACTCGCCGCGGGCGACACCGATATCGTGAAACAAAAACACCGCACTAAGATAACAAAACTCCAACAATGGCATCATCTCGACAGCTCCATCACGGTCCTAAATATGTGCCTCATCGGGCAGGAAATTAGCGAAATGTGTGAACCGAGCCCCGGGAGAGACAGGGTGATCCCTCCGTGGTGGGCGGGTACGTCCACGCAGGGGGAGGAAACATTACCCGGTGACCCGTGACTGCCGGGGACGGGCCATTCATCGTCTCTCTACTCTCTCTTTCTCTCCATACACTCGGATCGGATCTGGACGCTGGGCCGCTGGGTGAGCGATCACAAAAATCGTTTGCATATTTGCTCGGGTTTTTTTTTCTCCGTTTTCGTTCGCTCACCATCCTTGATCCACGTAGGCTACACGCATGGCCATATTTGCATACTCAAAGGCTCCCCACCCTTACAGGAGTCCTACATAATGTGTGTCACCCGATGGGACCGTGACGATGTGGTGCATGCAGGCACGCAAATTTTGCGACCAAGACACCGCCCTACGTGCATTTCTTTGCATTCGATCGGGCGGATTCGAATGCGGTTCGCGTCCTCCGCTGCCATTTGCTAGCCCACGGAAATGGGAGTTTTATCTCGGTGCCCGGACCCGGTGGTCAGTTTCGACATCGACGCGCCGAAACCTTGAACGCGAGCTGGGCGAGTCAATAAATATCTCCGCGTACGGCGTTGTGACGTTCTGAGCGAGAGGTTTGATTGTGCTCGGATTTGCTCGGGAGGATAAGAATCGGCATCAGCCATCCCATTGTAGTCGAGCAGGCTGGGCGTTTTGAAACGGACAAAAACGTTGGACACCAGGTCCTGATGTGCTGGCCTACGTTTGAAACGATCGCGTGCGCTCTAGCTATGATTCTAGAGCGCAAACCCAAACCAGTCGATGACAACAGAATTGTGTTTGCTCGAGCGTCCAGAACCAGGACCGGAAAGGGGCTGGGGGGAAGGGGAATTGAACGTGGAGAACCGAAAAACTGGTTTCCCCCCCCCCCCCGTGGCCCTATGTATCAAGCAAGTACCGTAGAACTAACCATCCGCCCCTTGTCCGGCGTCGCTCGATAAAGGATTTAGAGCGAGAGCCTCACCACATTCTCCCTCGCCGGGCTCGTGAACGCGGGTCCACAGGGAGGGGTGCTCTTTTAGGCTTAGAATGTACAGCGTCCAATGACCAACGTGTCTCCAACCGGGCCGACAAATGCAATACCAATACCTTCGCAAATTCGCCGCCCCGTTGACCGGTGCGGTGTTGTTGGAGTTTTTTTTTTTGTATTTTTAGGGAGTGGCGGACATTGGCAAGAACTTGGTCAAAACCCTATCGCAGACCCTTTGTGGTCAGCTTAGAATAACCCACAACGCTTGGCGAGTGGGATCCGGGAGGGCGGCCCACTATCGTGGCGCCCAACCCCCCGGGGCGGTGGGCGGTATCGAGCCACAATTAAGTCACGAAGTTTCAGGCTCCTCTCGCTCACATTATCACACAAAGTTCAATGTCCACGGTGTGTCGAATCGAACCGAACGAACCCCGCTGGTGAATGTTAATGTCCCCGGTTCCTCCCGGGGGTGTTAAGTCTATCCGGTGGTGTAAACTGTGCGATAAATATTTACCGAGGATCGAGGTGTTTGCTGCTGAACTTCATGAGGCTTCCTGCTCGAAACGCATGCTTCCAGATTCTTTTCGGGGAGTCGGTAAAGTCGTAAAAATTTTGCACAAAACGTTTCAAGACACCATCTGCCGTTGGCGACGTGGCCGGGACCGAGAACGTCCCGAGCACACCATCGAAAGCAGAAGTGAATGCACTTTCGTATCGCCCTGACCAAAGTGCCTCCAAGTGTGTGTGTGTGTGTGTGTGTGTTTGGGTGTTTGTAATGCTCGGAGCGCTCGATTAGTGGCTGCTAAAGTTAAGAAATGGCACATCAGCGACCTGAAGTCGATCTTCTTCGGACCGGCACGGTCCGTGTTTTTTGATGCACGAGAACGATCGCTCCCCGCGTGCGCTCCTTGGAGACTTCTCCTCTTCCGTCCCGGGACGCAACTGGTGCCCCGAGACCTAAGAACAGGTTTAACATCGAACCTTCGCACACAAACGCACGGGGGGAGAGTAACGAAACGGGTTTCGACTACTCCTCCTTCGATTCTTCTCTTTCTCCCGCCCGGTTGGGAATGCGTTTCCACACGCCGTCTCCTTGTCTTCTTTCGTTGCAAAACGGTGCGATCTTCCTGCACGACGATAAGCGCTAGGATCGGGCGAACGATCGTTTCGCGTACTCTGCCAACCCTGTCCGACAGCCTCGAGCCGTCTTCTCTCGACCAGCAACAGCAGCAGCAGCAGCGTCCCCGAGGCCATGATTAGTCCCATGTGCTGGCCACGTCCGTGAGCTTGCATGATTTTGGAGCATTATATTTAGGCTGCGCTTAACCTGGACTCGCCCCTCGTCGGGAAACGACTTCACGATGATGATGATGCTTTCAATTCCACTGCCCATGACCATGGGGTTTGCAGTTTTTTTTTATGTGCACACATTGCAACTCCTCCTGGGTGTGAGTCCATCCCTGCCGGAACCGGGCAACCCTGCAGCTTCTGGCCACACGACCTTGGAGATTAACGTCTGTTGCCGGGTTGTGGCAGGTGCAATTTTCGTGATATGGGTTGGTCCGGTGGATGCAGTTTTGCCGATGTTTTCTGGTCGTTTTTTTTTTAATCTTGGCATCTCCTGCCAGGCAGGAACGAAAATAAATCGCTTTTTAACTAATAGTGGTGTAATTTGGGAACTGGGAAGTTGGGAAGAACAATTAATTTTGTAGCTCGTAGCGCGTTAGAAGCTTTGAGCGAAAACGCAACGTAATAAAAACAGATGTCAAGATGAGTTTATTTTAAACTTTTTGGTACGATCTTGTCTTATCGTAAAATAGTCAAAACGCAACAAACCTTTAATACTATGTTATTTTAAATAATCCGGCGAAATCAGCTTTTGTTTGTTTGTATTTTACGATATGTTTCTTTACATTAAAAAATTATTTTAATTTATTTATATTATGATTCATTGGTTCCGAACTTAGTCCCCTAGACGATAGCTTATCGAGTATAGTTTATTCTTTTGCCATGAGTATTTTGTGTTTATGTAAGTAAAATTGAAATGAAATGTAGAGTAAATTGAAAACATAGGAAAACTTTAATTAAAAACACTGATAATATTGTGTAACATCACTGAAAAGTGAGGAACAGTAATTTATAGGGATAATAAATTTAAATATAGATCAGTACAACAATATTATTAACAATTTTGTTCATGAGTTCCTTTCTAAATTTTCAATTATGTACAATGCTTAAGTCTGATTTTCAAAATATAGGATTATAAGACAGACCATTATTAGTATAAAATGTAGCCAAATTCGCTCAATGCTCAATTAGGAAAATTTATTCTCAATTTTTTATCCATACGCATTACGCTGGATCCTCAATTAATGTCTGATTTTGAATATTACGTACGACGTCAATCCATTCAATCCGTCGCTATAAAAATAATCAAAGAAACTTTGAATGTTCTTAAAGGCTTAAAAAACCCCAGCACCACCCAACATCGGTAATCGATTTAAGCATCGCTCATGTTGACAGAATGTTGGCTGGAAATAAATATAAACTACTCCACCACCCCTCTCGGTTCGCCAATAATACTCCTTGCTGATTGATACTTCACCACGAGTCCAGGGTTCTGGACGCCTGACACCAGCCGTCAGCGTCTGCCGTGTTGATTGCTTTTAATGAGAATGGACATTCGTGCCCGCGGAAATGGGTTGTCGTAAACGATCTGCTACCCACCCACCCTGCATCGACGCGCCTCGCACGCACTGGTTCCGATAAAGTGCAACAACGACGGTGGACGGTGCAACAATGTCTCCCGGTAAACGGCAACCGAACCCGCCCGATGGAGGCTTAGTTTAAATTCGGTCTTGTAAAGGGTGCTGATTTTTAGTTTCATCAGTTCTTGCCTCGTCGTCAAACGACGACTTGTGTTGTGCAACAGTTGTGGCGAGAAGAAGAAAAATTACAGGGCCTATAAGAGAGAGAGCGGGAGAGAAGTATGGAGAGAAGGAATAAATACTGCAGCTGCCAATCCGTGTTGGCAAGTTATGGGCTAAGGTTTATTCATCGTAAATTTTATAGGCCATCATTTTGCGGATTATTTCTTCCGCACCAGGCGAGCGGGCGGTTTGGGGGGAATTAAACCGGGCGGGGAGAATTGAACAATCATCGATCCATCATCGCAGTTTTGCAGCAAAGTCTAATTCCCCGAGTCGCGCACAGAGCCCATCTTCTTTTTGCTTTGCGTAACATCGGCAAGTTTACATCCCGATGCAGCTCGCCCGGGACGATGATCAATCCCGTCGTATTTTCTGCTTATGACGCGTCGGAAATGACTTCCCCGAGCGCACCCTCCGGTACGTCCGGACATTGGAAGGCGTGAAGTGTACTGTGTGCGCTTTCGAGCCACCAACACGAGTCGAAAACAATTACGATCGCGCTCAATAAAAACCCGTCCGCGCAACACTCCTTCGCCCGAGTCGGTCCGATCGAACCGAACGCACTGCAATCAACGCGATTTCCGCAATAAAACGCACTGATAGATCTATCCGCGTGGAGTCGAGAATGGTTTCTGGACGCGCGGGTCGTGCGGTGGACATAAATTTCAAGTTCGAACACCTTCTTCTGATTGGTGGTATACGGCCGGGAAATACCGGGGATATTGAATCTAATGGGGAACGGATAAAGTACGTCCCTTGCTGAGTGGACACTTCTTGTTTGTAATCCCCTGATCGTTACTTACCGAGGTCTGGACATCGCGTAAGGCGAATGGACATCGATAGACTTTCCTGCAGACTTAATCGCCTCAGATACGCCACGTCAAGTATTGCACGTACTTCGCTCAAGGACGCGATGTTAATACATCTTCCTTGCCCTACCAATAACTTCCCACCCGGCGGTTGCTACGGAAATGCAAGGCAGACCACACTCCCGTAATAAGTCGTAAAATTCCAATTATAAGTCAATCGCGACACAAAGAAGTGCGGAGGTTTCGCTGTCTTGCGCGGGCGTGAGTCAGGTTCGAGGACATGAGAACGACCAGGCCGCGTGAAGACGTCCTAACGCAGTGAGATGAGTTACCGCTAGACGTAACGTCAATTATCGTTAACCCTAGAGTCAAGCGGTTTCCGGTGCCGCCGCGGACCACGCACTTCGCTCGCACCACCTCCTCCGGCAATGGTTACCAACTCGAAAAAAGGCTTTAATTCCAATTAGAATCGCCAGCACACGGTGCGCGTTCTAAAAATGCGGTAGTAATTTTGTGGGCTAAATTTTTGGTCAAGTTCCTTCTGTGGAGGGGTTTTTTTTTGCGAAATACCGCCGCCGGTTTCACTCTCGGGCGCGTTAATCCCGCGCGAAGTAGGCTGCGTGTCGTTGGCGTCGGGTGATTTTTACTGTTTTACGATCGATTGGCGCTAATGAGCGGAAACGCTTCACGGGACGCTGATGACGTCGCGTTTCAGGGCGGGCGGGTGCGAAATGGCAAATGCCACTGCTGCTCCTTTATTCCGCCCGGGTGTCTCGGGAACTTGCCCGGCCCCGGAGGCGACACGAGGAAGTAATCGAGCTCGTGGTTCGCTTTGTAATATCCGCTCGCTGCCAACAATGAACGCCTCCAACGCGTTGACTCTGCTGACTTCATCGTCGCGGAACACCCCGGCAGGATTTGACACGCGCTGACATTGAAAGTGTTCCAGCGATTGGGGACGTTGAAATCGAAAGTAGCTTGTTGCTCCCTTTCGGTTGGCATTCGCATTCGCATTCCGCGGGAGGCACACGTCATCGGTATGCCGGCCGCTGACGGCTTGCCCGAGTTTCCTATGTAAATCGAACGTACACACATTGCGTGATCGACGTCAAATTTCCCTTTCTGCAGCGATCCCCACCGCTGGGCTGTCGGAAAGTGATCCACTTTCGGGTTTCACTTCACCTCCCATGCGCCAGTGTTCGATTACTGATCGCTCGCGAGCTCGCCTAGCTCTGAAACAAAAAACAATGAATCAATCAACCGGAGCCGGCCCGTCGTGTGGTTCGCACTTCGAGAATGCGGCGGTAATTTGCATAAAGCCGGCGGCGGTACTCGCATGCCCGGGATCGATGGATCCTGACGTTCTGGGAAGCGAAGCAGATGCGCGGGGTGGGCATGCTCGGTCAGGCTCCAATTTCACAAGCCGTCAACCTCCGCGGGGACACGCGTGTGCAAGAATTCAGAATATCCCGGGCGCCCCACCACCGGTGTGGAACTCCAGCAAATGCGGGCTTTGGAGCGACCGTCGGCAAAAGGTTAAATTGATGGCCACCACACACAATGTGATCGAATTTCTTGCGCAACCCGTTCGGGACGTATTCGCTCGACAGGCACGCGGAACTGTGGAGTTTGTTGACATTACTAGAAATTGAAGTTGATTTAGCGCTCTTGCGAGGAGGTGAAAGGGAAATGGCGTGAGGACAGATTGAGTGAACGATGACCTTACGGTTGATATATTGTAATACATTGTTGGCGAACGAAACTGACAGAACGTCTAGATTTGTCGGAGTCATAGACTTAATAGTGTCTTAGAGATATTACAAATTAGAGGAAACAGTTTGCTAGATCTTTTACATACGATTGTCCTAATTAACCCACCTGATTTCAACGCATTAATGATGTCTCTAATTGCCAAAAGTATCTCCCTACACCTCGATGCAGAGATCAATGCCTCAACGTAAAGCTCGCAGGCATGTGAATTGTTTCCGCAAATCTCTCTACGACGAAAATAACACTCGCGCGTACACATTTGCCAAACACAAAAGCAATCCTCAATCAGAGCTGAAAGTCCCCGCGCTAAAGTAAAGTGCAAATATTTGCCCACCTCGTTCGGCTGTGAACGCAAAACTTGTGTCCCAAACCACTTGGCACTTAGCGAGAGTATAATGAAGAAAAATAAAAAAAAAGCATCGAGTAACAACTCATCCACCGAGTGACTAATGCAAACAAAGCCCCCCCCCCCCCCCCCCCCTCTTCCAGTGGTTAATATTTTACTGATCATTTTTCATGTCTTTTTTCCTTCCCTTGTTCAGGTTCAACCTCGCAGCTGATCGCGCACAGTTCGCGCGTCCGCACGCCCCAGCGCCACAACTCCGAGAGCATCCTCTACATGTCGAACGATGACCAATCGGCGCTCGGCGGTGTGTCCCAGTCGACGGGCTCGCTCCACAATCACATGCTGACGCATCGGACGCAGCAGCAGCAGCAGCAGCAACACTCCCAGCATAATCATCACTTCCATCGGCATCAGCCACACCGGCACAGTCATTTGCACGCGAACGGTGCCAACGGCAACAACCATCACTCATCGCAGCCGTCCGTTACCGGGACGGGTTCCTCTACCGGGTCTGGCGCGAGCCCTAGCGCGACGACACCGACGGCACCGCAGCAACAACCGTCGCCGACGGGATCGACGACGCAACCGTCCAACGGGGCCGCAGCGAACGCACGCTCTAGTCGTAGCAATAATCGATTGTTTCCTATCAGCACGTACACGGAACCACCGGGAAGTGGTGCGGGTGGTGGTGGTGGTGGTGGTACCGGAAGTGCACCGCAGACAACATCCCAACCAAACGGAGGTTCAATGGTCGATTTCAAGTAAGTTTGACATTTATTTCCAGATTCTTTCGAAACGTTTTATTAAAAACAAAATTCGTTTCCACAGACAACTCAACTCACACAACTGGCAATCGGTGGCGGAAAGGATCAACGAGCTCGAGAAGCAACATCACGGGATCAGTCAGCACAGCAGTAGCACTTCGAATCTGAATGGAACCACTACCGGCAGTGCACAGCCACCGAACAAGCCGCATCTCAGTCAGCTTAATCTCTCCACATCGGCGGGTGGTTCGACGGGATCCGCCAACCAATCGATGACATCACCCGGTAAAGCACAGCAACAACAGCAGCAGCAGCAGCAGCAGCAGCAGCAGCAACAACGCTACACCTACTTCGATCCAAGCAAAACGCACCGTGTCTCCAACCCGTCGCTGAAGGCGTTCCAGAAGAACGCCGTCATTTCGTACTTCGAGCGGCAACAGCAGCACGCCCGCGAAAGCATCCACCAGCGACCGAGCTCGCTCAATCTCTCCACCACGTCGAGCGGCTCGTCCAACTCGGGCGGGTCGCCTGGTGCCGGCAAATCCCAGCCCAGTTCCGGTGGCAGCCCGCCGGGTGTGGCAACCCCATCGCAGCGATCCTCGATTTCGAGTGCGTACTCGTCAGCGGTCGGGAGTATGATGGAGCTGAACGGTGGCAGTGGTGGATCGCTCTCGATGGGCAGCTACTCGCCACCGAGCAGTTTGGCCGTGCAGCAGCAGCTGGACAAGCTGGCCGTTAACAATCTGCGCAATCAGCTGGCCTCGGTGCACACGATGAATCTGCTCAACAAGGTGGTACCGCCGCCTAGTGTACAAACTGAGCAGCAGCAGCAGCAGCAGCAGCAGCATCACCATCACCAGCAGCAGCAGATGATCAGTAACGCAACGCTCATACTAGCGTCAGCGCCGACCAATGGGTTACCGAGTGTGCCGAGCATGAGCGAGCATTCGATGGGCGAAAGTCACGAAATGATCTCGGCGCTGGACGGCGCTCCACCGCCTCCTCCGCCGCCGAGAAATCGAGCCTCGATGCTGCCGATGGGTAGTGCGATGCCCTACTCACCTCACATGGCTACTGTTCGAAGGTAATTTTAGACCGTTTTTGTCCCTCGTTTTTTTTTTCTTTTTACTAACATCTGACCGTCGTATTTTCAGGACTTCATCCGCTTCCGAATACTCCTCCATCCGCGACAAGCTCATCCAGCAGCGTCAACAGCTCTCTAAGGACCTGCTCGGGCCAATGATTATGGGCCCGATCATCGCACTAGACGACTGGGTACCGGAACGGCCACCGAAGAATCCGATGCTTCGGATACCGAGCCCCGAGCTGCCACCGCCTCCACCCGTGCTGACGCCGACCGAGGACGTGCTGCTCATCAACCAGGACGAACCGTTGCCTCCACCACCGCCGGAGCTGCTGCGGCATATGCGCCAGCTGAGCGATTCCGGTGACTGTCGGTCGAACTCCGCCAGCCGACGCAACAGTTTCGCTGGTCAGACGAACAAAAAGAGCCTGTACCGGGCGTCGACGTTCGAAAACTTGTCCCCACCGGCGGGCCCGCAGCATCAGCAGAACGTTGCCGTGGTGCCACCGATGGTACCGAAGAAGCCACAGTCGTGCTCACCGCCCGGCTCGGAAGTGTCCGGCAATGGTGTCCAACACCGACGGCCCGTGTCAAGCATGGCCAAAACGCAAACCGTTCCTTCGATGGCTGGCGCAGCCGTGGTGCAGCCAATGCACCACCATCACCTACACCGGCTGTCCCATCAGATGATGCCGGCGAACGGTAGACCATCGCAGGATCAGCGACTTTCGTTGCCACTGCAGCAATCGGTCACAAGCGCTACATCTAACCACCAACCGGCGCTAATGATGCCTGTCTCACCACAGCAGCAGCAGCAACAGCAACAGCAACAGCCCACCTTTGTGGCTGGTAGACAATCGGATACACGCATTTCCGTGCGCAAGCGTGCGCACAACTCACAGCAGATACCGGTGTCGGAGTATCTGCTGAAAATGAACGGAACGGTTGCGCAGAACGGTGCAACACCTCCACCACCGTTGAAGCCTCGCATGCCTGTGCAACCACTGGCTGAGTGTAATGGCCAGCAGCCAACGTTGCAGCAGATGCAACAGCAGTTTCTCCAGCACCAACATCACCAGCAGCAGCAACAGCAGCAGTTCCAACAGCATCAGCAGCAGCAGCAGCAACTCATATCCATGGGAAGTAAAAGGTAAGTGTCACAAACTTCTTACATTGGAATGTGTCGTTGATCTAATGAAAAACCATAGACATTATTTGGATCTCTTTTTCCTATTTATTGATATCATCTGGCCATAATGGAGCCTTTCAACTATAATGAGGAAATCTATACTTGTAAGGCCAGGATCATAAATAGACTTTGGGACGCTTACGTTGTGTCGAACTCCATATAACAAGTACCTGAAACAAAAATTGAAAGTGACCTCAAAGCCTTCTCTTAATCTAAAGTATTTATAGGTTATGTAGTTGAGTTTAGTAATACACAGATGGCCTTTTATCTTGGAGTTGAGTTTAAACTAACTTAGTTAATCAGAAGTTATGAGGTTTCATTTAATTTTATTTCTAAGCTTCCATTTCTTCCACTATATAACTATATCTACTTAATTGTAAAGTTGTTGTCCGCAGCTAGCTTCGACAATCACATCCAATATGTCACCCTAACAAGATCAGCGCCCTTTATACCGCGAACCATTCCAACACATTTTGCTCCATTGCTGGCAGACCATTTTTACAAAGTGATGAATATAAATTTGCACACAGGGCTGTTACAAGCCGATAATTAATGTAACACAGCCACCAACAAGATCATTGTGCGGGACAAGACTCGATCGCAGGCTGGTGGACACGATCGCGGCTCTTTCAATCTTGCTGCGAATGCTACCAAGCGGCGTGGTGTAAACTGTGCCAAACGGCGAAGCCTTAATTATTGAGTCAGATTGAAAAATAGCACTTGAGCGGGCTCAAACAAAGCGACCGCAAGCGCAGAACATCAGCGGTAAGCTTCTAAACGCTTCGGTGTTTGAAGTTACACTGGCGGAGATTTGTAATTGAATCATTTACAACCATTCGTAGCTGGTTCCAGTGCACCGCAATGTTCCAGACCGTGCGGTGGTGTCTAACGAAAGACGCCGTTGCGCCCATTCGCATGCTCGACCTATTCTTAATGGGCATAAATTTATTATAATCAAATTATGGCCACCCTCAACGATCGTGTACCGTCGATGGGTGCTCCTCGGGTTTGGCCTTATAGCTTATAGCTCCACGGATTGAACTCGAAATCACCACCACTTTTAATGTCGGATAAACAGAGTTCCTGCGCCACCAATGACATTAATTGATCCTGATTCGTTGGATCAGTTTGAAAGTTGAAATCTCAGTAGGAATCGGAGGAGTGAGTTTTTTTTTCACTCACCTTTTGTGACCCACCGCGAGACGACCTAGTCGCGGCCGCTTATCGCCGGAGTGCCCCGGAACCCATAGAGCGTTTGACCCGATTTGAATATCGCGGCTGATTAATTACAACACCCGGCCGACGCTGGTACGATAATTAGGTTGCCATAAATATAACCACCGTAAGACGTTTCGCAGTAAGACGTTCCTTGACTTGCCAGCACCGCGCTGGAACCTTTATCTTTCTCGCACTGACCAACCTACCGGGCTGGCGTGGCCTTTCCGGTGCCCGTCGCCCTAATGCTCCCGTGTCACTGTGTGGAGAGGTGGAGAGATTGTTGCTGTATTCCCAGAAGTGGAGCAGTGTCCTTTAGACGTTAGACGCACGGTGGACGGTTGGTGGTTCCGGCTTCCTCAGCTCGCTCAGCTCAGAATCGTTGCATCGTGACCCCACCACCAACCAACGAATCCCACTGGCGGGGGTGCAGATGCTAAGAAGGAGAATAAATCACCAACCCGCCCGGCATCCCCGTCCCAACACCTCCCACCGCAACCCTAAGAAAAACCGTTAGCACCAGCCCGCGCGCGCGCACGCTTATAAGGCAAATGGTTAGATTTTTATCGTTCCACTCTTCGCGGGAGCGCGCGCGTTCACGCGGTGGTGCTTTCCATTTTGGGCTTTTAAGTATGCCTGCATTGCCTAGGGAAGTAAACAACGAAACGAAACGACAAAAAAAAACAGTGCAATTAATGGTGGCTGCAACATATTTGCACTTTATCGTCGCGCGCGCTGTTTCCCGTTCATTACGGGTGAGATTTCCAGCGCTTCATTCCCAGTGCCAGCGGATACTTTGTATTGAAGGTTACGCGAATAGCCTGATGGATGGTTTATTGATAAATTAAAAGGGAAAAACAGGGGAAGCTTTGGGTGGATGCGATGGTGGAACTGTCATTGGGAGCATTTTTATGACACCCCTTACGGTAGGTCGGTCGATGTCATTAGAATAAATCGTTTTAAATGAGATCGGTATTGAGATATGGCACGTCCACATGCTTGGTACACTTTCGAGCTAATGAAATGAGACTTTCAGCGACTGGGTTGTGTTCCAGATTGATGTTTTATGGGATAAATTGTACAATTTTTTCCAAGCTCAACAGTAAAAAAAATTGTCTTATAAATAGAGATCGTGACAGACAAGACGGTGCTGAAATCCCAATCCGTCACGCAGAATCACCTTTTGTCGGTGGCCGCGTGTTCTGTCTGATCTGCTGAAGAACAATCGCGTTCGTGAATCGGCCGTCGGTTTCATCACCCAACCAACCGGGGCAAGTAATCCACACCAGCATCGCTCAAAATACGGACCCGTTTCCATTCTTTTGCCCAACCTTACACGGCCGGCTGACGAACTGGGCGGGTGAGATGAGAAGCATGTTTTCCACCAAAACGCCGCGGCATCGTGACTGTGAGCAGGGAAATCGCTCTTGCAAAAAGGAAAAAAACAATGACAAAAACGACAGCTCCTAGGCTCTCGAGCACTTGGGGTGGTCAGATAGACAGCCCTGTGTTGGATTGTCAATGTTGGACGTCGGTAGCAAATGATATAATAAGACGAGATCGTGGTCGCTTTCGGTAATCGGCAACCCATCCTACCAACCGACCGATCGTTGTCGACGGGTTGTAAATGAAAGCGAAGAATGCATCTAACACCTTCCCGTTTGATCTTTTAAACGATTGACTTTGGAATCGACTCGCCTGACCTGACCACCGGGTGTATAGGATCCATTGGCTCGTTCCTTTCGGTTGATCGATCCCGGTGCAAATAATGGTGCCTTTAGCATTACACGAGCTCTAGTTTGCCATCGTGACGGACAATGTTTATGGAACTGGAGCACCACATCGATTTCCCGCTTCAACGATGCCACCGCTCGGGCGCATGTCACGGTGGGTGGAGAAAAGGGCATCTAGTAAACATCGGATTTCGAATGGCATTTACAGGACGTGGAACACTCGTAAAACACGAGACAAGTACGCACGCCCGATACACGGCGCATTACACGACAATGTTGCTGGTGGATTGGTGGTGTAAAATTAATCGCTACTAGACCAGAGTTTCTGTGTAAGTCAGGTTTTTTTTTATTTGTGTTGCACTTCTTAAACCAGAGTAGCATTCTATATAATTTCAAGTATAGTCCCTAAAATAATTAACTTAAACTAAAAACGATAAAGTAAAGTAAATCAGGTCGACCTTTCCCTTTCATCGACTTCTGCAACGCTTCATCGAAATGTTTTATGGCAACGCTTCGATGCCGCTTAGCCTGAAGTTATGCTTCGCGCATAACACAGTTTAAGCCATGCGCTGCAAAGCGTTTCAAGCGTTTTATATCTGAAGCAGTGGTTGGCAAAGTGAAGTGGTCAGTTAATTCAGATTGGGTTGGGAATTATTTTATCTCTTTATGATCTTTATGTTAGTTCATTACAATTATAAATGATCCTTTTATAAGTATCATTTTCAAAGCGATGTTTAGATCATTGTTGTACTAAAACTTTACTAAATCCGCATAAAATATGCTAGAAAGTTGGAAAAGATAAGTTTGTTTTATGCCGCAAATTCGAATGTTTTTATGTTGCAATGAGATCCTTTTTGTAAAAAAAAGGTCACTATTCATTTACTCAATCATAAATTTTGTTACGCTATTTACTAACGAACCCAACAGAGCGGTTAAACATTCAATTCCACATACAGGGGAACATAAAATCCATTTCAAATATATGCCCCGTCCGTAGTGCAAACTGGTTACTAATCAAAGCATAACCCAGTGAACCACACGCGTGAGCAATTTAAACCTGGTGACAAACTAACATATGGCATCGGTTCCCCGTTTTCAATGCCACACGCAAAACCAACCGTTTAATGTTTCAGTTCATTAGGGAGCGGCACTATTTTTCGTACTCCGCTCTCCTTATTAGCCCGGGCGTGTTATCAAACAAACGACAGCGGACGGGGTGAGTAATTTGCACTCTTCACACCTTTATCCGCCGACAGTAGGGGAAAAGAATGACCGACCGGCGACCGGCAACCGGCACCTTGTGGTTCCCGTGAATTATTACCGATCGCTGGTGGCGTTTCCCGCTTTCAAGCAGCATTTGGGCGATGCTGTAAACGAGCCCTTTTTGTGCCCGCACGAAGGATCGCAAAGCTGGCGTCTAAATAAATCGGCTGACCGTGGCGCGCGTATGATAGCGTAACAAGTTTTATGAAGTGTGGCGAGTAAATTGTAAACATATTGCAACTTCAATTTATCCAAACTCCGGCTCCAACTCTGACGGTGTGCGCCCAGCGACAAAAGCAGGTCCACTGGGTTGTGGGTAAGTAGGTGGTGGTTATACCAGATGCGTTATGCCTTAGGAGCGGCAGTTTATTTTCGTTTGTTTGAACGCTAGCTGTGCACCGTCGGCACGGTTTGCTCTCACTTTTATTTTTGCGCCACCATACGTCATCGGTGGCATTTTGGAGGATCGTAACTGATCGGCTATTAGAGGTGCCTTGTGTTATTATTATTTTTTTTGCTGTAAACTTGGTGGGCGAATGGGTGGCTAACACAGCCCTTGGGATTAGCGTAGGCAGAGACTGGTGTTAGTGGGATGATTGTGAACAGCAAATGGCAAAAATTAGCCACAACAAATTGATGATATGGAGGCATTACGGGGGTTTTCGTCGAAGTTGAAAGCTGATCGCTCTACCGGCGGCGACGATGTGTGTGCTCAAGCATGGCAAAAATCAATGAATCAGTAAATAAATTATTAAATCAATAGAAATGCTTTTCTTTTTCTACTAGCGAACAAAATGCTAGACGTAGAAGAGTCTAAATGATCCAGACTCGAAGTTGCAACAGTTACGTCAGGTTAACCACTTGGTCCTGGGTGAGAAAAAAAAGATCTACTAAATTAACTCTCATTCGTTGTGCGACTTCTGACACAACAAACAGATGAGTAGAAACACGAAAGGTGAAACGCGCGAGAACTTTTCTCAGTCTCTCGTTCCTCGCCCTGTAATGAGTTTTAAATCTTCCCTCCAGTTCCGGCCCAAACCGGGAGTGTGGAGCATCTCCCGAGGGGAGGACGTCATCAGTCCCGCCCGTAAACGACATCCAATTTCAACAAACCGCTCGCCAGTCCGGGTCTTCCGAAAGGGTGATGATCATTTAGCACCCAGGCGCGTTACAGAATGGTTAAATTGCGATCATCATGCAAACGCTCTAGCGCTACTCGCGTCGTTTGTAAAGCTACTCCGCTGGGTACCTTTGGGACATTGGCGAGATCTCGCGCACCGTGCGTGCGTGCATCGGATTTAATGTGTTTGCGTGATGGATTCGCTCCTAGGAAAGCTTATTCGGCCAGGGTTTTCAACGAGGAAGGTGAACAGTATAATCGATGGTGTCATAATGACTCCCTAGCACACTCGCCGGACTCCCCGGGACTTATTATATCCCGCAGACAGGGTCCAGAACGAAGATATTGAAACACGCCGGTCGGGCCGGAGTAAATTATGCATTTCTTCTCGTTACGCGGCTGGAACAACCTTGACGAGCAGCAGGCGTGGTAGCGAAAAATCAATTCCAAAAAGCGGCAGTGTGTCGAATTTACCGCGACCATGACACCTTTCGCGCGGATCTCCTGGGAGATATGCAAAAATATGCAAAAATGTAATCAACTCCGGTGTTTCGAAGTGGAGTACATTTTTGTCATATCCCCTTGTACACAAGCAATAAGATCACGATTTGCTACGCTTTTTTCTGGTTTACTCTTGCTGGTCGACAGGGTGAAATTTCGGTCAAAAAAAAAAAAAAGAGATTTCGGTAATCAACAGCTGCCGCCACCGGTTGCAATCGGTCGGTCTTTAAGATCGTAATTCGCACCTAGCACTGTGCAGCGAGGCTCGTATCCCTTCGTATCATTCCTCCACCGTACTGCGTGGCGTGTTTCGGAAAGCGTGCAACTATTTCGTCAAGCCCGGGCGGAATCGAGGTTACATTATTTCGCGTGAAGCAACAGCGACGGCTGAGGGTAAAAGAAAACCGAACGAAAATGGCTCCTTCCTCGCCCAGCTGGAGACGCATCCAGCAGGGCTCTCCGGAGGAGATGATAATACGATACCGGGATTTATTAGTGTCGGGGCTTGGGCAACCACGGCAATGGTGGGTAATTTGAGGTTTTGGTGTTTTTTGATTGGATAAAAGGAGGAGTTTGAAAGCGAGGAGATCAAATGTAGTTGCCGTTTTATTCGTAATTCGAATAGTATAGCTACCTGTAATGAGGTGAGGTCTAATCGGAAGCGTTGCAAAACTAAGTTGAACTATGTTCTATAGTGTTTGGACATTCGGGAAACTCATAAGCTGAGTCAAACAGATGTTATGATCTTCTTATTTAAACAACGAATCAAACTAAAATTTTCTTCGGGTTATTCTATCAAAATTTACTAAAAAATGCAAAATTCACTTAAGGCACCTTGTGGAGCAACCTAAGACACTCCATCCAAACTTAGACAGAAATTGAGATTTTACAGCCCACGGGAAGAATTTTCGTTGCCTTTTGTGGTTTCGCGGGAATATCTACATTTTATAAACCTATCGCCCAAAGCTTGCGTGTGCTGGATCTATCCGAGTATCAATCGGCTAAGTCGACTTCAAAAACGCATTACCATAACCAACGAATGCGCGAAAAGGGACTTGAGGACTAGGGGCAAATAAAGCCTCCAAGCGGGGCGATCCAATCCGGAGAATGTGAACTTCATAAATCAATAAAACACCCAGCTCGGGAATGGAGCCCGCCGGATCATAGCTTCGAAGTATCGGTTGGATCGATTGCGATGCTGCTGCAGCCTATACCTGTAGCGGTGTAATGTCTGCATTGGGCCATACTTCGATGACTTTCGCCAGCGAGCACATAGCGCACGCGGAGTTGATCTAAATAAGCGCTCGGTTCGCAAGTACGGCAGGAGCGTTCATTAAGATGTTCACCTGGCGATGGGTTCGGGGCATCTACCGCGAGTTAGTTAGTGACCTCCGGAGGCTACAGCCAGGTCCCGTCGCCCGTCGTCTGTGTGTGTATATTTGTTGAAAGACCGTTTTCAGCTATATGCCACGAAAAAATCTATTTCAATCTTTGCTCTTCGTCCCGGTTCGTTCAGGCGAATGGTGAAACATCCAATTTAGATGAACCTTTAGCTCGGTTTGATTTGACAGGGAGGAGAGTGCAGCTATAGCGTCGTCTGGGACTTTTTCACTGGCTGAAACCAGGCACCACCAAACACCCAGGATAGGTCAGAGGGGCTCGGTGCTTGACGGTGCTCCAGATGGCACCACCGAGCTGTTGCGCCTGGATGTGGTGGGATGTCTGCGCATGCGGAAAATTGGCTTGTTAGACCGTCGCTTTCGTTCACGCTTCTCGCCATCCGGGGCCGGCCCGCCGGATGATCTGGCCAGTTTGGTGAGCGCTCCACACCAGATCGCAAGCTCCAGCAGTGGAGATGGGGAAAAGGTGTCTCAGCTGTCCAGCATGAAGATCCGCTTTCCGCCTGGTATAGCACCGACGCGCGAGATCGGTGAGAAGAACACAAGCACACAAACATCGGTCGTGTTTGCTCTTGTTTAAAATAAAAAAAACACCCCATCGAATGCTCGCTAGTTCGAAAGTGAAACTTTCCAAATCGGGATAATCTTCGGCGCACAAGCGTGTGCCGGAGTCTTTTTCTCACCATTGCCCGTACAGAAACTGATCTGCATCGACTGCATGGAGAGTATGGTGTGCGTGTGTGTGTGTTTCAGGCATCAAACCGACGAGTTGACGAGCCTGTCGCAAGGTCTGCAAACACCCGATGTCGGTGGGAATTGGCGCAATTTACTGCGGGGCAAGAAATCAACCATTTATGGTCGCTTGGATGACTTCCTCCCGCGAGGATGATTCTCCCGTGGCGTAGTTTATGGTACGATACTTAGCATGTACATCCTCCGCTCTGATGAAGGTAACCGAATCGGATTAGCTCGCACCGAATGATAACTTTACGCAACTCTAACGACCCAACCCTTTGGTCGACATTGGTCCATTGACACCTGGGAGCTGTATGGTCCATGACGGGATACCCTGCACCCGTACGACCCCAGGCAAAGTGTGTCTCTAATAATAGCTTTAAGCTAATCAAACTAATCCACAGCCACCTACCTGCGAGGCGTTCGGCGTTCATTTTCTCAACCGATTTCGCCATCCCTTGCGTCCATCAATCATGTGCACGATTACCCTTTGCCCGAGCGTGTGGACATCGCGAATCGCGTAGTTTTTTTTTTTTGGGTCACCCATGCGACAACGCCAGTGTGCCCAGCTAGCCCCAGTTGCCCTGTATGGGTGGCAGTAGGTTCGTCCACGACGTACGGAGGCGGTAGTCAACCCTAGTGGTCTCAACCCAGTGACAGATCGATTCCAGGTGCAGCGCTTGCTAGACGCCCGTGCGCCCACTCGCGCGAGGGTGGCGTGGCCTTTTATGACGAAAAAAAGACCGTACCACCGTTGGTTGCGCCCGCCCTTAGGACGGTTGCCGAAAAGGTTGCAAACAGCCGTGATGGGCTTTGGCGGTGGCAGGCGTTGCTCTTTTGGTTATATTTTAGCCTCACCAGTTAAACGGGGGGGAGGGAAACCGATATAACCCCTCGTTCTTGAGCCGTTTGTGGTCCGAAACGTTCGTTGGCACCGAGGTAGGATCCAGCCTGGCAGTTGAAAACGAAACCGACGACGACGGGATGACCTACTGAAGGCTCGCACACATGGTGGTCGATTAATCCCACCCGGTACCAGAGCGAGACACGCGCGACATGACGGGTTAAGCCTCTGTCGCACCTTAAGATAAATAAAATGAAAAAAAACAGATATAAGCACAAAAAACTACACTTGTACATGGAAGAAACAGAAGGGAGTGAGAAGTAGTGTAACACCTTTAAAGCGGCTGCGTACACCTTCGTGAGGAGAGCGTGAAGGGGGAACAACAACAAAAAAAGCGTAAGGGACGTAGGTAATTATTAATATAGACACTGTGGGATGGAATGACAGCAACGGGGAAGGATAAGATAAAACATGCAAAGAAGGTTGAGCAATGCTGGCAAATGTGAGTCCTGCTGCTCGCTGCCTCGCACGTTGGAATCAACGCAAACGTTTCTTTCGTGTACCTATTTTATTGGACCATACATCATCCCAACTATGAACACCTCACACAAAACAGCACTTCTTCTGGCATGAGTTTTTTTTTTTGTTGTTGTTAAAATATATTTTAAAAGCTTTCCGAAAGAAAAAGCTGCATCCGTTTCAAAAACGAATCTGCCTTAAGAAAGCTTCTCTTTGCACGGAACACCAACATACTCTCTGAGACGACGTATTCTCTTGCACCACGCTCTCTTACACCGCACTGTTATTTATGCTACCCAGTGGAGCAAATGTTTTGATCGTTTCTGTTTTGATTGCTTATTCGTCTGCCTTTGCGCATGCTTTCCATCGTCGATCCCTCCTTCCCTTCCTAGTGCTGGGCGCTCTTGATGCGATGTGAGGGGGATTTAAACCGTTACAAAGAGATGCGAGAGAAAATCCCCAACGACTGGTGAGCATTGTGAGCGCACTATGGACAATGCGGAGATTATCTATAAATTTAAAATATTTTTTAATGCAAACATTTCACGTACTTCGAGGAATGGAATGGTAAAGTTTTATTAAGAATATTTTTTGTATTATTTAAATATTATTTTAAGATACAAATATTTTAAAATACCCTGACCTTAATCATCATTATCATGATCAGATCTACAAGCTTTAGAAAATGTTCAATTATTTATATATTGAATTTAGCTTTATTGAAAAGCTATTTAAAATATTTCTTCCTATAAAAAAAGTGATCGTGCAAGTAAATCTATTGTTTTTACTCATGTTTATAAGTAAAACCACTTACCTCCATGAGAAGATCACTCTCACGACCACCACACGATGGAATTCCCCGACTGGGTGGGGGACATGAACGAACCCGCTTGCATGAGGGTGTACGCGAGAGAACCCACCCCATTCTCTCGCTAGACTTCCCAACGCGCGGACGTACGTACGCGCGTCGTTCGTTTTCCGTGCGCGATTTCGCAAAGTTTCGATGTTGTCGCGAGTACGCAGGGTTCGATTCGCAAGTGATAATTTGCTTTCTACTCTGATTGCTTTGCGGGTGCCGTGTTTGCGTCGAAGTGAATTTTGCGTTTGAGTTTTTCGCCGGGGGGAGAAGGGGGAAGTGTGTGATTGTGTGCAGCCGGTGCTATCAGAGCACAACGGGCAGATCGGTTCATAGAAGCGTGAGGCAGGGTTTTTAATGAAAGTTGCCCACCCGATGTAACTCGAGAGCCAAGCCCTCCCTGCCTAGACGGGGTTGACCTTGCAGGCGATGCAGTAAGTTGCGCAAAAACGGGAAGCCACCGCAACAGAACCCAACCAAGGGGTGGTTGGGAGGGGAGCACGTTCCCGGTTTTGATCGTGTTCGGTTCGGCGTGTGAGCAACGGAAGGGAACGGTTCGGGCTTGACGAGGGTTTCGTGTTTCTATGCGTGGCACCAGTGATCATCCCCTGTACGCGTCGAGAAAGCGAAAGCGAGGGAAAGAAACGGTTGTGCGGGTGCTTCTGTCCGGTGCGCTTCTTTTTTAACAATAATCCCCCCAACGAGATAGAACGCCCAGTGTGCAAGCGCAAAAAAAATCTAACACTGTGATGTGAAACAAACAGCCGCAAAAGGCAGCCAACAACGTCCAAGATATTGTGTTGGTGACAGCTCACAGTTTATTTGTGCTCGTGCCGCATGAGCTGTTCGTTGCGGCGAGAGAAAGATCATCGCCAGCAATCTATCATTATCGTCGCCATCACACTATCGACTTCGATTGAAGTGCGTGTCAGCAGTAGTAGTAGTGTGTGCTTCGGTGGTGATGACATGAGGCCGGAAGCAGCAACACGAGCAGTGAAATTGGGTTAGCAGAACGTGTATAGGCGTTTGAGTTAAAAGATCGTGTTAGATCTCAAAGTCAACTTCCGTGGCAATCAGAAAAAAAACAGTGTTATCTACGTCGCATCAGCTGCGGGAGTTCCGGATACAGAGGAGATCTCAATCCAGCTTAAAGTTCGCCAGAACTCGACCGTAAAGTTCTTCAACGGCACTCAAAATGGTGTTTGGAAGCCGATTTCGTATAGGAAGGTAAGGTGGTTTACGCGCGCGGCAGGATATCCGTGGGATCAGTTGCATAATCCAACACGCTTAAGCAGTACGCAAGATCCTGGGAACTAGTCCAACCATCACTCCGGTATCTCCGCGCACCATCTGGAACATGTCCGGGGTTAAACGAGAAGCAAAACACGCTCTAGAGTCCACTTGTTCTTCTCCCGGCCCTCGTAACGATAGTGATCTTTCTCAACCTTGCCTCAGATGCCCCATTGTAGATTGTTTCTCTGGGACGCTTTTTTTTTCGGAACCTCAGACGTTGATTTCTTCGGGGTTTTAGAAAGGTGGCGTTGTCGTCTCACACATGCACGAGCGCAAAAAAAAAAATAAATACAAACCACACGCGGAGCGGATTGGCCTCCGATAAGGGAAGGTAATGGCGGTGTTGCATCGCAAACTTCGCAAGATGCACGGTGCGTTCTTCGCGGTGCAAACACACTCTCGCCAAGCTGCAGTTACACAATACACCGGTGTCGGAGGGGAAAACGACACCGTGTTTGTTTGCGTGTACTTTCACTTACCACCGGACACAGTCTGATATCCCACTGGACCTAGTTGGTTCCGAAGTTTGGCGCTAAAGTGAGGAGGTCCGAGGTTCCCGTGCGGTGGTCTTCCTCTTTCGCTTTTGCCTGCGTCGCGCAACAGTACGGTCGAGTTCGTCCGGTGGAAAGGATGATTATTTTCCTGCCAGCCAGCCAGCCAGCCATCCAAACCGTTCGACAATGCGGACGCTCAGAAGCACATTTGCTCCAGCTTCCAGGCTCACGCGTTTGACGCTGGCCGGAGTGCTTGATTGCCGGCGGCTACTATGTTTCATTATGCTTCATTATTGCCATTCCCGGGCCGACGCGAAACGTTTGCACCCTCCCCTTGCCAGACCCCGTGTGCTCAGTTTCAAGAGCGCCCGGTCGTGATGAGTTATGGCTGGCCGCGGTAGCGATTGGAAATAATTAGCCTCGCGTTTTGCGATTATTTACAGTACGCTGCCAGCGCGGGAGGGTACGTCGGGTTTTACGAGGGGAGAAAAGGTTTCGGATTTCGAGACGTATTATTTTAAGATCTGTACTTTATATTCGGCTGAACGGTTGCGCTTGTCTTGGAAGATATCTCTGAGTCGGTTTAGCTCCACAAAAGTCGACTTAACATGAAGTGCTTTGTTCTCACTTAAATCCCAAAAACGGTGCCCCAATTCTAAAGCTATTGAGTCAACGCTCACGCGAGTAGTGACACTTACGGAGCGTTTTGTACTCCATCACGAACCAGAACTTCGCCACGTGCTGTCGTGCACAGCGGATCGGAACAATCGGGTTCTATTGTCTGTAGCTATGAGGCACCTTCTCCACAGTGGCCTATTTGGGGTGCCACACGTGCACACGGCAATATCTTGGCTGCTTACCTCTGTGCATCACAGCTTGAATATCTCTTATTTCGAGCCGTGCTGGAAATTTGTTCACGGAGCGAAGATATCGCGTGCACCCTGTGGACATGGTCGGTGGTGCTTTACTATTAGTGGAGCCCTTCCTGCTTAACCTACCGGGTTTTGCATAACGGTTCCGTGCGCGATGCTTCTGTTACGGGTACGGCCTGGAACAAAGAAGGAACTCCACTGCGCCACTTGGTGTTCCCGAGGTTCCCCCCCGTTTCGTCCATAGCTCCCTTGACAAAACTCGTGAAGGTACCTACACGACCCTTCCACGGGTTCCATGGTTCCACTAAACCGGGAGTTTTCAATGTACATAGCGGCTCTTTTCGCTTTGTCACCTTTTATCTCCCACCCCCCCAACTTTCGGCGCGTGTATGACTCATGATCTTTGCGGTTTGGTGGATTACTTAACACTTGCCTCCGCTCCTGGCTGTAACGCGTGCAGAAGCAGACGCGCACCGTGCGAAGAACGACCGCAAAAACCACGAATCACGAATTGCGATCGCAAAAGAATAGTCCGATGGAGTTATTTTTTTATTTTTTGCTTGCTGCTTCTGTCTCTACTCTGCCCGCTCCCGATGCGACACGGTGGGTAGATATAAATTCGTTTTATGGTGTACCGTTCCCGGCGGTGTTCCGGTGTACTTGCGCCTTCTGCGGTGATCTGCGCTTTATCTGCGCGGCATCGACACATCTTCACAAGCCGCGAGGCACTTGCGGTTGCCGCCGTTGATCTAATTTGCTCGCGTTGTGCAGCGCCGCCGGATGCAGACGTGCGCATTGGGGTGATTGGCGACAGTGGGAGGGGGAGAGGGGCACGTTGCCGTTGCGTCAGTTCATTTGCCTCCGCGCATCCGTGGTTCGGCACGTGGATGATGGAAGCGACGCCATTTGCCGGAGTCAAGAGTTCAACAAACGACCACGACGCCACGAGTGGCGGTTGACTCATCGAGCGTGTCGCAGATGGGGCGTGGGAGCTATTTTGGACTGAGTGTTTGTGTGTGTGTGCGAGAGATGGTACCGAGTTCCACCCATATAGTTCTAGAGCCAGTCAAGAAGCGGTCAAAGTCACGGCTCAAGTTCGAGTGCAGAAGTTTCAATTCTTTTCGATCATGCCCGTACGCGCGCCTATTTTTAGCGACGATCGAAGAATCTTGTCCAACACATCGTCGTAACTCCATTGTACCAGGGGCCGATTGGTGCGTACGAATCGATTTTACTTTTAGCTCGAATGATTAATGAACCGCAACTATCATCAAAACTCAGCGCACTACAATGTATGACGAGCCGAGCTCCAGTACGGCGCACTTCACATCCAGTTCCCTACGGTGTGATTGATCGTTGCGTTTCGTTTCGAATCATAATAATATTCCAATCGCCTCCGGGGCATTTCTGACGACGCCGATGGCTTCGAGGCTTGATCGCGGAAAAACATAAAATTTTCATTAACCACCGAGAGTGCATTCTTGCGTTTCAAATTCCTTCCACTTCGGACTGGCGGCCATTAGTCGGCTGCTGGTTTCTACGAATCTTCATAAAACCCACGGTCAGCACATTGACACCGTGTTTGCTCAGCTGAAACCGAGCTCGGAGGATGTTCACCTGCGAAAGTTCTCCATACCGGCTGCACCGTTGTTCTCCGTTCTGCACCGTCAGTGGAGCTCTTCCCATAAGTCTCGTAAGTCTCGGTTTCAAAAAAATCCTACCAATGTCCACACTTGGACTGACGTTTGCGTTCGCTTCCATCATCTACCGTTCCCTGACAGTTGCGATCGAATAGGTGCCATTTGTGTTTTATTTTATCCATCCCCGGGCTTGGGAGCTGCGTTCGGAATTGGTTCGATGGCCGGGTCTGTTCGCGAGGAATGACCTAATAAAAGAGAAATAGCTTTCGTTCACTTTTTTCTCCACTGCGCGGGAGTGCTCGCCCGACCGTACTTCCGGTTCCGCTTCGTTCGTTGGGAGCCATGTCGGTGACCTTCGACTTTTTTGTGGCTTTTTTTTTGCGCGCACGTTCATCGACGTGTGGTAAGAAGTTAAGTCGACCGGCGAGAGATAGTCGGGCTTCCCGAAATTAAAGAAAGTTACACGACCGCATGATCGTACGGCTCGACTCGTCGCTCTTGCGGGGTCTTCTTTGGAGGGCCCGTGTTTCTGGTGTTGTTTTGTTTTTTTTGGCAACTTTGTTCCACCTCTTTTTTCACCTCAGCTCAGCTCGACCGCAACTTTCCGTGTGGAGCAACGTACCTTCGAACGTTGGAAGATGTATTTCGAGTCAAAATAAGTACCGAATCGCAGCGACCGGGCCAAGCGATGCGAAAAGATAATGAACTCATTCTTCTTCGGTCGCAGTGGATTGTTTTCATATGTGTGTGTGTGCTTTGTCTTCTTTTTCGATCTCACATTCCAAATCCGCAGTGGTTCTGCGTAGAAAATATTTTTCTCGTCTCGGAGATTTTACTGCAGTGGGGTAGAGGAATTGCAACCGGTGAGGTGAGGAAATGTCGAAATATTTGTATTTTTCACGCATGGCAGCGCGCCACGCAAAAGGAATTCTGCTGCTGAGGTGTGAAATTGTAGTGGAAAGTGTATCACAATATTTTATTCACGATTGAATTGTATAGGCAAAAATGTATATTGCGAAAAAAAACCTGGAATTAACGAATGCTCTTTACTTTCTGTGTAATTTAAAAATAAGTTATTTCTATTTGTCACAGATAGAAATCATTAATTTTCAATACACCACAGACACCATTACACAGTCTACGGAGACTTGCACAAAACAGCGCTAGTAAGCACGCCTTGAAAACAAACATTCGCCCGGTATTGTCTGATTAATCGTTGAATAGGAAAAAATCAACATCACGTGCCACACCTTTGCAAGAAATTAATTATTATTTTTCATTTTCGATCAATCGTCCTCGCGGGTAGCATAACCTCACAAAGCCATTGTGGGAGCTGCCTTGAAGGGGCGTGGGCGTGTTTCTTGACAAGGACACCTTGGAAGGTTCATGTCTATCGATTAAACACAGATAAAATTCCATTTTCACCCTTACTCTGGCATAGGCTCGGCGGCCTTCTACTTCAAAGTGTGCTCCACAAGAGTTTGCTTAGAGTTAAAGATCATGTTAAAGACTGTAGAACCTAGGTCCGTAGTATAGAAGCACGGTTTTGCATTCCAGATGTGATGGTTATTTTTATTTTAGGCTTCATTAGCCGTCCTTAGCCTTTCTTTCATTCACCATTAAGTTCCGCAAAGGTTCTCGGCCCATTCGTTGACCTTCCGGAGCCTCCACGATCGGGCAAATTCTTGAGCCTAATTCAATTTGATGTCGAACCGGCCCGGTAGCCTGTTCCGTCCGTCATTAGTCAGCTGTCAGCGGTATCGGAGCGAATCCATCGGTTCAGCGCGAACGACGAATACAGCAAAAAAAAAAACACACCCAACAGCAAAACCCGGACCTCGCGGGGAGGTCCGATTTTTATTAGTTGGTCAGTGAACGTTCTTGCGGTGGTTGTGTAGGATTAACATGTCTCCAAGCCAGGCCCGCTAACCCATAGCCGCGGAGCACAAACCAGATCGCGAACCCGGAGGCGAAAAATTCGCCAAGAATTCAATTAAAGTACCGTGGCTTCAAACGACGACGAATTCTGTCAATCAGCACCGCGTTCGATGTTGGTTTGGTTTGGGTGAAGCTCACTGAGCAGCTGCCGATGATCCGATTCGCTGGACGGTTCGAGTGGACACGAAATGGCTTAAGGGTAGGATGCGAGCTTGGGCAATGGCTCAAAAGAGAGGTAGAGGAGAAAGACGGATTAGAACAGCAAACAGTAAAAAAACGAAATAAAAACAACACAATGCACCATAATACGATCACGAAATCTGCCGGCAATCAAGGTCGATCGAATCGGTCGAACGGAAGATTATAAGCCGCAGTTTGTTCATCCCCTCGGGGTACGAACACGCGCGTCCTGCTGAATGCCGGATCTCACGGCGTCGTTGACGATGGCCGTAAAACCCTATCCCCAAACCAGTTCACGCGAAGTCTTGGGACGCCGCGCGAACTGAAGAAGTTCTCCGGACATTAAACTACCGCTACTACTAGCCGCGGAGGTGCTGGTTGATCATTAACGATTGGATGGTTGTGCGAATCACGCAAAACAGAACAAACACGCGGGGAGGTTAACAGCCAGCAAGGGTGTATTAAAAATCATCCATTTTAATCAAACCGAAAGAACCGTTTCCTTTCGCGGACCATAAATTGGCCAAACATGACGTATCTTCTGGTATCTGTCTTGTGGGCCACTGACACTGGCTGCTGACGAAGTGATTTGCAGCTGTCATTTCTTCCACACTGCGGGAGTGTTTCAGTCTTGCGAAGAATGTCTCACATCCTAACAACACGCTAGTGTACTCAAACACTACCGACAGCGAAGATCGTGTGGCCGACAACGAAGTCTAGCTTTCGTTTTCATCGTCAGCCCACTCGATCTGGGCGATCACATCGATCGATAGCGATAGAAATTCTTCGAATCCAAGGCTCGTACGCGAGAAAAATGCGATCAACACAATCGTCCCATAGACACCGAAACCGGAGTCTAGGTGCGGTTCGGTTAGTCCGTTTCCATCGCTTTCGCAGCCCCAGCAACGACCACTTTTGCTTGCGCGTGACTTTATTTAGCCAAACGGCTAGTAACAATAATGTCAATGCTGGTCGTCCGGCTGCATCGATCGGCTGCCCGCCTCCTCAGACTTGTTTGGCTGATTTTCAATTTCCATCCAACCTGGTGCGGTTAACCAGTTTTTCCTGGCCACGCTAGCCACACTGCCCGCGCATCTCCATCCCTTTCGCCGAGCCGAGGGCACGATCAATATGAGAAAAGTGCATCGGAAACCCGTTGGCCAACATCGGTACCGGATGGTCGGGTTTTGGGCTGGCTGCTAGAGTGTGCAATGTGTCGATGATGGTGGCCAATTCTTGCATCCGTGTTTCTTCTGGAGAGGTTGTGCTACGGTGTGTTATTTTGATTAAGCAGACATTATTGAGCACCATCTCCGGCATGTGCTGCAGGAAGCTGATGCAAATTGAGGGACATTAAATTTAAACACGGAAATTAGCGTCCCGAGTCTGGTGGATAGAGTCCATCTCGTTATTATCTTCCAACTTGCATTCAGCTGATATTAAACTGATTTTAGGTTGTCCTTACTAGTTTCGTTACTTTCTTCGTATAAAAACATAAATTTATTTCTTAATTTGCCTTTCCTGCCCCTACGGTTATCTCTCCCTCTCTGATGTAACACATTCCTAATAGGTCACGACCCAACTCCTAATGTCCAAAAATTAAACCCATAACACAAATAACTCCCATTCGGGCGCGAAATAACGATGCCAACGAACAAGCCTACCGATTCCACCAGCAAAAGCCCAAACATGGGTCGTGCGGTTTTTATTTTGTGGTCACTTTCTCTCCCAACGAAGCGTCCCGAGGAAGTCACAATTTGGAGCTCCATTAGTTGGTGGGACAGCACCACGGTGTGTCTCTTTGAGGGTGTTGGTGTCGGCTGCCATAAAGTTATGTTTTATTGGTGGCTTATTGGATGCGTTTGTTGGAAAACACTTTTGGAACAAATCAATTTTTGTGGCCCTCTATCTCCGTGGCCAAATGTTTCGGTGTCTTTGGCACGGTGTCATGCGCCATGTTCGAAGTGAAAACGAGCGAAACAAACGAAAGAGAGAAGATCCGCTTAGTATTCTTAGCCAGTCGCCGGGGCAGACGAACCGGAAGGTCCGGTTTTCGCTGGGAGCGTACGTTCGACCGGTTCGGTGCCGTTTGGCTTGGAGTTGCAGGAAAAATGGAAGACTCATTTTCATGCAGCGCCCGCTGGAAGCCTATTGTGCAGTTTTGCGTTCGGTATAATGATGAGTTACAGCTTCGGGTCGAAAGTCTGCGAGTTCGAACGCCTTGAAGCTGTGAGCTGTGTGGCAGTAGGCGACCCGGCGTGCGATACTTGCACTTGGAAACGTTCGATTCTGCAAACGTCACGCTATATTGACAAATTAAGATCTTGATCGTCTACTCCGCACGCTATCGGCACGTCCAACCAGCAAAGACTCGCGGCGTCTGCTAGGGAACAGTTTTGGAATGCGGACTTGTGAGAATCCGCAACTCAAACTCCAGCTTCCATCGATCACTCGCCCGACCCGGACCACGATGGGACCGCTCGGGCTCCACCGGAGTGATCTTGAACCGGGCTCGACACCACCCGTGATCGACACAGCGATGGCGGCGTTTTGTTTGTTGCCCGCCGGCAATCTAAAACAACCCCATATACCGGCGGGGGCCATATCGATCGGAGTATGATTTATGTGAGATCACAGCGACAGATAGATCGCAATCGCTCTCGGTCGCCCAGCTTTTGCGACGGGGGTGGGAGATCGGGGAGGGGGAGTGGAAGGGGGAACGATTTGCGCTGTCGCCATCGTCACACCATCGGCACCGTCGGCGGAGGGGTTTGGCTCCATTAAATGGCACACGGTAAATGAGATCAGATTAACGACTTGAAGCCGCCATCGCAGCCGCCGCCGGTGCTGCCCTCTGGGGAAGAATTTGTGCAAGTGGAAGGGATGCCATCTCTCGCTCGCTCGTGACCCGTTCTCTCTGTGCGTGGGTCCTCCGTGGAGGGCTGTCTTCTCGAAACGCCAAAGGCTTAGACTTATTGTAGAGGAAGGTATTGATCGAAGCGTTTCGTTGCACGCGTTTGTGGATATTAAAGCGAATCGGTTCACTCTCGTCCAGAGTTAAAGGCCACACCGAAAGCGAACCTTCGGGCCAGTAGCTCACACAACGTCCAACGCACCAACAGCAAGCGATACAAAACGGTACACCAGTTTCGAAACCTTTACAAATTGTCTTTGGGTGTGTCCAAACCGGCGACCGGCTTGTGTATTTGTTTGGCGTTGGAAGTCAATCAGTAAACGCTTCGCGGACCGTGTGAGCCTTGTAGGGTTGAGTTACAACCGAGGTTCGCAACTTCGGCGGTGGTCTATGCCATATTTGTTCGATATCTTTATTGATTTGTCAACGTTTGTTTAGCACGGATTCTGCTAGACGGGCCCAATTTGAAGAAAATTTCAAAAATCTTCCAAAGTCCAATCTTGGAAGACTCTTTTAATAACTCTGGTTCACTTCTCTCTCGAACGACCTTGTGAGACCTTCCACCAAACTAACCAGACACCTGTTTGCGAATGTGTGCCTCCCTTACCCTGCCATGAAGGTATCGCATTCAAAAAGTGAATGTGGATCACATTCTCCCGATCCACGCACACAACGCTTACCATTGTCGTACGGTTTTGTTGGAAGATCGGACGCGGGAGTGTGTCTGAGGAGACAGGAGGCAATAGCACTTGCACTTGCACGCTGGGGAGTTTTTCAGAGACGCTGGTTCTTTGCTCAGCCGTAGCGCGACGGTAGAACTAGTGTGCACATTTTTGTCAATGCCATCCGGTAACGGACGCCGGTGGAATGTGGCGTGACGGAATTGGCTAGCGTGCGGCCATACTGTGCGGATTTTTATGAAAGTAGATATTCGCGTACATAAGGTGCATATCTGGATCAAAACTTGGAAGCGTTACTCAACCTCTCCCAGGCACCGAAACAAAGCGACCTTTGACATTCCGTTTGACAGCGGTTTGTTTACAAAGCACACTCAGCGCAAATGTCAACCACCAACGCTGCTGCTGCCCTCTGCCCGCAAACGATCCGAAGCTGCAATTGAATTTTCACTTGTAGAAGAGAATCCAAAAAAAATGCGCGCGCGCGCTATTTGTTACTCAATTGTGTTTTGTACGATCGGATCGATTGTTGTGGTTGTTGCCGCGATGGTAGATAATGAAATCGGCAGGGTTTGTTGAAAAAAAAGGCCAATTGAAACGGGCCAACCGATCGGCGCTCTGTGTGTGTGTGTGTGTGTGGCACCTTAAAAAATGCCACGATTTGATCTATTTCTTGTTTGATCTTTTTTTTCCGCTGTTGTTGTACGTTGCTATTATTATGTACTCGTCTTGCATTATATTGTGCCTTCCATTCAAATCGCTGCGCTAATACGCCGTTTGTTGGCGCGGCGTAGCAAATCGCTAATTCAATTCTTTCACCGCAGCACCCCGGCCATCACAATGCCAGCCGGTCGTGTTTGCTCGTCGTCCTGCGCGAATGTAGCACAAATCGAATGTGCTTGTTCAAACACTTACACAACGCGCGCTGGAGTGGAATCGGTTTGCATCGATTTCGTTGGTTTAGGCATTCGATCGGTTTGGTGCTCGGGTTAAGTTTGGCTCCCCAAGGCGCCATTTTGGTGCGCCATGAATCCGCCGCTACAGTTTGGCGCTTTGCTGCGGTGCGGAAGGCCTGTGTGGAATTTCTCACCACCGGACAGGTTAATATGCGCCGGTGAAACATGCTCCCCCGAACAATACGAAAATCGGAAAAAAGCGCGAATTTTATTGCATTTTGCAAAGCAAATAAAACGTGTTTCTTCGTGCACGTTTCGCAGCCCAGGAAGTTATGCAATCGCTTGTATTTTCTTGGTGTTGTTTTGATTTTTTTTTTTCTATCCGAGTTTTGTTGGCTCCTTTTGGCTCATTCACCTCTTTTTTGTTGCGAAGAATGTGCGAAGGATGCGCTCTGTTCGAGTGAATCGAAGCGTGTGCGCGGCTCGGTGCTTGCCGAAAAATGTTTTCATGCCGCACACCATTTCACTTTCCCTTCGACACCGAGAACGAACGCAGAAAATTGCCCCAGCCGGGAAAGTTGTTTCGTCGACAAACCGGCGACTCGCGCCCTTCGGCACTCCGGCTTGAGCGCTAATTGTATCCAGATGCCTTTATACGATCGAACCGCACGTACGCACAGAATCTCGCGCGTAGAAAGCGAAGCCCTACCTTTTTTCCCACCACACACACTCACACTCGCAAGCACATTTTTCCGCCGTTTGGTGGGATTTCTATTTTTTTTTTTCGCCCCTTTATCGGCCGGGAATGATGTTCCGTTTAGGCATACAGTCACACGAGCACACTCGTATCGTGGGCCGTCGTGGCAAAAATGTGGTCCATTTTCTGCCTGCCTGTTTGTTAAGCTAAACGACGGTATTTTCCAACATTGCACACGACGCGGGCGAGACGGGTGGAATTTTCATTTTCCGTCGCGTTCCCTTTTTTTTGCCTTTCGTTGCGGTAACGTGCGTGTGTGGCATGCGATCCTGAAAGTGGAACACACCAAGGTCGTTCGACGATAGCTTGATGTACTGGGACCCAATCAGAGTCCATATTTAGCAGAGACACTGTGCTGCTCTGGTGTGATCGAGTTTCCTTTCCCGTTGGAAAGGGTATTGGGAAACTTAGGTTTTTTCCTGCTGAAAAGAGATTACCTAGGGGATATAACAAAAATTGGAATAGAGAGTTAAAAAATAGTTAAAATTTATTTATCAGAGAACGGAATGGAATTCTCTCTTGATACTAAAATTGAGTATAATATGAGATGCATTCTTAAATATCTGATAAGTGGCAAAAACATGAAACGAATTCAATAATATCTAGCAAATTGTCAAAAAATGTGCAACGGATTTCAATATTACTGGGAAACTGTCAAAAGTTTCTGTAAAAAGTACAACAAACTCTTGAAATATTTATTATTTATTAATCCTCTAGCCTGTTGTATTATTTTCGTTCGAATTATAGAATGAATATTAATTTGTTTTAATATTCGGAAAATTCTTGCATGGAAAATAATGTTTATGCAATTTTATTTAAATTTAAATCCTATACAATGCACGGATTTTTTAAGCATTCAGTTCAATAATAAATAGCTTGTAAAAAAACTAACGTCGTATGCGATACCAAATGTGGGTCAAAAAGCATGCTCAGCTGCTTCTTCCTTGGTTCTCACACTTGATTTCCAACCGAAGGGTCATTCGTTCGGAAATCGATTGTTTGAAGTTCGAAAGCTCTCCTGTGCTCGAATCAACCCGAAAACACAGCCATACCGATCGGTCACTAATCCGTCATCAGTTCGCGCGCGGTAGCTAATAATTTCTCCTCCTCCAGCTCCAGGTCAGCCAACGAGTACCCACGGTATTTGCATTTATTGTGGGAAAAATCGGCACACCAACGGGGATCGGGTCAAAACCATCATCAAACCGGCAGGTGAAAAGAGTGGCACTTATCACACCGAAACGCTTCAATATGGAGCACGTTAAAGTTAATTCCCGCTAAGAATAGGTTAGCCCGCCGCAGCACATGCTTGTTGTTCGCGCACCTTCGATCACCTCGTTTCGATCAGTTTTCACGCAAACCTTCACTTACGGAGGTACCATTTTGGAGGGATTTTTTTTTCTTCATTTCACTGACCCCCTCCGAAATAGTATGGAAAATGAAAACAAGAGGCTCGCTCCCATGAGTGGTGGCTTTCGCCCGTTTCGGGCCGATTTGAAATTGACCACAACAGGGTGCGTGGAATGGAGCATAAAATCGCAGCTCCTTTCGGGAAGGGGGGCCAAAATTTGATCCTACCCCGAGGGTGATCACACGTTCGGTTATCGGACCAGGTGTGCGTGTATGTGTCGAGTACCGCGGGAAGCGCTTTCCATTTCTCTTCGCCTTGTACCGTGGTTGGCCCCATTTTGTTTTCTGTTTCACTATTTACTACCGGGCACGCCGCGAAAAGCGATTGCAAAATATTCATTTCCCCGCAACTCGGCGTGCCCTGGGTGATTTAATTAATTCAGTCATTACACCCGTTTTTGGCAGCCAAAACCAAACCGACGCGCTTCGATGGTTCGCACACACCTCCCGCGCGTGTATATGGTTGGTCGAACCACCACACGGGTGAGCATAAACCCCGCGGGTAACGCAATATGTCCTCCACCGTATGGAAGGTGTCATGCGTACACCGATGACATAGTTTCGTCCGATTGGCATCGCGTTTGTGCAACTGGTGAGAAAATCGCGAAACGCTCGACGTAGACGGTTTGTTGTCACCAATAAATCACTTGTGCGTGGTTTCAATCAAACTGTGTGGCTGTTTTTATTTTTTGCCGAATATTTCGATATTTCATACGTACTAGAGGTGGTTTGTAAAGCTCTGTTAACAATACAACATCCAATTATTTTGGCAGTGTAAGGATTGTAAAATTGAGGATTGTAATATAATATTTTATCTATTTATATTTATTTTTGTGTTTAATTCTCCACATTTAAATGTCGCTATTTTAATTAATTATTGTATTAGAAACTCAAAACAAAATTTTATTCTACAAAATTTCATACGGATTCATGTGTGGAGTAACATTATTATAAAACGCCACCACCTAGCTAGTTAGCTTCCATTTCCTGTTGACCTGTTTCACGTTTGTACCTGCTTCTGATAGGCAAGTAGCAAACTAGCGCCAGACCCACAATGGAACCTCACCTTAACCCAACCGACAATCGGTACAAAGAGGCACAAACACCTCTTCCGTTAGCTGCCAGTTGAAAATGACTCGAGCCAAAACGAGGGAAAACCCCGCGCGGGCTCGCCGTCATCCACGGGCAAAGGGGTAGAATTTTTTCCCCATTTTTTTTAAAAGCTCTTGTGTTAGTATTTATGCTCCCGTTTTTTTTTCTTTCTTTCTCCTCCGCCTTCCCTGAACCCGACCCGAATGGGGCCGCGTTGATAACAAAGGGCAGCAATTAACCCGCCCGTCCCGACGGACGGCGCATTCTTGACGATCGCTGCCGTGCTCCGGGGGATTGAAGCTGCGATATGTGGTGACCTGCTTTTCCCGTCACCCGCTCAGAATGGGAAAGAATTTCACGGCCCAGCAAACGATGGAGCTCCTGCATGATTGGGTGTACGTCAAATAATGCGGGTCACCGGAGTTGCGCGCGAGCTCTGGTGCTGTTGATAGAATACGGAAAATTGGATAAATTGTTTATTTACACAAACTCCAGCCAAGCTTCCGAGCTGGCGAGGAGGAGGAACATTTATAAAGCACACACTTTGCCCGAAATCGTTGGCGCCTTGCCGTGTTTACCGTGGGCGTAATATTTGGAAATGGCCTCCGGAATGGGCGAGGGTGCTGCAGGTGTTGATTAGATAATCACACAAGAACCGGGTAAAACTGCAGGTAGAAGAAACCCACCGTGTAATTGAATAATGCCATCTTGGTCTCATGTTTATTAATACTTTCAGCTCGTTCTCGGCCTGAAATGATTTAACTCACATACCAGCAGCATCCAGCGCAAACAACAACATTGTGTCGCTCGTGTCCGACTCAGTACGATGACACCCCACACCTCGAGAATAAAGATAACTCACGCCATGGTTTAGCATTTTTACTGACCCATGACCGGGCGGGTGGGGTTAGATAACGTTTGCGCTTGAGTTTATCGAACACCATTCGAGTGGCTCAGCGTCAGTAAATAGTACTGCTTTATGTTTTCTCAAACCCATCGCTTATCGTGCTCGACAGGCTTTCTGGGGAGTTCCACCGACCAGCTTAACGTGAGTTCCGGGGGTTCTTTGAAGAGTTTCCTGTTCTATCAGGACGGTATTGGTTTATTTATAGGCTTTTACGATACCTGTCGCTAGTGGCGGAAGTTATATCTGTGATTCACGCTTATTTGCTTACGATAAACGACAAAGCAAGTTTAGATTAGAAGCATTACGGGTTTTTCTTTAGTATGTTTGTTATCCCAGATAAATCAAAAACTTTGTGTTCAAGTTAGATCAGTTGAGTAAATGTATTTTACTGCCATGTAATGGTATTTTTTTATTATAAATTATAAATTTAATGTTAACTCTCCCAAGGTTATCTATCTTATGTTTTAATGCATTTAGATTTTCTGTGGGGGGGGGGAGAATCTATTTGCTGGGAGGGAGGGAGAATCTATTTACTGAGTTTTTCTATTTCTACTCTTATTTGAAGTATCAAATTCGTTTTATGAACATTTTCAATTTTGAGTTTTTCTAACAAAGATGGCGCTGAGCGCAACGAGCTGCTTCTGTCAAACCTGTATGATTTTAAAGCGCCATCTAGTGGAGTTTAATTTTTTCTAATGCATACTGCCTAATTCTGTCAGATAAACGTGAGTTAGCAAGTATTTCACCTGTCTGATGTTTCAAGTTACATAAAAATTTTCTTAAATTATAAAGAATGGAAAATAAATTAGCGTTAATTTTCTTTTACATATCATCAACTCACGCAAACAGAAAACTTATCTCTCGATGCATCTAATAACTTTCATCTGCCACATAATCTTTGATCACAATCGAGCCAAAGAGCTTCCCAAATCTGTTTTGAACTACCCGCGAGCAATTCATCCACGTGATTGTTACGTGATTAATGTGACCACCGGCTTGTTGTTCACTCACCGGGGACAACTCGGTATTAACATTCCGCCGACATCACGAAGTTAAGTGGCGCGTTTTTCAGATTAGAAAAATAGATTTTTACTTCTTCCGCTTGTTATCTGCCGAACCGGCAAAACGCTAATGTGCGTGTAAATTGTCACCTTCACCTGGGGAGGGGGGCACAAAAAAAAACATCCCGATCGCACCGAGCTGCCGGGTGAGAAATTTCGAATTATCCAACATAATGTACCTCCATTTGTTCATTCATTTGTCACTCACGCAGCCGATGTACCCTCTGACCGATGTTTTTCTCACCTTTCACGGAGCTTTCAACGCGCGGGCAGCAACGCGCAAGGGAACGGAAGATTTATCTCGCTTAAAAAACACCAACTGCCCTAGCTCTGTAAACCATTTGTTACTCTATTGTGCCTTTGTTTTCGGCCGTTTGCGTGTGCCAAATCGAGCATTCGGAGCATATCGCGTGCGCAACAGAGCCGCTGAGCCACCGGTGCACTATGGGTATAATAAACGGATGATGAATGGAATCCAACCACAAGTGCCTTGAGTGTTTTTGTTTTGCTTTCGGTAAGGAAACACCTCGCTAACGAATCTTCCTTTGAATGGAAATTTTCATGCACTTTCCTACGCAGCAGCAAATTGCATTAAAACGGAAACCGCGTGCGGTGGGTGTGCGTGGCTTTTTTTTGGCGTTTTGCAACGTTTTCCTCCATTCTGTGGAGGTGCGTTTTTCCCGCCACACAATGGCCTCTCACGTCTGGTATCAGCGGTAAAAACCCGGTTGGTGTGATTTATCCGACACCACAACCGGAACCGGGTACGCGCCGGTGCGCATCTCTTGCGTGAGGGGTTGATCCAACCGGCACCACCTCCAAGAAATGACACCTCCAGCGTACGTACACGTTGGATCCTGCCTGCGTGGAGTGAAAAGGACAAGTGACGGATTGAGGGTTTTCTTTTGTGAAAGAGCCAACCGAAAACAACGCGATAAATTCAATCGTGCAACGCCGAAACAAAAAACAGTGTGATGGAATCGAACGACACAAGTGTGATGTGTGGACGAGCCGGCGGAGAAAGATGATAGTAGAAAACAATATAATCAGATGTAAATCATGGCGTAGTGGGGACTGGCGCCTTTTCGCGCTTTGTCGCCTCCCATATAACGTGGAGAGCATCTTCACGGCGAGTCTTTGGCATACCAGAAAGGATGAGCGATCGTCTTCGTCGTCGAACGAAAGCCACGCCATTGCGTAACATCCTCGTTCGGTTCGACTGGTTTTGTGGCTATGGCGGCTCCGACCGGCCCGAACGGAAGTGTGTTATGTTCCTGTCGCATAAGCCACGATTGCGCCATCGAAAGATCCTTTTTCGGTGAATATGCGTGTTTTTTTTGAGATTTGAGAGTTTTGTTTTTGCTGCTATTGCAATTTTTAATTTATTGCAACCGTAGTCTGTCGGTCGCGGGGCCGGTTTAGGTTTTCATCTCCCAGGTGCCATTATCCATGTTTACGGGTATGGAATAAATATGCAAATGGCATGTAAAGCAGCGTGCAACCGTTTGGCGTTACTCTGGTTTGTGCGAGGTGGTGGAATTTTTATTTTCATTTTCCATTTTTTTTTTCGAAGCCATGTTTTCGAAAAAATATTCCAATAGATGGCGCTGGGAATGCTAAGTTGATCAGAGAGTTGATCAATTTTAATGTTTGTCGAAACAACATAGACGATAGGATGTTATGAATATGGCACAATTCTCCTTTAAATTTAAATATTAAACAATTACCTGAAGAAACAAAACGTTTCAGAAACCGATTTTATTTGCGACCGAAGCCTTTTCCTATAAACGCGAGTTTCTACCGCAACTAAATTGGCACGCGAATTGAGTTGCCTGCATGTGTGCGTTTTTTTTTTATATCAACGCCAACAAGCATTTTGATTGAGCGAGATTCGTGCATGGTTTTCTCACTCGCACGGGAAGGATTAAATCAAAAACACATCACCACCGTATCACACCATATGCCATGGTTTTAATCTGTTTCTTCTCCGTCTCGTTCTCTCTATCTCACCTTTTTCTTACAGGTAAGTCGAAGCCATAAAACCCAACGCCCGAAGGTTCCCCGCCTGGTTTGAAAAGTGTCCCAGTACTGAGGCACGGTAGAGGCAGATTGCTATCTACCATGCGGGAGGAGGTCAGCTAACGGATATCTTCGCCCGGCCCGGGGTGAAAGGGTAATCGACTAAACGATGAAATTGTGCACCATCGTCTGATACCGGCGGATCTAGTCATCCATCCATCCATCCGTCCGTCCCGTCCAATCTAAGTCGCGGTGCAATTAAATGCTGACAATCAAATTACGAATGATTTGCCCGGAAGGAGGTCAACCGGGCGGGCGGATGGTGGGCCACGGCATGGTGGCATGAGCACGGTTGAAGGTGGTTAGCGAACATGATGAGGTTGGGATGATGATGGATATTTTAAGGTACGGAAAACGACAGCGCCGCAATTTATTGCAAAACAATCGGCCCCAAGATCGCGGTGTACCGAGTAGCTTCTCCAGCTTCGAAGCTTTTTTTTTGTTTTCAACCTAAACCGGACCGATCCGTTATGCATCCATAACCCGATGGGTGGTGGTGAGTTTCACAAATTTCTTTCTCAGAACGTTTCGTGCGCCATCCCTAATCTAATGAAGCTAATGAGCGGCGCTTGGTTATCGGTGGAAAGGCACGCTTTGCTGGGACGCTACCACGTCCGTAGTAAGAAGGTTTTCGGTTGCTACCTTTAGAGATGGGTCCGTTATTATGGCTTGTTTGGTAGCTTGTACTACGATCTTCCGTAGTCTCCGGAGGTTCCAAAACATAGACATTCAAGGTCACAGCGGGAGACACCCGAACTGCTACAAACGAAAGCCACAAACTCGCCTAGAACATATTAGGTGGAGTTATCGAAGAGTTCGCGGCAAATAAAGCGATAGAAGGTAGAAGCGTGTTAATGAAGAAAGCCCAACAGAAAACACCGTTCACCGATCAACACTGTTGAGATAGGACAGGTTGAAAGGCTGCAACGCGTGGAGATCTTTCCTGCCCCGATCGTGTGGCTCATAAATGTTCCGTTTCGATTAAACGATCTAATGATTGCTCCAGAAGAGCCAAGCCAAGAGTGCCAAGACAGTCGGGTCCCACACCACCTCCAATGACATCTTCCTAATGACGTCGCCTTCAGCGATTAGCCGTCCACGGGCGCGATGACAGCGCACGATTTCGATGTGATGAGGGATTTTGTTTTATGTGATTTTAATGAGCTAGATGGATGGATCAAACCCCTAGCCACAGCTGTGAAAACGGTTCTTTTTCGGAGAAGCATTTGACGCTTGAATGGAAGGGGGTTTCGATTAGTTGCGGACAGATGGCTGGCTTTTCGGGGGTGATTTTTAATCTCCCCCGTCGGATGAAGCCCGTTGAACGTTGAGGTTTTTTCAACTGCCAAATATTCGGTAATGTTTTGAACCGACTGGCGGGTTGCGTATTTCGCGTGCGGTTGTGCCATAAACGGAACGTTGGAATGTGGTTTTTTGCTGGATTGCGTGTTTGGTGGTGCGATGAAAGATGTTTCAATTAAATTTGACCTTTCCCCCCGGGGACGAACAGCGTCTAACGTTATGCACTTTTTAGTATGGCTTCCCTAGTGAGCGCAATGTTTTGAAGGTGCATAAATTGAGCGAAAGAAGCATTTTTCCAATCAGTTTGTGCAGGTTTTATGTTTCCAAACAGGTTCCATCCGGTTTCCTTTCAATCAAGTTTCTGCATTCCAAGGTTTCGACAAGCTCGGGAAGGGATGAAAGGATGCATGCAACACCCAAACTCTTCGATCCCGACCACACGCCGGAGAAGGTTCACCAACTTATTGTATCTATTATTTTGTCAATTTCGATGAAAGTGATTACGAAAAGAACGCCACAATCAATTTCTCGCGTCGCGTCCTTCAACCGCTCGAACGCCATTACTTTCACTCCATTTCTTTCCACCGGACGGTGAACGTACGGAGGCGTGAAATGCCACACCGGCCGAGATATCCTTGGCGAAAAAAATATATATATTTCATAATCCAATTTCAATTACGGCGCCTTACGCGGATTTCCTTTGCGCCGTCAAAAATCGCCCAATTTAAAGCCGGACAGACAACGGCGTACTTTCATGCGTACTTTACATTTCACGCCCCTAACGAACCCCGGACCAGGACGGGCGGTTTCCGGAACCGGGGATGGGGCCGGCGCGTTCGCTTTGCCCTTTGGTCGGTTACACTCCCGTCGAAGGTTATTCGACGTGTCCCAGACGCTCGTGGTTTGGGTTTTGCGCTTGCGTAAGACGATCGTGTTCGTGTTCGAAGGAGGAAGAGGAGAAGGAAACTTGGCTCGAAAAAGAATGACTCCCGCTACGACCTTCGGTGCGGTTCACTAGCCGCCGGGTTGTTTATTTATGTACTTCTGATTGGTTTCGTTCCGGATTAGGGGTATCCTTCGATTGAATTCTGGATTCGCTTCGGGCTGTTGTCGGGGGAGTGATCGCCAACCTTGCCGTCCAAGGGTGTTACAGAGCCCGATCAATGTAGATCGTGACAAACGTTTCGCCACGGGATGATGATATTAATCAGCGAGAGAAGTGGACGATAGTGATGTCATCGAGAGCTTTTAAAATATTGTTTTATGTTTCAATTTGTACATTTTTGAGCAAACTTCATAATTTTTTTTTAGTTTTTCTGTACTTGTTGAATTTCTTTTTATATGCTAGGTTGTTCTTATTTATTTTTTTCTGGTGCTCAATTCTTCGTTTGAGCATATTTTTGTAGGATGATTCATTTTCAATTATTATAATTGAAATAATTGGTTTAAAAATTTGCCAATTTTTTCGATAAAATAATCGTATTCGTCCGTTTAAATACATTATGTGATTTCCTAATATTTTGTTTAATTAATTTTAATATATTTTTTCTCATTACGATAAGTTTGCCTCGTTTTATATTGCACGATTAATATCATTTTTATGTTTATCCATGTTTGAATTTAATGCGATCGTTCGTGGTTTATTTCACATCGTTCAATTTGTTTTAAAAGTCTTATTTTTTGTCATTCTCATTCGCTAGTTGAGTAAAGGTGTTGAATTCGATTAGCTTTAAAGGGAACAATCTTCACTTTGCTTTTATCTTCGCTTCCCTTAACACTTGTTAATCCCGTTGGAATGCGCGATCGGCGATTTAACAAATTTAACACTTCCGTTCGCCCTTCGCCGATGGACGTTCTTCTGGTGCAATACAGTTTGCCTTGTGGCGAAACAGCTAACAATCCACGGCCGGAAGAACTGTCAAACGAAACGGAAAAGAAAAGATGGACGGTTTAATTCGCCCCGATCGTGGTTCCGATCCGATTCCGATTTCCGTTCGATCGTGCCCGAGTGATTAAGGTGTTTTGTTTTCTCCCAATCCGACGCTGAGGTGATGAGTGATCGCTCACACGCGCGATATGATCGCGTTTCGGGCTTGTTAAGGAGATTACGATTCGAATGTTTTCTGTCGTTTCCAACGATTTGCTTCACAACGAGCGGAAAGTGCGCGAGTGAGATCTTAAAAAGCGTTCCGATTGATACGTTGTCAGCAAAAGCTAATCTTTCCCATCTTTCTCTACTTCCGGTTCCGGGGGTAGCGTACCCGTGCGTCTCGTGATCGTCGTGTTTTAAGCTCGCAATTAATCCTCCCGATCAATCAACCGCCCGCTTTCGATCGATAATGAACCATTCTTGGGCGATGATCCTGAACACGCGGTGGGAAAATCAGCATGGAACGTTCGAGCCTCGCATCATCGCAAAAAAAATATCGCTCTCCGATTGCTATCTGACGAGTTTAATTAATCAATCTGCGCGTACAACGGCATCGTGCCGTGATGAGCGATCCGAACCCATTAGTGGGCAGGCAGATGCATTTGCGAGGAATTTTACTCCCCATCGAGAACGTCATGTTTTCGCGTGCAAGCTATATGAGGTAGCGTCTGTTTCGATGACGGAATCGGTGAGAACAACCTTGAAACGGGGCGGAATGGCTGTTTTGTGGAATGATCGATGTGTTTTGTTCGAGGTACTTGTTAGCATGTTGGGATTTACACGGTTTTATGATCATCAATTGGTTATTTAAAACAGATTTTCCAACGTTACTTGAAAACAATAGACCACTATTTTTTGTTTGTCTCAATAAAATGGAAATTATATATTTACAGACCATGCAGCCCGTTTTTATGTTTCTTAGTAGTCTAAAGAGCATTTAAAAAAAACTAAAGCAATAAGCTCGATGTTGACATCGGTTCTGATGTACAATATTGAAGAAAAAAATATTTTTCAACACTTTTACGTGTTTTCACGTTTTTTACGAGATTTAATAGCTTTCAAATGGATTGAAAAATTCAATGGATTGAAAACTTCAACACTTACTTCAAAGGTCACTGTTAATAAAATCTCTAAAAGTAGGACCGAACATTACTTGGTGTTAAGTAACTTAAAAAGCGCCCGTAAGTTATGCAACCGTTTCTTGCTATTTTATGCCACTTTAAGTATTATTTGAGCAGTTTCATAGCACCACAGTTGAACGATAACCCTATAGGTTATCATCGGGAACTTCATTTAAACCTTTCACTAAATGCTTTCCGGCAAGAAGCATCTTGCAAGGGTTATCGAGAGAGAACCCGACACTCATCTTCCCACCGGGAAAACAAACAAACCCCAAGTGGAACGGGAACCTAAATTAAACGCTTAACCGGTGGCTGGTGGATCATCTCCACGCGCGACCGTAAGTAAGCCACCGATAAAGTGCACATAAATCCACCACCGATTCGTTCGTGGCGTTTAACAAAGAAGAGGCGCGTGAGTGATGTCGCTGGCTCATAAACCTTAACGGCATTACCGCAGCTAATTGCTGTTACTTCATCGATTGCCGAAATCCAGTTTTCCTACATTCCGATGAAAGTAAAATCGGCTCCTCGCGAAGCGATGGGAGATGAGATGGGTGGTAAGGCGACAAAACTGGCCTCCCCGCCGGGAGAGGAGGAGAAAAGTCCAAACTGGATGCGACGTTCGGCGCGTCGTCACGCGTTTTGAAAACTTTCTTCCAGCTTCGCCCCAGCGGAAGGAGGATGCCTTTCTTCGCACACACATGCTTGCGTCTGTGTGCTCCTACTTATCTTTTGGCCGTCTTTTCTTTTTTTGCTTGTTGTTATGTTGCCCTTTCTCCGATGGCGACGAGAAATTATGTGCAGTTTTTGAAACCCGAAAGATCGGGAGGGAAGAGTCATCTAAAAGGCACCTCATCGGCCACAAAGCCGGGCTCTGCCGAAAAAAGAAAACGCGTGACGGTCCTAACGAACGGTTATACGCCGGACAGGAACCTGCTGCTGCTGGTGCTGCTGGTGCTGCTGCATGGAAACATGAAACTGCAACCGCACCAGAAGCTTGAAAGAAAGAAGGAGACGGATTGGTTCGTTCCCGGGCGAGCCGAACAGGTTCCGGGCGGATCTTTCCGCTCAATCAAGTTTGGGAGTCGGCGGGGGCTACACGGTTCGGAAGGTGGTTACGACGCTGTAAACAAGCTGTTGGTTGAGCGGTCTAAACCCCACCCCCGGGAGGATACCCCCGGCAGGCACCCGAGTGTAATAAACGGGTGTCCGGAGGCATCATCCCGCATCCAGAGCCTCGCCAGCTGATACGATGATGAGGCGAGTCGCCCCAGGGCGGCCGCCGAATGATGCAGCAGAAAACCTGTTTAGGATTAGGTGATTTTTTTTTCGTTCACCCGTGTGGTTGGTGATCCAAGCCTCCAAAAAAAAAATTAGAAAAAAAATACACAAACTTACGAGCTCCTAGTACACGTGCAACGAACGATCGATCGCGCGCGCGCGAGCTTGAATGAAACCTGAGCTCCATGCGGGGTGCCAGCGCGATTACGCCTCCAGCTCGGTAAGGGAGTTATTGGCCATCGTAAGACGTCACGAGACGGGGCGCCACCATCACCACCACCACCACGCTTCGAGATCCAACCGTGCTTGGACACGCTGGGCCGGCTAGAGTGGGAGTTTTTGGAGGTGAAATTATAATTTCACTTTAATTATAGTTTGACGTGCGCCTGTCACACCGGGATCTGGTTCGGGTTGTGTTGTTTTATTGCACGCAAAACCCGCGTCCTCTTAGGGGCCTCAGGTGCGCCAGCTCGCTCTCTCCCTTTCTCTCCCTCTCGCTGTAAGACTTTCCCAAAAAAAAAACGAAAAAAAACCGTCGGTGAAAATTGAATCAAGTGAATTTGGCGTTGAACCGAGGCCCGGAGGACTTTGCGCTACACGGTAGCGAAACGTGGGCTCGGCGTCCAAATCACGTCGCACCTAATCGCTGGTCGATACGGCGCCGGATCGCTCGGGCTCGGCTCGCGGTGTGGTACCTTAGCGGTGGCGTGGAACGAATCGAAACCGGCAAGCCTTTCTTGATATCAAAACCCTGCCGGGCGTTCGAAACCGTCCGTCAGCGTGAGCGGACCCGGTGCGTAGTCTAGACCGGTGAGATGAGTGGCAATTAATATATTATTATGCACCGCACCGGGACCCCCGGGAGGGGGGAGGAAGAGGGAGGCTTGCGTACTGGATGCCACTTCCTGGTTCGGCCCTTTCTATCCTTCACGCCAAGTGCTGGCCAAGTCGCGCGCGCGCGCGCACTCAGCATATTTCGGGATGCAAATCCACTAACGGGGTGTCCACCTGGGGACGGCTTAGTCTAGATGAGCGCAAACGAGTACTGCAACACCTCCCTTGCAATTTACCGAGACGAGCCGTGCCTGCGTACGTCTGCACGGTGGAAAATGATTGCGTGATGAAGGGATCAGATATCTCTTATTTGTTTGAAATCACACGTTTCCTTTTGCTTCGGTGTGCGTTCCCGGGGGCCGTTAGGGCCATTAGGATGAATTTAAATTCCGTCGGCCCAACTGGGGCTGTGCGGTTGTGGTTGAGCGTGTGATATTAGCGCTAATAGAAGAGCGATTGTGGATAATTAAATTAAAACAGTCTTTTCACGGTTGCTGGCAGACCAGTCGAATCGATCAAGTGATCGATTACGGGGTGTGTTGGATGTGGACCAGTCACCGGACTATGGTCGCAGAAGTCGGAGGAGTTGATGCTTGTGCTGTAATTATGTTGTGTGATATTTGCATGATAGCTATACTTATTTTATTGCCCTGTAGTTCTTCCTATAGCTTCAGGATCATCCTACCTACCTGTCTTCTATAATGTATTGAGTCTCCTTTCTTCCTGTTTCCTCACGATTCCAACAGAACTTATCTTCATTTCTCCAACTTGGACAAGATCACTCGTGCGAAAACTTCTGGCGCTTTCTCATGCACTTGATTGCGAGTTTTTCCATTACTGAAGCGGAAGTGAAGCATCACGATGGCTCAAGTGGTCAAGTCGTCTTCTCCACTCGAGAAGTTAATTTTGCCAGCAATCGTAGCGTGCAATTTTCCTCTCTCCGTTCTGGCTTTCTGGCGTCCGTCGTCGTGGTTCACGGCCGGTTATGGCCGGTGTGTGTGTGTGTTTTTTTTTTTTTTTTTTTTTTTTTTTTGACAAGGGGGTGGAAATCTTCTTAGACGGTAACCATCGCAAGGGGCCGACACCG
>KI915043.1:2522916-2547623 GCA_000473445.2 Anopheles farauti
GTGTGTGTGTGTGTGTGTGTGTGTGTGTGTGTGTGTGTGTGTGTGTGTGTGTATGTGTGTGTGTGTGTGTGTGCTACCAAAATCCGTGGATTGAACGAGGGAGAAGCTGTTTGAAAATTATCCCAGTGAGTCAGCTTTCGCCGTTTTGGGGTTGGTTTTGATTGGTTCCTCGCGCTAGTGCGCCAGACAACCGTGGTGTCAAGTTCGAGTGTTTCAAGTGCCTCGCCAACTTCACGAGGCACGAACGCTGCAAGAACCGGAGAGGCTACTCGGTTCCTCGTTCGAACGGAATTCGCAACAATTACCAAACATGTGCCGGACGTTATTGGTGGTGCAGCGAAACAGAAGCCGCAGTTTATGTGTAATTTATTTCGCAAGAAACCTCCCAACCTTCGGGACGAGTTCTTGAGCTCGTAAGAGAATCAAAAAAATCTCAACCCAAGACGTGACCTTGCCGGTTGGTGCCGTACGCGAATACTTAGCGTGCGGTTTAACAAAAAGGCGACGCACAAAAGAAGTGGAAAAAGACACGCGACGACAAGTTGAGCGCGAGTTTCGAGCACCTTTGCTACCCGTTCGTGATCGGATCCTTCGCGAAGACATTGAGCGGAGAATTTTTATGAGCCTCCCCGGGGGGACTACCATTGCATACAAAACACGGAAGGTGGATGATGAAGAAATTCTTCAGAAACTTACCTCGCCAAAGGTTCTCCACCTGAGAACCGGTAGAGCACCGAAATGTCAGCGGACGTAAGTTTTGAGGAACTTGAGCAGCGGCTCGGATAAATTGTTGAGCGATGTAGGAACAGTTGCATGTGTGTTAACCTTAAAAAGAAAGCAAAGTGCTTCCGTAACATGCACTTCTGAAGGTTATTCGGCCGTTGCTCGCTTCACCACACTCGGAACCGTTTCGCAAACGTGCCCATCGTTCGGAAACCATACATACCTATCCATCCGCTTCCCTCCACACCCGGTGGTGGTGGGAAAATTTTAAAACTTTCCTCCTCAAAGGGCGTGCGTGTGCAACCATTTTTCGTAATTAGTGTTTGAAGCTACCCCTCGGACCCAATCGGCCCATCAATCGTTCCGCCCATGGCTATGTAATATGGGTAGCAGCGCAGTTGTTGTCGGGTGAACTTCGTGGAAACCAAAAAGCGATTCTGGCAATGTCTAAAGGGTCAACGACACAGTAGGGGGATGACATACTTAGAACGCTACGCGGCGACGTTCTACCAAAACCTAAAGAAGATCATCCGGCGCATATCGTACGTGATTGGCGTGCTTGAGTGTTGAGTTTGGTTCTGTCCAGAATACGAGATTAAATATTTGGAACCATTTTCGGGACGCACCATCCAAACAAGTTCATGCAAGTTTTACCCAAGAGCAAGAAAATCCTACCAATTTGTGTACAAAGTATTTGATGTCTAATGGCTCGCCCGGGTGCAGTCGATCTTATAATGGAGCTGCCTCAATCCTCCGCAAATAACTTCCGCTTCAGCTTGATTGATGATGACCGAACTGGTCTGGAGTTTTGAGGTAGACATCGAAGCGCTGCCCCTCCACCTGATTAAGCTATCAAAATGGTCCGCAGAAAAAAGGGCCGGTACCTTGTCCGGGGTTGGATCAACCCTCGGCTCTCGACACGCAGGTTAATAGGATCACGGGACCGGAATATCCGGAGTCGGGCGTTTACGTAATGCGCACAACGCGCGTCTTGCCTTCGGGGAGGTTTCCTATGCTGCTTTAGAGGCGCAGCCACCGATAGACTTATCAACTCCGGGACTACTCGGACTTGCAGGTGTAGGATCCAAGTTCTGCTTTGGACGACCGACCGGGGATTCGTCTCGTAGCGATGGATATAATTAAAGCGAACTGAAAATTTGTTTCGCCGCCTCATTTTAGGCGGGGTGTGCACGGTAATCAGGTGATGAAAGTGTTTTCTCGATCGCCGTTCCGAAATAACTTAGCGTGTGATAACGGAGCAACGGTGTTTGGGCGACATCCGGTTTTGGAGGAGTCGTCTGCGTGTGTGGAGTTTTTGTCTAGAGCCTATTACAAAATTAATCTCCGGAAAGGTGGAGTCTGGAAAGACGGCCTTAGAAATGGTAATGAAATGACGATTCAAATTTAAATGTACCATTATTTCGGTTCATAGCGAAACGTCCAGAACCAGGTCAATGACAAGAAAAGTCAGTTGCGAATCTGAAACTGTCTAAATCCAAATGACTCATATGTAGAAAGTAATAAACAGCGAAACACACGTAAAACCTGTTACAGCAAATTCGTGACCATCGGCTGACCTACAAGATCCATGCAAACATTGTTGTTGTTTGTCTCTCTTTCTCTATCCGCGGATGTACCATATGTCCGCCCGTAGCACGTCAGCGCGGTCCATCGGCACGGTGTTGTAAAATTACCACCCGGTAAACTTCGTACGTCAAACATTTGTTTTCTCGAAAACCCACTCGGCCACCCCCGCCCGAACGCAGCCGCGATGTCCAGCAGTTTAGCGATATTTATAGCCGCCAGACCAGCGGGCACATCTCCCAATTCGTTGGAGATGGATAAAATTTGTTGCTCTGCGTCTGTTTAACCCCTTGCGCTCGGTTGATGATGTACGACGTCTTGCTGGCGCGTGGAATAACAACAGCTGTTTGGTTTGGTGCGTTGGTGAGATGTGTCGGTGCTTGCTCCCGCTTCTTCGTACGAACAGAAGAAACCATGATCTTCGTCTGTTTGAAGATGAAACTTTATTGTGGTCCATTCGGTGCGGGGAGTGATGTGGCTGACGCGAGTCCGGATGCATCCGGAGAAAGGTGTTTGAAAAACATGTATATACATATTATCTAATAATCGCGACCATATCCACACGATCGGTGTCTTCCTCGCGATGTTCCAACATCTCGCGACATAGGACGATCGTCTGACCACATTTAAGACGTTTGAGTAGGTGGAGGAAACTCGCGAAATGGATTAGCTGTTGTCGTTAAACTAAACCACACGCTTGTCTAAACATTTCGCCCCACTTCCAACACACAATAACTGTACAGCTTGTTTGCCGGACAGGAAAAAAATGTCCCAATTTTTAGCTTAACGACCGCCGAAGTGTTCCTGGTTCCTAGTATGCAAATCAGCACATCTGCATGATAAGGAAACTTGTCGCCCGTCGAGCCCATGACGGTGACAATGATGATGATGATGTTCGTGTTTTATTGCCCACCCGCTAGAAGGGAAGGTGTGAACGATGCTCTCCGGATGTGCTCCGGCACCAGGCCAGCAATGAATCTTCCAACTTCGGGGACGACCAAAAAGTGCGACACACTTACGGCGCGCGGATGGTAATTTAATTTGGAGACCCCGTTACAAGAAAGCCCACACGAGTGTGTTAGACAACGCTAGACCAAAGTTTGGACGACGAGCTGCGTTTGTCCCGGCCGCATGTGTCACACGTTGGGGTCGTGAGAATTTTTTTCCGAGCCGGTGTCGCAAAGGGGTGGAGGAGGTAGCAAGCATTAAATCATAAACTCACTCACCTAAATCATGCTTCCCGCGGAGTTTGTAGGTTTTGGGTTTGGGCCCACTCGGGCGCCCTTTGTTTTCTCACTCGGAGATTGAGTTTTGTGTTCTACTTCTCGTTTGCAGGCGGCTCCGCGGTTCGCTTTGCAATCGTTTGATGGCATTTTTCTCACCTCGCGCGGTGTTTCTTTTAATTAAAAATTATTTCCTACACGCGGTGAGCCAGATGTGTTTCTAAATTTCACCGAGCGCACAGAACGTGCTCGATCGGGCAAGATCTCCCATAGCGATCGGTTCATGTTTTTAACTATTATTTCTTTTTCGCTTGTTTTTTTTCATTCCTCAGGTGAGTGACTCTCTTCTCCGTCTGGTGTGTGGTGTTGTCGGATGCCGACGCGCGGGTAATTATGGCTGCAAGGTGATAGAACTTTCCGCCATGCCGGGCAGCGTCTTCTCGGTTCTAATCGCTCCCAGGGCCCAGGGTTACGGTTGGTAAGTTCGCACTCGCTTGGGCGGACAAGCGGAACAGTATGAAATCAATTACGCCGCCGGCGAGAAAAGCAATCTTCACGATTAGCTGGCCATTTCGAGCATCTCTCCGGAACACATCAGCGGCACAAGATCGCAGAAACCATGCAGACTGGTCGATCCATAGTCCACAAAGTTCGCAATGCCTCTCGGTTTGTGTTTTGATGCCTAATGGCGTAGTTCTCTTTAAATCAGTTTTAATGACTCGTTGAGAATTGCTCCCAAGATCAAAGCGATACAACGAACACAACCGTCCGTTCGGATGCTTCGAGCGTTCTGCGGGTGAATTGTTTTGTCCACCGATTCGCGACCTTGCATTGAATTTAAATTGGGCTCCCGTGTGTTCGTCGAAGCTGAGCGAAGAGTTCCTACAAGATGCCTGAAAAGTAAAAAAAACCTCTGAACGGATGTTATCGTTTCCTGTGGCAATTTGTATGCGCTAATTTGTATTTGGGTGTTGTGCGCGGAATTTTCAGACCCCCTAAAAACGAACGAGTTGAAGTGTGCGAAGAAGAGACATTGAAACAAGCGCTTTGACATTTGCTGATGGTGGCGTTTTTTTTCACTTCTTCTTCGGATGTCTCAAGGATGAGCCAAGTCGTCGTTACCACTCTATCAAGTTCAAGTTGATGGTAATCTTAAGAAATCTCAAAACCCAGCAGCAAACATGGTATCCATTTCAGATGTCCTAATTTATCTTTCGGTGAACATCTCAATCCCGTCCGCGTCCGCTAGTGATGGATTACCACAGCGAATGATCATCTGTAACATCTTTTCGGGTGTGTGTATGTCTCAAGCCGAGATCTTCAAATTTCAAGGTTAAGCTTTGACTTATTTGGACGCTTGGGGATTGTTCCACAACTCTTATCTAACACCAATCTTTGCCATCTTCCGCCATCTTATGTATCCAGTGTGTCTCCATCTCCACAAACCATTCCTAAAGAGGCAAGTTATTTTACAAAAAAAATGCTTCCAATCCTTGTCTCTTTGTAAGCAAATGATGCACTTAATATGCTCCAATATGCATGAATCCACCAGTCACGATATTCCACCCGAAGCGCAATGATTGATTCGTCTCTTTCTCTCTCTCACTCGCTCGCTATTCACTGCCTGCTACAAATAACGGCCAGTCGTTTGACCAGCGACGTCCCAGCGCACCCGGTAGCACCCGGGCAGCATAAATAAATAACAATGACACTATCTTTCACAAATCGCATTTTATGGTGACAGATGCGGAATTGGACGATGTATGTGTGTGGGAAAGCGGGGGTTCGCGATCGCGATTGACGTTAAGCAGGGAGCCGGAGCGATCGCGTACGCCTAAACTGGAGCACGGCTCATTAATCAAATGCTCGCCTGCCTGCTGTCTGCACCCTTCCGAATGGAGAGCAGGTTAATGGATTGTTACCATTACCTGTGGCGATACGAGAAATGTCCTGGAGAAGAGATTACTATTTTCGCAACCCTTACACAACACCCGTTCATCGGTCGTAGCTGTACGCATTAGATGATCCAGTGCATTTGAAGCCGGCTTAAAGCTTGGATTATGGACGAGTGGTGGAGTTGCTCTCCTACGAATGTACCTCGTGACCCGGAACCTCTTTTCACACAGAACACAGTCGAACGCAAATGGATTCCGCATTTGCAGCAAACCAAATGGACAGAACAAAACGGAACGTGGCGCGGATTGGCTTCCAGAAGTGCCACCATAATTCACAGTCACGATAGAATGCCACGCTAACAGGGACGTCCAGGAAACCCCGCGCGAGGAGCAAAAGAACCCGTTAGCAAAAGCGTGTCCACGAATTCTGAACCGATCCTTGTTAGCCAGCTTACCGGCCGGTTCCATTCCAACACTGTTGCATGGGTGTACGCGTGAAAAAAAAACCTCCTCTTTGATCGAACCACCACCCCCTGTGGAGATTCGATCTCGCTGGCGTGTCTCAAAATGCGGTCCGACCCTTGTAAGATGTATTGGTCGCCAGAAATTCATATGACCTCCCTCTCCCATACGGCTAGAACGCCGAGCTATGGGTGTGCCGCCTGGTGTCACTCCGCTGGGCTGGGTTCCTTCCCGTGCTACCTGACCCGATCGTGGTCCAACGCCGAATGTACCGTTGCAAGCGTACCACCGATTCCTGCAGCTTCCTCATCGCGATCGGGGCAAAAAAAAAGGTGTGGTCATCCCTCACCCTACCGTCCCGGGTTGCTTTATGTATATCGCCAACGCGCACCCTTAGAAGCGCTATATTCTTCCAACCATTCTTTGTCGCCCGCGGGTCGCCGGGCTGCCCTGAGTTGCACATTATTTTGTAGCACATTTTCGCCAAACGCCGGGGACCGCCGACGAAGGGCGGCCGGCGGGGGTAGTATATTATCAATTTAAATAAATGCATATGCGGGGCGAAAATTACAACTGGTTGGCTGGCCGGGTGGTGGTCAGCGTCGCCATTATTAGCCCTTTTTTCTTCATGCGCTACCACCGCGATGATTGAACGCCCGGCAGCCTGTCAAATTATCGTTTTTTATTCGCGCGCTCAAAATGCTCGCCACTGTGGACAATGCAGCCGGGGGAGGAGGTGGAGGGACGACGCTGCTGGGGTGGTAATATAACGGTAGTTAGGTAATTTTAAGCGCTATATCACACCGGGTACGAGTTTTGCTTGCCACTATTTGAGCGCCCCGGCGCCCAGGAGACACTTGATCGAGGCAGAGGTTATTAAATCTGCCTCGTCGCTTGCGGACAACATCAACATTTGCTTGCGTTCTGCTGCCTGGAGTGTACTTGCTCTGTAGCGAACCTTTAGCGAGCGGGTAATCCAAGCGATCTCTGCCTAATGAGTTCGCGTGAAGGTCGACCGGAGATATCAGCAAAAGTTTTGGAAAGTTTTCGGACCACCAGCGCCTGGTGTGTACGTCGAATTAAAGAGCCCCTAGTAAGTAAGTGGGACACATCGCCTAACGACTAGCTTTCGGGAGGCATTTTAATGGCCCATAAAAGTCATACCCTAATGACGTGATCTTAACGAGATTAGAAATCGATATTTGTACTACACAAGCGTTGAAGCACATCTCGGTGCCTGTTGTTCTTGCCGGTTGTCAATATCTCGCCGGCTCCTGAGCAGGAAGACTAGCCTTCACCCAGGTTTTGCGGAAGATGAATACAATAAACCACATTTATCACAAACGTCTTGCTACAATAGCTGAACAAAAAAACATTAAAACTCAATCAGCACCGTAATGAGCGTTAATCCTTTCCCTCCCAAGCCATCCATTCTTGCCATCATCAACGACAATTTAGTATAATTGCACTGATGTGTTGACCTCCGTCGGCTGTGGAGTTGTGGAGCATCGCATATCCATCTCGCGAGCGACGTACGATGACCCGACCGATCGAGAGATCGGTGCAAAATGCGGAGGCGTACCAGCAGGAGAGAAATGGGTTTTTGAAGAGGATGGTGGTGTCAAGTTGACAAATGCGCCTGTCGTACGGAACAAACGAATGGCGCATGTCAAGCTCGGTGTAAGTCGTCCACTATGATCACGAGTGGCACGAGTTCCTTATTGCATTCTGATTTCCTTGGTCGTGTTATAAATTCGCGCCGTTCGCTTGGAAGGAGAAATTTAGTAGCACTTTAACGGACGTAACGTGAGTCGGACTTGAGTGATGGCGAATAAAAAAAAAACTAAATAAAAATACTGAGAAGGTCTTACTGATTTCCCTTATGGGGGGATCTTTCCAAATAATATTTATTTGAAAGTTTTCCACATGATTGTTGTCCTAATTCCTTAACGTATCGGTAACTAGCTGAATAGAAGTTCCGCAAGCTGGAGTCAGTCTGTGTCGATCTTTAAAGACTCCCATTCCAAACGCCCTTTCGAGGTGGCAGTAAAATACTTCCCAGCTGATGAAGCAACTTGCACGAGGCGCGTAACCTGACACAAACTTAGCCGGGGGTCGTAAAATTTACAACCCGACTCGATGATCTTCCAACTCCTGGGTGCTACTGGGGTTTAGACCGGTGACCTAAATTGCTGGAAAAGGGCTGGATATGACGTTTTTTATATATTTTTAGGACCTCCAGCTTCTCGCTACAATCGCCGCTAATTGTTTGTAAATTTAACGATGCATCATAACTCAAATCGTGAAGTCCAGCGATCGACTGGAAAGATAAAGAAGCTTTCCCCGGAGGTTAACAATATGGAAGAGTTTTTGTTCATTTTTTCCCCTACATGACTCGCATCCCTCTTGTCAGTTTTGCTCCCAATTCTCCCTGGGCAAATGTCAAACCAAGTCGGGGCGAGGTTGCGCTTCCCGTGCCAATCACCATTATCGTTCGATGAATATAGGTCGATTTCGGTAATTTAATGATCGATACATGCGATCGATCAATTATTTGCTCACCAAATTTCGTACACCCTTCGCTCGATGGAGTGTCGTTGCGATCGTTTTTAAAATCGCTTTTTTTTTTCTTCTACACGATGACTCTTTGCTCTCTCCTGGGTCGTTTTTATTGTTATGATGGCGATTCATGCGAAAGTACCGTTTACACTTGACGTGCATGACATCACATGGTAAGAGCATAATTTATGCATCGATTTGACATCCTTATTGGTGTTGGTGGCTTTCTTGTTTTGCTTCAGTGCAAGCAAAGCCTCCCGGGATCGCGGTTCCATTATGCGTGCAGTCATTTTTCTTTCTTATTTATCCCATCGCAGAGGTCAAACCGTGGGGTTGAATATTATGTCATGTGGGCAGCAATCTGTATGGTTGCCGATTCCCGGCTTCCCCGTCCCGTCCCGGAGGCCACTGGGCTTTATTCGTTATCAAGAATGCGTTGCTTCTATGCCGGTGGCGTCGGTGCACGCACGCAACAACCATCACTGCACGAGATGTGCATAATGTTTCGTAATGTGCGTTGCATTGGGAACGGTAGCAAAAATAATTTTTTATCATTCATCTCCATAAGGCTGTCGATGAGTTTTGCCACTCCACCACCATGGCTCGGGCGATGTATCTTCCACTCCAGGGCCAGCATCAGCTGGTGCAGCGCAACTTCACCAGTAATTGCCACGACTGTGACCTTGAGTTAATTGGAAAGCCTTAAGCCCTTCGCCTCATGCTCGAAAATGAGGTGCTGAAAGCGGACGGACGGTAAAGAGTCGTCTCGCACGCGGGTATTAGCATGTCCCCATGACGGGCTTCTTCGACGCCGCAGAACAGTGGAGAGGTTACGGAGTAATTACTACACACGGCTGCCGCGAAACGCTGCGACCCAATCGGGAAAAGGTCACCGAAGAATTAGTGTGTCTTCGAACCTCGATCGCATCGGCACCTCATCATTTTTATCGCACCATTTATGTAATGTCCCCGCGTCGTGGCTTTTTCAGTATGGCTTTTTGACATTTGCTCCAGATAAAGGCGGGCGATGGCGATGATCGATTGCCAGTGGATGGAAAACAAACACACGTAGGTAAATGTCGCTGTTTTTTTGTTGTTTTGTTTTTTTGAAAACAAAAGCAACCATTTAAGCGACACGCGAAAATCACAACCACAACCCAATAGGGGAGCACACTATAATCATGCATGTTTATGTAAATCGATTACGGGTCCACTGGGGCACGCCTTGGTTCACTGGTAGCTGGAGAAATCTAGTCCAGTGTCATGTTTCGGCGATATGTGATATTCAAAACTAGTCACGGATTGTTGCAAAAGAGATAAAAGATTGACTGAACGAAAACAAAACTACATTGGATTAATTTTGAAACTACTTCTGCGTTAAATCTCGCAAGTATCCATTGCTCAGTGCTTATGTCTCGGAAGGTCCTCAAATGCATCACAAACACTACATGCACTTCGTTCCTCAAATTCGCACCATCCATTGTTGGCCGTAGGTCGTAAAATCCGGTTCCAGTTTCTCTAGCATTGTCTTCGAATTCATAACCTCAAATATGTTAGCTTTTACGACCATCTCGAGCGTGTGTGGACGCATTTGTAATGATCCTTCCCTTCTGTCTCAATCGAGAAACAGTCACGAAGCGATGAAATAATTGAAACTGTGGATCGTGTGAGGTAATAAAGTTCGCTTTACGAACTACCGCTACCTTTGTGATTTCGAAGAAAGAGGAGTTTGAAACGAAAACTATTGCGTAAAAGAGACGAAGTACGGATTTTGGCGGGTTTCTTTTTTATCTCCGGGGTTATAAAACTTCGAAAACGTGCTCCATATTTTTATGGCCAAACACAAAGTTATGCGAGTCTTCCACTGATTCCTCATCGGTACATTCCGCACTTCCGTAATGCCTGTGTCTTCCCAGTACGTCGAGAATGTCTAGGAATGTTGGCGAGCACTGGCGCCTTTCGCCATTCACACGCAGATCTCGCATCGCACTTGACATGTAGTCATTATTTGTACAATTTTTAACCCTCACTCGTAAGATCGTTGCTGGACCCTCGCTGAAAGCCCACATACACATCGATCGGGTCAATCTCTCTCTCTCTCTCTCTAGCGCCCAACCTCCAAGGGCCGCTGCATCGGGAGTGGCAGAATTTTTTGATCCAAACGAGAAAATAATTGCCCATTGCGGGAGAATTGCTGCCACATTCTTCGCTTCTTGCACATATACCATTTCTTAGTGCTGGCAAACAGATATGGTCTCGGCCGCTCGGGAGCTCGTGGTGGATATTAAATTACACCTCCGGAACACGTACCGGCTCCTCCGGTGTTGATAAGATGCCCCTTCGGGTACGGGAGGCGTATGTTCTTAGCATCCCTTTGCCGAGCTCCACGATCGACTAATCGTGCTGACAGGCTAACCGGCGCTCCCGCGGGGTCATCACACCAACAGGGAGCGAAGAGCCCGGGAACAAACTGGAGCACAACTCGCCGCCGTTGCAATCCAGCGTGCAAGTGTTGGAAAGAAGGCCCGGGCGAAGGCAAACGATAGAATATTATCGATAGAACGTGGGGCGAAACCCAACTAATTAAAGGCCAGCTAAAGGTCTACGCGGGCTCTGTGCGATGACTTCGAACAAGCGGAACATGGGACGAAGATTACGGGTGGTACATTTCTCGGTTCGTCGGGAGTGTCGGTAGCCCGGTCCGATACATTCGTTTCGTTCGTTAAGGTGATTCGCCCACCCCGTGACGATACGTTTCGCGATGGAGATTCGTGATTAGTCCGGAACGGGCCCGGTGCTATTATGCAACAGTGAAACATCGTGCGGTAACAATTTCGCAGTAGCCTAGAATATTAGCCTAGAACATGCACGGAGCGCGGAGTCTTATCATTTATGCGCAAACCCGGCACGCGGAAAGTCCGATCAGGGCGAGGCGAAGTTGAAATTAATGACGAGAGAGTAACCAAGCGCAGCTCCACCTCGCCGCCAGTTATCGCTGGATTGGATCCGATTGCTAAACAGAATTAATGATTCTTGTTTGCCCAAGTTCGTTCCGATCAATCTCTCTTAGCGCTTTTAGTAGCGATTTTTGCACCAAACCTTTTTAATATTTACAACACCTGGTGGAACACCGAAGTGAAGGTCCTACATTCTCCTCCAAATCTTGACCTCTGGATCACGCTCCAATCTTTAAAATTGATTGTTTCGAAACAGTTTGGCTCCGCGGCTTAACGCCAAAACGCTCAGTTTGGGATCATTTTGTGATGGTGCCGTTAAATCAATTTTGCCCATTTAAAGGCTGCGGCAGAGACCAAACCTGTTCGTCCTCAAGACCTGAACCTCTTTCGGTGCGGCCTTGAGACACCAGCTCCCATCCGAAAAGGTCATTTCTTCCAAATCGATCAGCGGTAGCGTCTTAACCGTTCGGGATGGGAAGCGGTAGCGGGCTCAAAATAATAAAAAAAACGTAGGAAATTAAACAATTAAGCAGTTAACATTCCTCCCACCCCGGATACGTGTGCGCCGATGATGGACAGATGTCGCCGACGCTACGGCGGTCGGACGTACATTCCGCATTCCACTCCCAATTACGCGGGCAGGCGGCCGCACCACGTCAGCGAATCATAAAAATAATAGCACGATTATTTGCTTTGCCCGCCTAGTTCGCTCTGCAACCGGTGATCTTCCCAGTAAGATATACAAGTATATGTGTGTGTGAGTTTGGGTGTGTATGTGTGCATATAAATCATAATGAAAAGTTTGATGCGACCGTTGCGGAAGGCGAAATTCCCGAGAATTCGCGTGGAACGAGACGCGATGGCACGAAATTCCAATGGTACCGCGAGAAGCACCGGCCATGTGGTGTTCCGATGCGTGGAATGCGATCGTCGAGGTGTCGCCGGGCACGCGGAATCGGAGTGCAATTTCGAGAACACAGACAGACGGAGAGACGGTGAGACGGAATTCGCAAGAGTCGCCGCATCATCACCGCCATCGGATGATGCCGAGTCGGCACAAAGGATGTAAAAAAAAAAAACACTCGAACAGAATGAAGTAATTTCTCGATTCGGTTTTGCCCACATGTGACGGCCTGCCTGCCCGATGAAGCCATCTGTTTCCGATTGGTGCACGCAATTACCGCACGCGAATATGAGTCGTATAATCGGGGCTTTTACTTTGGATTTGTGCATGTGCCGGGCAAACGGGGGGGGGGGGGGGGGGGGGGGGGGGGGGATACCACCAGCAAACTTTTAATTCTTGATGTATCGCTCACTGCAAATTGGGAGCGAATCTTTAGGTACATAATGTCCGGAAAGAACCGTTGATCCGTTGGTCCCGAGAAGTAGCAGCAAACTGACATAAAATGCCCCGTTTGCTCAGATCTCTTCATCGCTCGCCATTTTTTTCCCGCGATCCATGCACCTCCAATCATGTTCTGATTACGTCCGGAGCGATGTTTCACAAACAAATTCAGCGGTCATTTGTTGTAATCATCCAAAACCGGGCGTGGCGCCATCGTTAAGCCCCGTGGCCAAACGGATCGGACACTGATTTAACGATGCTACGAAATTATCAACCCCCTTTTTACAAGGATTCGTTGCCGTCGTCTTATCATTCGTACGACTACCGCCGCCCGTGTGGACGAAATAAATTTAAATTAAACCCTAACGAACGCTGCCCGATTAGCGGACTTGCTAATGACGCTCGCAGGGCTCACCACCCGTCCCCATGAAATCTGCCAATCCGATGAGAAGGCTTACCCTCCGCTTTTACCTCGCTTCTCGCAAACGAAACCTCGTGACCTACCGCTCGGGGCGACAGCAAACCGTTGGCGACCTTCGCGCAGACACGCATCCGATCGTGAGAATCTCTCGTCCGACGGGACGCGATGATAAGCGGAGCGAAACACTTTGGCGAAAAACAGTGATCATTGCACAGCTAAAGCAAGCACGGCCGCCGCTTATCTGCCTGGAGTAGATTAAGGAAGGCAAAAGCTGGGTTCATGCAGCTCGTTACTTGGCTTCGGCGGGGGTTTAGTTGCTTTCGTTTCAACATTGTGCCCGGCCATTTGTCCATAGCGTAAGAAAGTGCCTGCTCGGGACAAAAACAAGCACCCCTAGCGTAAGGCAAAAAAAATACCTATACACACCAGCTTGCTGGGTGGTGAAAATTAGCATTTTCCTACCAGCGTGACGGCTTCATTGCGATCGTTAATCGGCTCGAAACACCACTCTCGGTGCATCGCAACGAGGTCGCGCTATTTAGCAAAACTAACCCCACAAGCCGTCGCGAGCTCGAAAACATTCAACCAACCGAGATCAGGTGGTGAAACGCTCGCCCAATAAATAGAGATATCCTGGCTGGTTACATGGCATCCCGATGGAGCGTGCCCATAACCTCGCCGATGCCGAGCCGCATAATCGTGCATACAATGTTGCCCCGCGTACTAATGACAGAGTCGTCCGCCCAACAAAGACGATTTCCCGTGCAGGCGCCATTTTTCCGAACACTTTCAAATTGCCATCGCCGGACCGTGTGGCGTGTTTTCACTTCGTGCGATAAGAAACGTACCGGTGGACGGTGTGTGTTTGGTGGTGCTCCAGAATGTCGAAATATTATGCTCGCTCGCAATTATTGGTTATGCTAATTTTTGCCAGGCGTGGCATTTAAATGTCATCGTGCTATCACGCTTCTTAACGTGCGATCGTTAAGGGGTGTAGTGTTTGATATGCAGGTGAGGAAAGTTTTGAATACGGATCGAGCTTTAACTTTCCTCTCCAAATCGCTTGCAATAGCACAGTGGATAGAATGCAATGGCTGCAACCCAAAGGATCCGTGTTCAATTCTCGGTGTGACGTTTCGTAACAAAATCTTTTCTAACGCCGTTTACTCCTTCATTTCTCCTGTATGATGTCATCGTGCGCTAACAAGTGACTTTTCCGACGTCAAAATCATCATTTAGTTATGAATCAGCGTGACAACCGTGTCATATCTGTCCTTCATACAATTACCACCACTGGCAACTCATGCATATGACATCTAATTAACGAAATGTTTAGTGTGGAACCGATTACCGCTTCCTGTGTGTAAGCAGGTTGAGTGAGATACGAAGAGAGTTGTGTCTGTCTGTCTTATATTTGCGTCTTGCACCGCCTTCTCTTAATATGATTGTCAGACTCATTACGTATAGTGTCACCGAGGGTTTACTAGGGTATGATGTTTCACTACTTCCCCGCGTGCCGAGAGACAGTGATCGCTCAATCGCACACACACACACACACACACGCACCACACGCTTATTGTGCAACGCATGGCTGAGGTTCACACACTATTTTACGTCACTGCGCGTGCGCGCCCAGCAGAACCTGATTGCATCTTCATCCTGCAAAACTGCAGCGAGTGGAGAGCTTTGATTATTGCTCACGCAATCCATACCATCGGATCGCACAGGTCCTCACCGAAGCGTTACGTTCTGCGTGTGAGCAAGCAAATTAACACCAGCCTCAGCCTGAGCGAAAGATCTGCACTTCCGTTCGAAAGCTAAGGCTTGGAAAATAGCCTGCAACAGAGTGTGTCAGCCTCCACGAGCAAGTGTCTAGAAAGCTCATTTAACTTGGAGCTTGATGATGATGATGATTGAAAGATCGCTACCGTGAGTGAGCATTATCGCTCGCGTGTGATAAAGCGACCACGCGCTTATCGCTTGCCGTGCAATGAATGTTTTTTTCTCTCTCTCTCTCTCTAGAGGCAGGGTGTTTTAATTTCCCCACTCGCAACGGGACCCACACGAAACGGTCGCGCCCGCCTATCGGTAACGATCGCCTGCCACCTTTACTTCCCATTAGAGCGTGGTGGCGACACCAGATAGACACCCGATTTATAAGACCCTCCCTTCCTGCTCGTTCCGATTTCACCCTAACGCGCAAACATTAGCAGCCGTAACGCCTGCACGACACAGCATCAGCAGCAGCAGCAGCAGGTGGGTGGTTTTATGCGACTTGATGCACATTCCTGCGGTTGCGACCACTGCGTGCCAGCCAGAAATCACACCCACCCCCGGGAGAAGGTGGTAAAGTTATTACGCAAGCAGCCAGCATCGCTCATGTGTATGTATGCTTGCAGGTGGCTCTGACCACGACACAACATCGGTTTTTTTTTTGCAAATACTGATCCCGAGATAAATAACGTTAAAATGGCACATTACCGAAGGGGGAGGTGGTAGTGAAGGAGGGCCCTTATGGATCGATCCTCTCGCTGACCTTCAGTTTCCGCATGGCGGGGGGAAGGAGTGAAAAAAGTGCATTACATATCTTAGCCGGTTTGGGGCCGAACTCTAACTCAGCGGTAAGCGTTCGGGTGCTACTGGAAACCGACTATTGCTCAATTGCGGGTTGCATGTTTGACCCGCAGGTGATCGTTAATGTGTGAGAAATGTTTCAATTAGGTAGCGTAAGTGGCGTGCATTATTTCAAGATCCATTTCGATTTTAAATATATTATGGAATCCTTCTCGTCTTGATAGATGTAATTTTTGTGGAGTTTTATTTTGTGGAATTTTAAAGCAGGTATTTTTTATTTCATAGACTTTATTGCTTCTTAGGTGTAGATTGCTTTGAATTAGCACATATTGTTTTGTTTTTAATATTAAAAAATACGATTCCAAATATTTGTTCTATTTCTACAATATTTGCACAAATCTCCTCAAATCTTATTCTCCCTTCTTACGGTAACTTGCCACCTTCACACTACATTCACTTGCCCGTACGCTTACATCACGAGGAAGCGGAAACGATTGCCATCTTGCTTGCCCCATTCGCCGAAAGGGATTTGCAGCGCCCAAAGGCAAGGCAACGAAAGAAGAAAACCAAACCGCCAGCTTCTTGGACTCATCTCTAACCATTGGAATGCCATCCGTAGTACGACCCTTTTATCCGGTGCCAGCCACGGCACCACGGTGGTTGGCTTTATCTGGTCGCGTAGCTGGATCTAAATCGCGTCGATCCACCATACGCACACCGAGCGTGCGACGACTCCCAGTTGCGGTGCAGAAATGCATCGGGTTGCATCCGCGTTCGCCACGCTCACCACGTGGTGGGGTTGAAATTGATGAGGTTGCGAACGCGGTGGGCCGCGGTGGGGCCGCGGTATGAAATTTATTGAAAGTAATTAAAAGCCATTTCGGTGCATCCGATGGGAGGCGCGTGGTGGCCGCTCTCTGCTCCGGTGGTTGGTATTTCGGGCTCTGTTTGCTTATCGTCCAATGCAGGAAGTGATGACACCGGTGTAATTTTTCATCTTCTCCCTGTTCGAAAACCGATACATAATCGAACGGTCGATGCGTGACCGTGTTTTCGCGTATGGACATCGGGAAAGAATGTGGCCAGTACTAATCGATGCCCTTTTTCGGTTCGGAAGTATGTGCGCAACTCAATTTGTACCCTGCAATCGTTCACGCCAGCGAAGTGTAGATGATACGTGCATTTCATGAAGATCGGTTTTAAGCTGAAGAAGTAACACCACGCTGAAGACGGCAGAGGCAAGCGACGCGTCTTTTCCGCAATAAATAACGATCTTTGTAAAAGGGCCAATCGCCCTTTGGCCACCAGTTCGGGAGGGTTTTGATGCGATGACCCGCAAACATTGTCGGATAGACGTCCGAGGCGTCCCTCGGTAGCACCCAGCACGGTGGGTTTTATTTATTTATTTAACACCGTATCAACACCCTCGCCGCTGTGTGCTGTGTTCAAGCGAGAATGCAAACCATCTTCAAACCACACGAACACGATCCCAACCCTCTGCGCGCCGGCTGGGAGTCGTCCGATATAAATCTTACTAATTTACGATGCAGATTGAACCGATTGCCGATGGTGCCGATCGTGCACAGGAGGCGGGCGGACGATCGATCGATCTTCTGCTGCTGCTGCTGCTGCAGCTGATGCATGGACAGACTGCTGGGGCTTTTACTTTCTATCGGAAGATGAACCCGGCAGCCCAGTCGTATCGCATTCCGCTCGTACGCTCGTTTGTCGCGATGGAATTGGAAGGGTTTTCGCCTCCACTCCGGTTGCAGCGAACGGTTGCAGACCGCACCACTGGCTTCGGTGACATTTTGAACGGCCCCGGAACGACACTGGCGGTTCGTCTTCGTTACGATAATCGACGGGGAGGAGGGACCGGCAGATGAAACCGTTTGTGGGAAACTGTGTGCGCGGCCGAGTGAATGCGGGTGTTTTTTTTTGTTTTTGCAAAAAGAGTACAATTAAAAGCGACATAAATTAGTTAGCCTCTCTCCCATCTCCTGTCCAACCCCGCTGTACCGGAAGGGCTTATGCAGACGTTTGTCTCTACGGTTGATGGCAGGGCAGCGCAAGTTGTGTGAGAAAATGTTTTTTGTTGTGATGTTTCCGCGGGCGCCCTTTACCGAACAAAGGGTGGAGTTTGTTTTCTGTTTAAAGACCTAAATTAGTTTGTGTTTATTTGTGGGCCTTTTAATATGAAATTAAAAATCCATGTTTTGAACATATTAGCTGAAATTGGCAGAGCTGTCAAAGCGCCATCTACTGGAAAAATAGAAGAACCACTTTGATTGCTTCGATCGAAGTGTGCTATTATTCAATCAAGCCACTATTTATACACCTCATCAATAGCCTCGGCACGAGTGGCGGATTTCAATAAATATTGAAGATGGCGCCCAATAGTAATACCCCCCGCAACATGTGCCCGCATGCTACAGAAAAACCAGCCGTATAGGCACTTGCATATTTTAACAACCCATTTACGGCTCCACCGAAGACGCCGCACAATGCGAATGCGTTATTGCGTCCAACGCACCTGCAGCTGCGCGAGGAGACACGAGTGAAATGGAATTAAAATTGCAAATTTCAATTTGACCGCCATGCAAAGCGTTGGCAGCAAAATGGTTGGACCAGAACAGCGTTCACACATGTCATACGTCTTCGTCGTTTTAGTTCCGGCTAACGTCGGACCTTTCCGATGGCGGGGGAGAGATGAAGGGGGAAGGTTGATGGACTCTCTCACCCACCGTGCTTTGTGTTTTGCCCGGTTGTATAAATGCTTTATTAAGTGTGAAGTGAGGAGGTCGCAGGAAGCCAACCCAGACGACACGACGTAAATAAGTAATTAATCAATGAACGAAACAGCGAAAGGGGGCAGATATAGTACCACCACCTTCTCTGCAGTGGCTGGTAGTATTATTTTTTTTGTTTTTTCACTGTGATTCAATATGTGCAGCATGCACTGGAAACACTAAGTGACGATGATGCTGGTCTGTGCGCTGAAGAAGATCGTGATCGAGGATCCTCCTCTTTTACGATGCGCCATCAAATTGACATCGCGTTGCGGTGGCGCCTGTGATCTCTCACTTTCCTTTTCCGCACAAAGGTTACCGAGGTACGGTTGCGCCACGACCCACAGCGTCTGATGACCCGCTTGTTGGCCCGAAAACACTCGCGCCTCCCTTTCGCTGTTGTAATAGACACTCGTACAAAGATGGCCGCCAAAGCGTCGCGCTCTGGATATTGGCGTCCGCACGCGATTCCGGACTCACTGTTTTAATTATCTGCTGTTGGGCAGATCGCCACTAAACAGCAAAACACCGCAACCAACGATCGTGTCGGAGCCAATGTCTGGGGGATCCGTGCTTTGTCGTCTGCGCTATACGGCTAGCTTGGACGTGAAACATCAATAATTATTAGGTTAATATTTCATCCCTTGGTCATGAAGTTACTAGCGCCCGCTCACGACTCGCTTGGTTCCACTTCTCCACGGTGAAATCTTCTCAAGCTTCTCAAGCAATGCTCTCCAAAGTGGACGAATTTCGCGGACGAATACGATCCGACCGCTGGTTTCGGCTAGGCTGCTTCGACTTTAAAGTCGCCATGACTCGTGGATGATCCGATTTTAAATGATTTACAGTATTCGATTTCTTCGGGATCTCGTTGTGTTTGGGACGTGGACTACTTTTACTTCGGTTCTCAGGCACAGCGCATGAGCTGTGGGCCTGGGGTGCTCTGTTGGGAGCATCGATGACACATTAGCGTTCGTGAGCCTGCTCACGATCGGGTATTAAGACATGAGGAGCCCTTCTCGAGATTAAGCAATCCAACCAGCTGGTAATGGAGCATGTCAAAAACTATTAAAGCTACGTGGAAATTCAATAGAAGTATTTATATGGGTTTAAAAAAAACCTTCTCTGGTTGAATTTGAAATCCTTCTTTATTGTCGAACGCAGAAGGAGTTATGAAGTCTCGATGACATGTCCGATATTCGCCCATGCAGAATTACTGCATGAGTGTAATAAAATGCAAATAACACTACGTACTTCTTCAACCTGCAGGCCATTTGCATCGAATGGCATAAACACTTTACGGCCAATTGCAAAGTAATGGACCGTCATGACTATTCATCATCTCATTGATGTCCTGGACACGCCTCGACGTACAAAATCGTTGCCATAATTCATCTCATTGAAGCGCACTCTTAGAAACTTTTATTACTCTTCGAGCGATTCTTCGGAAACGAGTTGCGTTTTGTTTGCGTTTGCGACACAAAGAACGTTCAGCTGAGGTCTGTCGGCCAATAATTAGACCTTCGCGGTTAATCATCGAAAAATGATCGGTGATGTCAGGCGCAACACCCAAAACCACCACGAGCGAGATGAACCCAAACGGTAATAAACTCGCGGTAACAACCACGCCGATGACATTTGATTTTTTTTTTTTACTTTGTCCTAATACGGAGAAGTCTTCACCGTCTGCCAGGAGGGGCTCGGAGGTTAAATGGACTATTCTGGTTACGGGAAGGGAAGGTTTAGATTTCACGCCTGCTTGCTGGCACCAGCGTCACCTTTGGTGGGCTCCACTTCGCTGCGTGACGACGAGCCACGCCTCAATATTTCGCATCCAGCAATATGGATCAGCGTTTCGTCGCGTAAAAGGTCAGTGGCGAGTGGCATCTGTGTGAAACCCAGCGGAGGACGGAGGACGGCGGGGACACTCAGCACGAGGGAACGATTAACACCGTCGTGGGGCATCGCGGCGTGGAGATCGAAACTGTTTGCGATAGGTTTTTGGATAGTTGGCTGCTACTGGATTTGGATCGCGCTTAATAGAGACCGCGGGCTTAATAGAAGGTGCAGCGTTGCAGCTCTGGTCCAATCGAGCAGCAGCCGCTCGCAAGTTTGCCGATTTCGGTGCCTTTGAAAAGGGCGCACGGCACGAGTCGTCGGTAGCCGTTTCACGTACGAAAATGGAATAATTTAGCTTCATTAAAGTGTGCCCACCCCCGTGGTAAGCTCGCGGGCTACACGCACACCTCTTTACACCTCTCCGAAGTCGATCCGAAATCGATCTAATAGTAATTACGAGCAGCATTTCGCACTCTCACCTCCACCCGTGCGTCGGTCGGCTTTGGAACGAAAAGTAGAAGAAGCATCCCCGAGCAGCCCCGAGCAGCCCCGAGCGGCACTCAGCTTCAAACCCGCGCATTAAGCCAAATGATCGTTCCGTAATTGAAATGAGCGTGAACAAACCTCAATCACCACTAATTGATTATTTTTTGCTCGTTTCTTCCGCAGGTATGATGCGTGCTGGGTCTTTGCAAAACCGTGCGTTTGGTCTCTCCACGCCACCGCGGTCGGTCTGGCGGGAAAATTCTGACAGATTGGTGGCCATGTTCGGTAAAGTACACGCCGCGTGTGTAAGCAGACGCGCATTCTTCAGGAGTCGTTCTAGTGCGAGCACCGAAAGGCACTCGCCAACGCGTTACGAGAGCAGTTTCTTCTACACACCAGCTAGCCCATTAGAAAGGCCTCAGTTTAAGCGATCGAATGCCTCCACCGTAATGCCCTACAGAGCGTTTACGGCGTGCGTGGGGGTCATAGCGTGACCGGCTAACCGTGGCAGAACTAACTCCTTCTCCCCCCCCCCCCCCCCCACCCAGCAGAAGCGACATAATCTCATTAACCGGTCACGACGCGTCCGGTGGCGCACTGCTGTTCGGTGGCAACGAAGTGTACGAAACACGTCTAATGCCCATTAAGTTGGTGCACCAACCGCACCAACATAGCAGCTATCACGGGGGCTGGGATCAAGCGTATCTAAGAACTTCTGCGAATGCGATTCAAGAGCTCAGATAATCTGATCCGGTTTCGAGCGCAGCACCGTGCGACATTGACCGGTGTTGTGAGGCCGTCGGTGGGATAGAGCATATGGCGCAGGAGTCCGGTCAGATCCGAATGCCACGCTGTCTGAATGCGTAGGGAGGTTTATCTAAAGTAGGGTAATTTCGAATGACGTTCATGATAGGAGATAAGCGTTACTTAGAGCGTTTCGCGTCTTTGCAGCTAACGTTATCAGTGTTTTATTATTATCTTTAGGTGTTTACCTATCCTATTCGATCCTTCCTAAACTCTGATTAATGCAAACAATTTGTTATAAACTTCAATGTATCAAGTCTATCTGTTGCTCGATACTGTTGGGAAGATTGGCTATTAGGAACGTTTGAAACACTCTGCTCGAAAGAGACCACCCCACGCTCCTAGAAGAGCAGTAAATGAGTCAATTTGTAGAACCATTTACAGGGCATTTATGGCCCTCTAAAATAGTTTGTTGTGTGCTAACACAACAAGAGAAATAGACCAGCCTCATCGGCGTTAATGGATAGCTACACCTTGTGTATCTCCGAACGGCCGCCGGGCACTATATACAGTCACACACCACCAGTCGTTCGGGTTTGGTCTAAATTAGCAAACGATTTGTAGCGTAGTTCACACAAACACAAAACCCACCAATCGCTTCTCAGGACTGTTTCGGCCAGCTGTTCAGCGAACACGCTAAAAGTGGAGCCGGGGAAAAAATCCACCAAAGATGACGTTTCAGACGTTTCGTTATAGTGACAGGCGTTGGGAGAAGCGGTGCACAAGCCTACGAGAATTGGACATCCGTTTGAACACCCGAGCCGGACCAGTTATTGACGTACGGCTGTCATTTTAGCGCGCACACTGCTCACTTTATTGTTGGCGAAACCGTCCCCGGGTCGGTTCACCGGATTGGTTGCGCCTAATCCGACAGGATCGTTATTTGCGTCCCCGTTGCGGCAATAGCATAGCCCCTGTCGTCACGATGATGACACCGGCCACCGGTGGCGGTTGATTAGCCGCTAAAGATAAGCGTTTTGTGCCGCAACTCGCACTTTTGTCGGTTCACACTACCGGTTCCCGTCGAGGTGACACATGCGTCGCGGCAACAATTTCTCAGACCATCGAAAGGCGCTAAATGTCGCAGCCCACGACCGCTTCGTCGCATGGGGTGGGAAAGATTTCCTTCCGCAAAAGCAACTTTCTTTCCCAGCCATGTGACAATCGCAGCTTTCTGGTGGCCTTTTGAGCTTGAGCCCATGCCCAAGCCGCTTGGTTAGTTCACATGAGGGTAGTGCTAGTGCGCGGTAACAACCGGCGAAGAAACCCAGCTTTTCGGCTGAGTTGCAATGAGACGGTTTAGAAGTTTGCCGTTCAATCGTGTGACGATTTCCAATGCTGCACTTGGAGACGTTTACACACGTGCGCCTTCGTCGAGCCTTCGTAGTAGGCCCTGGAAACAGTTCACACACATACACTTCGAACGAAAACACCTCCGTGATCGTGAAACAAAAACAAAGGCAACGTAAATAATTGAGTAGGGAAAACATACACACACTTCCGATCCGAGTGTGACTCTCCGGCTCGCTTCTGGAAGGTTGTTAACGAGGTCAGTTCGCATCTGCGCCCGTCCACGATGGATGCAAGGTTGCGCTATGGAGGCTACCGAGTGCTTAGCGTTGGATGAAACAAATAAAAATAAAACAACAAACGCGAAGGAAATAATAAACACCACCGCACCAATTCCCGGCACCTAGGTGCGGCCCAAATATTTTGATGTCTCTAAGTAGCCTTAAGCACAGCCCCGCCGATGGGCATCAGCGCTGGGATTTGTTTGCATGCAACCACACAAACACTCTCGCCTGTGCGGGAAAGGCTGAAAGATTGAAATCGAAAGTCCAAGGACGCACGGTCGTTTACAACTTTCGACAGTCTCTTTTATTGTTAAGAAAATGCGATAGAAACTCTTGCAAGATCTGGGAGTAATATAGGTCATTCTGTTTGCTTTGAAGCGTTGCGGGATTTGTTGCATTGCAGCTTCTTCTCAAAATGATTAATTGTATCTATTTCGTTTTCTTCCCTCTTCGTTCCGATTACTTTTCAACACCTCCATAACATTCCGATGTCTAATCACACATGTCACCAATGTCCAAACAAAATATCTGACACTGTACACTGACACAAACATTGGCTTCATACACGCCATGAGCATTGTAGCTGTGCCAGCAAGGACTATCACATCTACCACGTCACGAGCCCGGAACCGACCGGTACGTCGATCGACAAGGATGTTGGTGCCAAACGAGTTGGTTCCGGCGTTAGCTTGAACTGTCGCCGCGGTGGTAGCTACGTGATAAGCAGCGACGACGAAGATGCTGGCATCGAATGCGACACGGATGGAACCGCGTCTTCCTCGGCGTGTTCGGTGGCATCATCGTCCTCTTCCTCCAGTCAGTCGGTTCAGTCGCGCAACTGGCTAGAGTTGCTGCATCCGAAACTTCCCAGTCCCTTTCGGATGAAGCGTGCGATGGCCTTGACGTAAGTTTGGAATCTGTCCAAAACTTAAGTGTGCCTTTGGGTGTCTGTTTGTGTGTATGTGTGTGCTTCCGTTTTGCAATGTACGGCTTGCTTTGCTGTTTGACTGTTGCGATCGTGTGCTTTGCTTTCTTTGCTTCACCATATATATGATGCTGTCGGTCGTTTTTTATGTGATTTATTGTTCAGCCTTATTTACGTCGCAAATTGCAATTTCCTAATTGCTTTTGATGCTCGATGCAAAAAGTTTGGCCAATGCTTCAAAAATACTAGAAATTTTTTCTAATGCCTGCGAAATTCCTGAGACAATTTCAGCTCCTGTGATGGGCGTAGCTTGGGTACTTGAACTGCTTTCTGTAACTGTGGTGGTTTGTGGAGCAATTGTTGAAGTCAAGGTACTTTCCCCTTGAGTTATCTCGATTGTTGAAACTGTAATTGCATCAATTGTTGATTCAGTGGCTGCTTGCTCTGTGATCGTCTCTTCCGTCACAGCTGTCGTATCTTCAGTAGCTGGCTCAGTAGCTGCTTGCTCTGTGGTCGACTCCTCCGTCACAGTTGTAGCCGGCTCAGT
>KI915043.1:2555687-2611841 GCA_000473445.2 Anopheles farauti
GCTCAGTAGTCGACTCAGTGGCTACTTGCTCTGTAGTCGACTCTTCCGTCACAGTTGTAACAGGCTCAGTAGCTGCTTGCTCTGTGGTCGTTTCTTCCGTCACTGCTGTAGTCGACTCGGCAGCTGCTTGCTCTGTGGTCAACTCCTCCGTCACAGTCGTCGTCGTTGCTTCAGTAGTTGGTTCTTCGCTGACCGGTATTTCTGTAGTAGTTTCTCGATCTATTCTTGTAGTGACTTCTACCGTCGTAGTCGTTGTTGCGTAGTCCACAGTGGTCGTTTCCGGATCTTCTCCTGGACAATACACATTTTCCTTAAAATCACATTGACACTTCTCACTGTTGAACCTCAAATCGTTCGGACACGCCACCGTCAGCATTAGCCCAAGCACGCAAAGGTTATATTTCGTGCAGGACGCATGCTGCATCAGCACAAGCTTGCGCGGATCGAACACTTGCGGACAAACTGTCGCACACGTGGTTTCCGTCTCTATCGCAGTATCACGACGCAGCCGTTTGTGGTTGCATTCAACACACTCATCGTTAGGCGCCGTTTGCCGTACGCATGTTTTCTCCGCATCACTCCACACTCCACCGTCCGGACAGTGAGCTTCGATTTTGATCCTTCCGACACAGGTGACATATCCCGTCTGGCTGTGAGGCATTGCGTACAGGAAAGACGCTTGTTTCGTTGCATAATTAGCAAGTTTTGGACAGGCGAAATCGGTAGTAACACTGTGGCAAAGCAGAACGATCAGCAGCACTGCAGCGTACAAGGTCCGTTGGAGAGTCATTTCGAACACTGCTTGAAGATTTCAACACAATTCACAACACTTGAGGCTAAACTATTTTTTCTTTTGCTAACTATTTGATCAGAACTGGCTCCCGATTGTTTCAAACTATCACTCCAGAACTTCACGGTCACGGTCACGGTCTAGCTGAAGTCACCCAGAGCTGAACCATCGCGACCTCCTTTATATAGTGTCGATCTGCCCCGTAATCGATCAACATATCGCATAGAACAAAAAAACCGTACAATCTCAAGTGGCGAAAAGACGATAGTATTTTGATAAACGAAGCAAACCTTTTATCGTCACATTTTACTCTCGTTGGTCCTTCGAGTGCCGCGTGCATCGCGGGTGAGCAAATATTTCATCCCATCGTGAGGAATACGGTCTTCCCGACGTGCGACGGGACGGGTCGTTTTCGCTCGCTTTGCGATTCGGTCACGCAGTTGGGTGACATGGGTTAGAAGGGGCCCGCAGTTGGAAAGTAAAACGAAAATGCAACGTGAGCACGGATATGTTTGATGTTACACACCTCCTTCGAGCGTGGTAAACCTCCGAGACGACGAAAGCCCCCGCACGGTTTACCCCACATTTCGGACATTGTTTTAATCGTGACGATGGAATTGATGGAACCCTGTGCAGCGCAATTGAACATCCGGACGCCTGTTTGAATGTTGATTTATTTCGTGCGTATTCCATACCATTTCCCTCCTCCCGGTTCGTGACCGCTCCTGATATGGCCCCGCTTCCTTTGGGAACAACTGCTTCTCTCTGCAACGCATGCCAATATTAAGGTCAGTCTGTCAGTCGGATTAGTGCCGGGCGGAATGGGTTTCCATTTCTACACTCTTTTCGAAAGCCTTTTTCTTCACCATTCGCCACTCCAGAAGCGTCCAGCGTAGTAAATGTGTCACTACAATTGCGTCCATTAACTACTCTAACGCGTCTGGGACGACGGGATGACCAGTTCCCCCCCCCGGCGCGCCCGTTTATCCCAAGCACCAAGCAGTGGGATAGCAACAAAAAACCGGGTAGTAAAAGTTTGAAGGAAAGCCAACATATAAATGACCAAACAAAGGCCACAAACCATCAACACCGGCAGCTCAAACGATCTGTGTGTGTGTGTGTGTGCATGTTTATGCTCACATCAGCTGTGTACTGTGGAGGCTTTTTTTTGCTGCCGCCACCCTCTGCTTTCGGGTTCACACCACACGGGTTTTTGTTGGCCCTCCCTCCCTCGATCGTGCTGATGATCACTTTCTCATCATTTCACACTGTGTTTCAAATTAAGCATCAATTTTAGAGACACGGCATTCTCCAACCAAGAGAGAAATGGGTACACGATGTGGCCTTTGCATTCCGTATACGTCCTTGAGGTGTTTGAGGAAGTTTTTCGAGCCTTCTGTGCACTGCAACACTGCATGTTAACGAAGAGTTTAATTTTATTCGTCATATTCTGAGAAAAAAAAAACATTACTTACCCTCTACACACGCTCCATTCATCACTTTGAATCACAAAAAAACCCACAAAGTCACCGATATCGGGCGACAAGTTTGTTTACATCGAAACTGTCTTTCCCCCTGGGCTGATAAAATCGTTATGGTATTCGATAAAATTGCTGCTCTTATTATCGTTTTTTCTTATGAATAACGTCTGTTTGCAGACTGAATCGTCATTCGGAAGCACTTCATACCGCTTCGGATTCTTCTGCGCCGTATGAAGTGTGGCATCCTGCAGGACGTGCGACGATTGTTTGACTTCGCTGTTGTGAGTTAGATACATATAAAGATATGATAAACATGCTTAACGATTCAGTACCGGTGATGAAATATTGAAATATGGAACTATTTTGGAATATGAATTCACAGGCTGTTCACACGAAGAGGTATCAACATAATCAGACTAACTCTTTTGATATTATTCATAAATGCTTACAAATGATGTTCAAATTAATTCGAAGCGACTAATTTTCCTAGAAAAAAAGTTGTTTTCTTCCTAAGAAAAATTTGCTGTTGCCCATTTTTCGATCACGAGAAATAAAAACTATCTTAATTATACAGAAATCGGAAATTTCTCAATCCTCTTTAGTACAAAATCTTGTACTAAAGCCATTCGCTTCGCTGTACCCCTGAAGGTAGGCAATTCGATGTGTAGTTCTATTCAACACTGTTTCTTGATGTGATCCGATAGGTGGCGCTAATAACAAACCGAATGAAGTCGAGCAGTAGTAACAATTCAATTCGAGCAGAATTTTTTATTTTTGTTTAATTTTGTTGATTTAATGAACAAATTTTATTTTTCTAAACAATATTTTAAAAAGGAAAAAGAATATTGTCACGCAGACGTGATGCTTTTAAAAAAAGAAAAAAAACAACACATCACACAACCACCACAATAATTCTTCCAATCATTTGCCTGCTCATCTTTATTCTCATCTTTTTCTACATCACACGTTATTTTCAGTAAAGACGCATTCTGGCGCTCACTTCCTCAATCACAGCTCAATTAATTGCTTACCGAAAATCAGTGTGTCCTGCTTAGTCGAGAAAGCCCCGTCAAAAATTTAATTCCATTCAGCTCATTAAGGGCACGGTAGAAGGGGGAGTTGGGCGTCTCCGAGACACACACACACACACACTTACCGCCATCCAATCTCGCGGCCCGTGGAGAACCACAACGAATCCCGTTAATCCGTTCGTTTTAGCCCTCCCCGCCCCTTTCATCTCCTTCCAGCCGAACTTGGGGCGATTAAAATTATACGCTCGGTTCGTTTGCGATCTACGGTTGCGAGTACGAGAGGTAGATGCAGCAAAGAAAACTCCTCCACCAAAGATCGCGTAATGATGATGTAGAAAATGCGAAACATGCGAAAACGGTTAATTGTCGGAAGTGGTGTTGTGGGATTCGTGGACCGAGGCCGAAGCGTGGCGCCAAAGGGTGATAGAGAATTCGGAAGCTCGGGCGCTCGTTGTGCGAGGGCAATCGGTAAAATAGCAGCTTTTAAAGGTGTGTTTGGGCGGTACGGGAAGATATACCAACCCAGTGCTGCCTGCTGTTCTTCCACTGCCAGTTTGGGCCGTGTGTGCGAGAGCAGTGGTTCGTTGTATTGTGCTTTAAATGTACTATTAGGCTAATTTCGCGTTTTATTTGATGGACTCTTTTGTAAAACAAAATACCTCTTCTTCCACATCTCTCCCATCCACAGGAGCAACTCGAAGGCTTCCTACCTGCCGCGGCAACCGCGCGATAAGCTGCACTCCGACCCAGATCATGGCAGCTATAAGCTCACGCTAACCTCGAACGAGGATTGCATCAATCACAACACCAGCAGCACGACGACCGGTGCAACGAACGGTGCCACCGGTGCCGGTCACGATGGGTTCCCGGAGGAGATCATCACCTCGCCCAAATGCAACCTGCCGGATGTGCTTCCGCCCGGTGTAAAGTATTCGCTCTACTCGACCAACAACACCACTGCCACTAACAACAACAACAACAACAACAACAACAACAACAATAGCAGCAGCGTTAACAACAACAACAGTATCAACAACCATCACCATAATGGCGTGGGTTTGCTGAAATCGAAGCACGCCGGACCACACTCCGCCCCGATCATCTCGACCGCGAACAGCCTGAAGTCACTGTTCAACTTCAGCACCTCGTCGACGTCCGACTCGAAGGACCAAATGTTCACCAACGGCAACGGGAACGGGAACGCGAGCCCACCGCTCGCCCAGATCCAAGCGACCTCGCCCAAGTACACCTCCCAGTCGTCGTTCGATCTGAAGAAGACGCAAATACTGGACACGGGCGATACGCACCTGCACGGCGGTGGCTACCATCACCTCCACAATGGCGCTGGCAGCAGTCCGGCCGATATCCTTGGTATTCCGTCGACTCCGACCACGAACAGCAGTGCCACCGCCACGCTGACCTCGATCGCGTCCATCAACCATACGGTGGTGGAGGCGGACGGTACCACCACCACCACCACCAGCACGCCCGACGATCCCACACCACCGCCGCTCCCATCCACACCCTCGCCGGCCACACTGGGCCGGCCCCAAACTGTACATAATTGCACTGAGCACTCGGAAAATTCGACCATTTTCGAGCAGCACCAGCAGCAGGCAGCACACCAATACCACCACGAAACGACCACCACCATCACCGCCAGCAACGGTACCACCATCGTGGAGCAGCGGGAACCGGACGAGCAGCAACAACCCGCGGCTGCGGCCGGCACCACCGCCGACAGTGAAGTTTCGTCCGTCAGCACGTCCACACGCGACGACGACGACGATGCGTCTGCGCCGTCGTCCGGCAACGCAACACCCAGCACACCCAACGCAACAGCCGTCTTCGTCGTTGTGGCCAAAGAAGAGGAACGAACAGTGGAGAGCGGTGCGCTAGAACGTGGCGCGAAAGACCACAACCCGGCCCTGCTCCAGCGAACGGAGATTGTTCTGCGCGTACAGGCACCAACGTCCGAGGCCGCTTCCCAGACGGACGGTGACGGTGACGCGTCCGTTCTTGGCCGTGGGATCGCCGAGCTTACGATCGATTGTGGAAGCGCTGGCAAACGCCGGGAGCAGGAGCGAAACGCGACGAACGCGGTCAGCTCCCCGAGCCATCAGGTGACGAACGGGACGGCGACCGTTGCGACCTCCACTACGAGCAGTCCGGCTGGAACACCGCCCCCGACTTCACCACCCACTGTCGGTAAGGAACTCGTCCAGAAGTTCTTTGCATCGGCCGTGTCCACGGCGTCATCACCGCCGGCAACACCGCGCAAACTCCACCCGGAAGAGATCGACTGCGATAAGCTATCGCACGATCTCGTCAGTCAACTGTCACCCTCGGACAAGCTGCACACCATACTGGGTAAGTGGGGTTAGGTTTTTTTTTTATTTTGAAACTAAAAGAAAACAGCTGTGCTCTAGCAAGTGTGAACGCGCAAGATCTTGATATTATAACGCTCCCCCCAAAATGGACTCATCCCAACCCATTTCTGCGCCCGGGGAATGGGCTTTTAATCATAGGCTCTGTGTTGCACATGATTTTCTCCATTCCTCCCGTTAGATATTTACGATCCAATTCTTCTCCACGCCACGCGAGCCATAAAACTCTGTCCCGGCTCGTAAATAATACTCGTGCGAAAGTGGAACACTTTGTACACACTGACCACGACGGCGAAGTTTCGGAGCGCAATTAAATATCTTCCACGCTTTGGCGTTGGAATCCACAAAGGAACTTTGGGCTTTGGGACGTTCCATGCGCGAGAAACAATGAACGATCTTTCCCATCTGCAAACCGATCGCAGCATGCCGCGAATGCCGTCACCAATCCCACACACCCAAACAAGCCATTTCGAACCGAACGGTCCAAGCAGGCGCTGGGTGCTGCGATAAAATCGAAAGTTTGTTTTGAAAGATGACTTTAATAGGGAAAACCACACAAGAAAACGCGTGGAAAAGCAAGCAAAGGAAACGAACGCTGAAGAAAAAACCCTTTCCAGCCAAATCGCAAAACACACACACACACGCACTTAATAACGACCAACGGGTGAAAACGAACAGGGTTTGGGTGCGAGGGAAAAAGAGCGGAGAAAGTGGGTCCGCGTTTTCGGTAAGGTTGTATCGTTTTTTTTTTATTGATTGATTTTCAAAGTCTTTTTTCTTTTAATTTGCTTCCGCGGTGGTATGCGCACCGACCAACGGGGTGATATGCGCCTGCTGCTCATTGATGGCGCGAAAACTCCGGCACTGGCATGGACAGACAAAGTGCGTGCGGTACACGTGCGTTTCGCTACGTACGTGCTCTTTCCAGAAGCTTCTAATCGCCGGTTTGCCACTGAATGGCTCGCAGTGGATCGTGGGAGAAAACTTTATTGCTAGTTAGAGTCTCGTGTGTGAGGGTGTAAGAACACACTGCTTGAGATGGGGTTAGGGAAGTTGACTCAACAAGAGTTCTAGATACAGTTCGATCGATTTCAAAGAAAAGTGCGTTGACTAAAGACTAGAATTAACACCTTAAACTAAATAGTATATTCATGTATCCGTCTTGCTCTTGGATCTACGGAAATATGCGAAAATAAAACTTTTTGTTGCCATTTGACATGTAGATGGCGCTGAACTCTTATCTTAGTAGGCGACATCAGGAGCATATATTTCCAATAGCAGCAAAGTACCATCAAGTATTTTATACTTTCTACTCTAAATTATCTTCAAAAACTCCACTACTCGTACGGCTAAAATATCGACAACGTGAGAACCTTTAGAGATTTAAAATTTCGCAGTTTTCCATCATCTATTCGGGACGATTAGTCACAGTACTAAAACCACTCTGATTTTAACACTAACTCCCTTCGTGAGGTAATTCAGATTAGGTACTTATCTCGTTTTGCTCTCCTTTACTCCGATCGCACTCAGTCACTCGCAATCACCACGGCTTCCCACCCCAACCGTTAAACGATTGAGAGCGCCATTCATGCATTTACGAAACCTCCTACCTACGCCACTCTTCACACAACAAACCGACGCGCGGTGATGGAAGTGTGATCTATTGTTTGCTCGCATTGTGAACGGATTGTGTGCGCGTGTGTGAACGGGGGCGCTTATGCAAAGTTTGGGCAAAGCTCAAACTGAACACTACGCACCGAACCGTGCCGAATCACTTCCGATCGGACGGTCGCAGCGGCGGGTAAACGAAACCGAAACAAGTTCTAATCCATTCCATCCTCTTTCTCTCCTTAATGACAACAGCGCCAAAAACGTTCAAATCGTCGTCGGACTACGTGTCCGACCTGTTCAACATCCAGATTGCACCCCGGCCGCTCAAGAAGGATGCATCGACCGCAACGCCGACGGAGGCGGTGGCGGGTGGCGGTACACCGAAAAGGTAATAGAATGCTAGATCAAACCAAACGCGAGGCGTCGGATCGATTCATAACCCGCTAAACTTTCTCTCCGTTCTCTCCCTCTCTCTTGTGCAGCCCGCTCGATATTCTGACGTCCAGTTCGACCTACTTTCAAATCTCCGAACCGAAGGCCAAGCTGATGACGCGCTACAGCCGCGAGATGACCCTGATCAACGGTGATTGCTGTGATCTGACCAAGAAGAAGGTAAGTCGCGGACCGTGGCCGAACCCCAGCTCTCCCAGTACAACGCTCGGGTTTGGGTAAAAGAGGGAAAGCTTTTTTCGTGTTTTGGTGGGTGCTCTATGTCCAATGCACCCCTTCGGACAATTCCAAGATCGCAATGCGAGGACACAAAGATGACGCAGTGGCACAATTATAGCACAATTACAACGCGATTGCGGTTGAAGGCAGCGAAAGTTATTGTCTCATGCGCACCCCATATGGGGGTAGGAGCGGAAGTGCATAGCTTCTCATCGAAATCCGGAGCGCATCTCTTCTGCCGCTGCATCATCATCAAGTCTTCACAGGAATGATAGATATGACACCACCGTCCGATTGTTGGGAACAACCGGTTAGGAGTAGCTTCTCGCGTTGCTCGACGGAAACCGCGCGCGTGTGTGTGTGTGTTAGTGGGCAAACCCTAAAACGAAAGCAAAGACGCATGTGTCACGTGTGTCGAGTATGCTGCGAGCGTGAATCCGCCAGCGATAGTTACACATCGCAGAAGGCGGCGGCAAACCCACACGGACTCCGCTGTCAACCGCGTCTCAGTTGTGAGTTTGAGTTTGTTCGCCGTGCCGTGCAGTATCTGGATGATGTTGCGCTGCCCTGCGCTCTCGGTGCGTCCGTGTGCCTTTATCGATGTCATCGAACAGCAGCAGTGGACGCCCTATTCAACGATCACGATCGATTACCGCATCGCAGCGGCAACAGTTGGTAACTCGTCCTCTGTCCACCAAAACCAAAACAACAACAAAAAAAGCACTCCAAAACAAACAGCCCAGAAGGCTGTCAAAAAACCAGAACCCCCCAGTGAACTTTAATGACGTGAAGTGTCGTGCAAATAGTAACTGCGAAACAAACAGTGTGTCACCGTCGGCGTCGTGCTTGCCATTTGTTTGGAAATGGTCCTACGCGGATGGTTTTGTGTAGGTGCTGTGTGCCGCGTTTACCTGGCAGCTCGGCTAAAGAATTGCTTCCGATGTTTGCGAAACGCCCCATCAAGGTGTTGTTTGATCTACTATGAGCTAATCTCGCGCGAGTAGTTCTAGTGTTTGTTGTCCGTGATCCGTGAGCAGGTTTTTTTGCAAAAGATTTGATGTGTTTTTCTACCGGGTCAGGTTGGTTTTTCGGTTGGTGCTTGCAAGGAACCTAGAACGCAAACGAGTTAGATTGCGCACTCCAACTTTGAAGTACAGTACGCCAAACTCAAATCCGGACAATTTGAAATTTAGCATTTTTCTAGCTTTGCGATCAATTTTCGAACGAACTTTACGTACGTGGAACTAATAAGAATAATTAGTTTTAATTAATTTTTCGTTGTACACCTTTGTGCAAAGCAAATGCAAAAAAAATGGTCAAAAATTGCGTATCCAAGCAACGCAATGAAGAATAGAGTGACACAGGCCAGAATTTCGACGGCCTTGTATGTGGTTGAAGATAGCTTCAGTAAGAAAGTGAAGGTGATTTTTTCAGTCAAAATTACCCACAAACTTTGCACCGAATGAAAAGAGAATCTTATTCTCTACACATTAATAGCTTTTTTACGGAAAAACACGATACCTTCGTCGTGAAATCATCTGACGAAAACCGGCAATGACGAAACATGTGTTAATTTGAGTGTTTAATCCATTTGCACATTGATTGTAAACGGTCCAGATACAAATTTCGGTTCCAAGTTTTGGTCCTCAAGAAGATTGGATTTCGCTTTCAGAATCTGGCACCTGAATACTTGCTAAAAAGGGAACTCTCCATTAGGGGGAACTATCTAATTACCACTTCACCACTTGGTTGTTAAGTGTGATTAATTGATTCTCTTCGAGCAACACGCGTTAAATCTCTCGCCCGATGGCTACTTTGTTAAGACAAGCGGAGTAATTTTTTCCAGCAATTGCATTTTTTCACGTCTGTTTATTATTGAGGTCGAACCACATGCCGACTCTTCGTTTCCTTCAATCATGGTTATCGAATTACAGGGGAGTGATGGAACAATTTAAAATAGACGGTATGGTGACATTACAGCTAGTATTCCTGTTTCCCTCCATCTAGCTGTCACTATTATATACGTGATAAAGAAATCTGAACTAAGATACATGCTGTACTCCTTCCTTTATTATCATATGTAAACTTCCTTGTGGAGCGCTTCAAATTTTTGAGCACACAATTTATCTCGTTTCCCTTAGCTTTAATTAAACTCTCTGCCGTTAGACACCTGCTTTGTTCAATTTGTTATAGTGAATACGAATGTCTTTGCAATGGTCCAGCTCGGTAAAGCGCTCTCGAATGTTGGTTGCGTAAGTTTCGCACCCTACCGTTCACAATCCCCGCATTCTGCTCGATAAACGGCTGATTTGTGCCGGTGGTAGTCGGTCGAAAATTCGATACACTTTTACAGGTGCCGATCGGAATGTGTTAATCAACGGACGCACAAAACGCTGTTGGAAGTGTGAAGTTTAATCGTCTTTTTCTTTGTTCTCTCTCTCTCTCTCTCTCCGTTTCGCTCGCTTCCCGCTTCAGGAGGAACTTGTCCAACGTCTTGGCAAAAAGCTACTAGTCCTGACGAACGAGCAGACGAACCTCGCGGAGGAGAGCAACGCGAACGATCTGCTCGGCAACGATGTCGCGCTGAAGGTAACGCAGAAGGTCCGGCCGGCCGACGCGTCCAAGTTCCGGTCGTACGTCGACGACGTCGGGTACATCACGATGCTGCTACTTTCGCTATCCGGTCGGTTGGCCCGCACCGACAACGCACTCCACACGATCGACGCGAATCATCCCGATAAGGTGGGTTCAAAAAGTTTGTTGTTTTTTTGATTTCGGAAGAAAACGCCGTTTCTTTTAACACTCCCCTGTCTCTTTCCTTTCCCTGCGTGTGCCCAAAATGCTATTTTAGAAGATCCTGGAAGCGAAACGGGACCGCCTGCTGGAGCAGCTGGACGAGGCGAAGCAGCTGAAGGACGACATCGACCAGCGGGGGGCCACGATCGCCCGCATCCTCGAGCAGGCGCTCACGATCGAGGAGTACGCCGACTACGACTACTTCATCAACATGAAGGCGAAGCTGATTGTGGATTCGCGCGAGATCGCCGACAAGATCAAGCTCGGCGAGGAGCAGCTGGCCGCGCTGAAGGACACGCTCGTGCAGAGCGAGTGCTGAGGTTGGCCGGTGGGCGGGGTTTTTATTTTCCTGTTTGTGTGGCTGTTTTTGGTGGCACCAAATCGCGTGCAGTTTGTACATACATTAAAGCGAACGGGGGCCACCCATCGTGTACCCCGATGTAATTAGTCAATGCTGTCGCTGGGTCGAAGACGTTCGTAGTTTTCGGTTAGTTTTCCATTTTTTTTTTTTGGTTCGTTTTAGTTTCGCCGTTAAGCAGAGCATACATTTAATCGCTAGTTTTATCCTCCCATCAAAACCCATCGGATCGGATCAAGTTCTTGCATTTCAACGCTGTATAAGTTGAAATTCAAAGAGTGTTGCACCGCTTTCCCTTCCCTCGTTCTGTTCGCTTTCCGTCCTTCTGAATCGCACCCATCGAATTCCGCGCTAACGTGTGTACTTCCTGCTCCTACCTCTCCGCTGTGCAAGCGGGTGAGTTCCTTCGCTTTACGGTCGAATACGGTCTCGCCCAGTAGAGACTCGTGTGATTATTAGTGTTTTTTGTGCGTGTGCGTGTGCGTATTTTTTTGCATTCTTCCTTTTTAAAAAGTAGAAACATCGTTCGATGTTAGTAACGCGCGTATGATATACTCCTTCAGTTATAAGAATAAGCTTTGTAAAAAGAAGTTAAAAAAGGAAAACAAAACAAACATGCATAGGTGCTTGTAATCTAAAAGCGGACACTTGTAACGACGGACAGACAGAAGACGTAAATCGTAAAATACGTATAGAAAAACAGCAGAATTGAAACGAGAACAGTAGCCGCTACCGTTAGGAATCGATATAAACGAACGCAATATAAAGAACGAAAAGAACTCGATAAGAAATGAAAAGTTAACAGAAGCGAGGAAAACTCGAAGAAGATAAAGATGATACACTGTGTGATTACTAAACAACCCAAACGGGGTGACAGGACAGCAACAGAGTGGGAGAAAAGTTATGAAAAAAAAACAACTCAACATAAGAGAATATATTGTGATTTTGTCGAAACTAATAATTTTGCCCCGGATCGGCGGGGCATATTAGGCGTACGAAACCCGGGAAGTGCTATGTAGTGTGTGTATGTGTGCGTGTTTTTATATGAATATCGAAAACCACAAATACTAAACTCAATTTAGCAGCGGCTAGGTGGAGCGTATAAGAGGAGCTTATAAGGATAGTGTGTTTTGTGCTAGAGGTTTGCTGTAACGTATTACATTTTAGTGCTCCTCCCGTCTATTCCGGTTCCCCGTTTCGAAACGCAAACCGAGGGCCGAGGGATGTGCGGCAGCATGTGTATGTGTGTGTGTGTGTGATGTACTGAGGCGCGTTTTATTTTAATTTCCTATTATTTTCTTTCTCAATCCTATCGCCACGCGCTTTTCAAGCAAAGGCTCGTTTTGTTCGTATTTAAAGTAAAGACCACCTAGAAACGCGTACTTTTCCTACTGGGTTCCCATGACTATCCTCTCCGCCCACGGGGCACACATAATACGCAATCATACCGCACGCTCGTTTTGTTCGTCTCTCTTAGTAATAATCCTACGAAAGCAATGTGTTTACTTATCGGCCGCGAAACTTTTCCAACGAAGGTTCCCGGAATATGGCGCGAAATATCAATATAAAATTCGAATAAAACTCCGTGTTCAGGTGTGTTTTTCGTTCCCGGCGCTGGCGGCGCTGGCGGCGGCTTTCAGCACGCGCAGCTTCGAGTAGATTTCATCCCAATCGAGGTACGCACCGACGATGTGGCGCGTGTTGCCGGCCGTATCGGTGTACCCGTTGCGGCCGTGTACCATGCGCACGTTGCTGAAGGTCAGGATGTCACCCGGGGCCGTCTTGAAGCTGACGGCTTCCCGGTGGAGGACGGTGACGAAGCGTTTCATCGCCCGGTACCACGGTTCGACGCGATCGATCGGCACACTGAAGCGGCTGTCACGCTGCGGCACGCTGTGATTAATCCGCTCCAAGCGTCCATCGCGACCGATGCTGCGAAACGAAAGAAATTAGCAAATAAATCAATTTACACACCACAAAACAGTGTCCTTCCCAACGTACCAGATGACAGGCGCACGGTAGATGCTATGAAAAGCGCCCCCCTCATCCGAACCCAAGTCACTCCAATCGACGAGCGTTTCGCTCAGCAGCCGGAACTCGTCCGGATGATGCTGTCGAAGGTATTCCGCCACGTAGAACCCGTCCGCGATCAGATTCTCTCCACCGACCACGTTCGTCGACTGCACCAGACAGTGGAGCAGATTGCAGCCCGGTTTGTAGTCGTAGTACGGCAGGTCCGTGTGCATCTGGAGCGGCGTGGACAGGTACGCCACGTTGCTCGTGCCTTCCTTCGCCTTCACGATGAACTCTTCTCTAGGAAAATGAGAAAAATTTCATCGAAAACATGGAGTCATTTAAAAGAAATTTACCGAATAAAAATGATGGCGCGTTTCGTCTAAATTTGATTCAAAACTAACGACTTTGTACCCGGGTCGAATACAACTAGGAGGATACTATCTTAAAAGTAAAAGCAAGATCTCAGAAACCAGAATCACTCAAATATCACTCAAACCATTACTCTATTATTAAGAGTGCGTAACGTTGAATTAAATATAAACGGTTACATTATATTCAAAACTCATAAATAAAAACCATGAAAATGTTTTCTTATTTAAAAGAATGAAGATTAAAATTTTTTCGAAGAAAAAGATTAAATATCATCCGGTTTTAAAAACTGATATTACCAAGCTAAAACCTGGAAAATAGAGTGTTGATATTTTGGTACAATTTCTTTACATATTATTAGTTGAACACACAAAAAAGCATCGATAGTTTTTCAATCGTATTTCGACATTTTGTAAATCTGTAATGTCATATTTTTAAATGGAAGTTTTTATCAAATTTTTGTAGTATAAGTGAATAGTTGAAACTGGTGTAACCATCAGTAAATGGGTTTCGTTAGATTAAGGCAGATGAAAAAGCGACACAAAACGAGCCAAAATCGAGTTTGGAACTTTGTGATAAATCCTGTATCATGACCGTTTTAGCTAGTTAGTTGCTCAAATTGTTAGTTACGCCATTTCACTTTCTTTCTTTGGGATGTCGCCACATAAAAATGTCGATTTGATTTTGTTACATTAGTACGTGCGACACCTAAAAATCTAACCTCAAAAACCTTCACCTCCACTACTTACCCGTAATGTGTTTTCCGGATAAAGCCCACCCGATCCGCCAACCGGCGACACTCGTTCTCCGTCAACGGGGCATCCTTGATCATGACCACGCCGTACGCGATCAGCGCCTCGATCCACTGCCTAAGCACGGCGTCGTCTTGCAGCACCTCCTCAAACCGGAACTCCTTCAGTATCTCCCGAAACCCGTCCGCACCCCAAACAACCGGCCGCGGACGATACCACTGCTGGAGATAGTCGGCCGTATCCTGTTGCTCGAAGCTTCGCCTTAGTAGCCACTTCACGTCGTAAACCGACGACCGATGGAGTTCATCGTTCCAGCGCACCTCCACCGATTGGCCGTCGTTCGTCACGAGCACCTGCGCCACTCGCACAGCCTCCACATCGAATCGCTCCCAGTCCAACACCCGGCTGGTGGAACCCGGATGGAAGCAACGCTCGCACCGACAGTTGTCACGCAACCAAACGGCGGGAAATTCGTACCGTCGGTGTTCGTCATCCTCCGTCAGACGTATCACGACGCGCGATTCGGTCGCATCGTAGCAGGCGTCGCTTATCTTCGGTGACGTCGCTTCATCCAACCGTCGGACGGACTTTGAGCGGCTCGTCTCGGGGCGTGCGGCTGACGGAGATGTTGTTGCGGCGGTCGCCGCCTTTTGCAAGGGCGTCCCAGTGTTTGCAAATGTACGGCGCGTTGTGGTGCGATTGAGGCTAAAATTAAAACTAACCCTCCTGCCAGCGGGTGCTACGATGGCGGCTGCTACTCGACTGTTGAGCGTTGCTAGGCACCGAAGAGCAGACATCGTTGGGTTCGTTTGGAACAACAAGCAAGTGCGGGATGATCTTTTCTTCACTGTTTCACTTCTGCCCGGCTACGGCACGATCGGCAACCGGTGTGGGTCAGTGTGTTTCACGAGCGAACCTCTGCGCGATAAATGATTGCCAACAAGCGCGAACGAGTGCGAGGCACTGGGTCAAACTGGCTGCGTCCGTGTAATCTCTCAATCCACCTAGAGGATCGGCTCAGAAGCAGGTTTTTGAGATCATTAAAAAAAATTATTCCCGTGTTGGATTCTCTCCCTTTTCCTCTCTTTCGTTTAAATTTGGATTTCTCAAACAAATGCTTATTTTCTAGATTTAACAAATAAATAAATTAGGACATGAAAAAGCATACAATCGAATGAGTTCTATACCCTTGAAGTCTTTTAAAAGGATGTTTAAAATAAATATAGAAAGGGATGGAATCTAAGCAGATGAACCGGATCGGGTTAGGTGAAGGAGGAATCTAATCCTTTTAAAAGTATGATTAAAATAAAGATAGAAAAGGATGAAGCAAAGATGATGAAGCAATTTTTCCATAGACAGAACTCTCTTAGTGGAGCGGGACCTGATTATTCAACAAAATTCAAGCACTGACCTAGGCAATGAGAAGTAAAGCAACAAATTCCGAGGATTTGTGAGAATTCCGAAATCCTTCCGAGATCATTGAAGGAAACACAACAAACTAAAGACTGAACCTCTCTCTATGGGATATCTTCACGGCGTTCACTTTCTTTATCTCCAGAAGATTCCAAACAAAACAAAAAAAGCCTGGGTTGTCAACCTGCACGCTATCTCCATTCTGCTATCCAAACGAGCCGAGGTAAGCAACAGACAAGCTACGATAACGTTTCCTCCCCTTCCCCACCCACCATCACTGTCATCATGATACAGGGCACGCGTGTGTGCACACACATGCACACACTCACACGCAAACGCCACTAAAACCCGACCTCTTTGGATATTCCACTTTTTTATCATTTTTTGTTACAAAAAGACAATAATCGATCACGGTTTCATTCCTCTGTCTATGTGTCTGTGTGTGTCTGTGTGTGTGTGTCTTTGTCTGTGGTGTTGTTGTTGTTGTTGTTTAGCTTTTCTTCTACTTTTCTTAAACTTTCTTCTGCGTGTATTGTTTCATTATCCTGCCGCAAAACGCTCGGGATGGTGTGTTTTGTTCTTCTTTCGTGTGTATTTTATTGTGAGTTTTTGTGTGGTTGTTTTGTTTTTGTTTTTTTTCACTCTCTTGCTTTATTTTTGTATTTCGTGGTTTGTTTTTATCTCACGCTCACTCTCCTTCCCGGTTTCTTTACGTGTTGTTTTTTTTTCTCCTATATTTAATGTTTTTTTCGTTTCCTATCCCTTTTTATCATTAACTTATGTGTGTGTTTTTTCTTCTTTCTCATTCTTCTCCATCCACAGTCATTCTTACCCTATAGTCTATGTTAATATTTATCTCTTTCTTCTCCCAGCTTCTCGATCTTCCTATAATGTGCAATATTTGTGTGTGAATGTGTGTGGGTGTGGCTGTGGTTTCTTACTTTGTGTACCTTTCTTACTCTTTACACCTGTGCTTTGCTTGTTTGAACTGGGCGCGCATTTTCATTTCATTTATTTTATTTTGTTTTGTTTCTTTTTTTGTTTGTTCTGTGAAGGAAGAGGGAGAGGTGGAGCAAATCATTTATGTTGCACTGTTTTTTTAACACACTTTCCTTATCATTTGCGTTGTTTCACTAATTTAGATCAGTGTATTAGTGTGTGTTTTATTCTTCTTCATGTTTTTCTTACTATTTATGTTTTTCACTGCAATCTAGCAGAACTACACACACGCACGCGCAATTTAGGAGTTTCCATTTTTATCATTTTTTAAAGATTTCTTCTTTTCGGTGTAATACGTTCTCCCTCCACGGTTTTTGGGGCATTAAATTTTAGCAGCGGTTTCGAGAACTTCTCAACCCTCAACCTTTGTTATTCTTTGCACGTTTTCTTCATCATGCGCACTACTATCGCACCTAAACACGGTATGGTTTATACTAATTAGAATAATCATGACAATAATATAGGTAGGTAGGTAGGTTGGGAGGGGAGGGAGTTTCTCAAATAGTAGTGTGCTTCGTATGCAATAATTATACCATAATAATCATAGTAATAATAATAGTGTCATAATGATAATATTAAATCGTACTGATAGACTAATAATAAGCCGCGACGATCCTTTCCCGGGTGTGTGCTTGTGTGTGTATATGGTTATGAGTTCCTACCGGTAAAACATGCTTCTTCTCGTTAAGTGCTTTTTTAATGCAACCCATTCGAAGCAAAGGATACTTCCTTCGTTTCGTACTTAATTTAATCATAACTCAGTGTGTACAAAGACGGTTTTCCCCAGCAAAATCAATCTTATCTCAATCCTCTGCCCCCTTTTTCTTCTTCCCTTTGCTTCGTTTCCCTGTTCGCTACTAACGGGCACCTCTCTAAAATCACCAACCGAACTTACTGGGAGAAAGTTATTCAAAGAAAGGCAAATAAAAACAAACGTTTCCTTCTCGAAATTCTTCCCTTTGCTTTCTTCGGCGTTCCCTAACGCTAATTTAGCTTCCAGCTACTCTCCCGGACCGAATTATTCTTCCAAAAAGACAAAGCTTTGCTTCTATGGTGTTGCTTGTATACGTCATTCATTCTTTTTTTCTGTTTCCGTTTCCAAATCACGTTGTTTTATATCATAATCAGTTACGTTTTGGATGTACCTTGTACCATCTCTTTCACTTGAAGTTTTTCACTCTGTTTTTGTGTAATTTATTGTAATGTTTATGACTCTCAAAACCGCTTTTAGCTGTTTTTTGTTTTGTTTTGTTTTAACTTAATCAAACATTTCGCATCGTTTTTTACTTAACGTTGCAAACAAACAATAGCGTTTTATGCCGCTTGATGTGCTATTCAAAAGGTTCCCAAGTAAACAATATGTACATAACTAACTAACTTAAGACGCATTAATGGTATGAACTATACACGAAAGATGAGGATGCAAATGGGAGCGATAGATTGTGTCCGATGATACTTAAGCGCTAACCTCTCCCACACACCTACAGTGTGTGTGTGTGTGTTTCACTCGCAGTGCCACAAACACGCAAAAAAAAGAAACAACACACAATGCTTTGCTGCTATTTCGTTTCATTTTCACTTTTCATTTTCATTGTGGCGCTCCACAACGTACCCTAATTAGTTATCAAATAAATGAGGTAGAAAATTATAATCGACGTCTCTATCGTGCATTTTGTTTGGAAATCACAAACAAAACCGAAGTAAAGGGATGTGCTCACTTAAACGAGCCGCTCACTCGCTCGCATTTCTGCCTTTCTATTTTCTTCTATATACTAAAAACTCACTAACGCGCTACTCTAATAGGTAAACGGGAAACAGAACGAAGGATGTACGATCCGGTCGGCTTGGGCACACTGTCGCGCATCTACTGCTACTACTGCTGCACAAAGGTTTCCACAGAACAGATCCCATCCCAGGAGAGTCTGCCGTTCGGCGTTAGGTTTTATACTTGTTTTTGCGGGGTATCGGGGTATTCGTTTGTTCGTTTGTCGGTAGTGGGGTTTTTCGACACACAGGGGACGGGGAGGTTGGAGGAGCGGCGATGAGAGCTTCCACTCCCTGTTTTCCTGCTTCTTCCCCCCCCCCCTCCCCCCTTTGCCGGTCGGTCTCATAATTACGCTGATGGCACAACGGGTTTGGAGGAGGAATATGCAAATCGATGCACTTCTATCGCAAGGATCGTGTTGTTGTATTCGAGGTATTGTTGGTGGATTTATGTTAACAGCATTAAAAAAAAGAGAAAAAACCCTATTCTTGCTGCTATCGAGGAACAAATGAACCGAAAATCTCGCTGGACTGGTGAGAGGAAAAGGAAGAGGGGTGATCCTTCCGCAAAAATAAAAAAAAAACATGGCGATTACATTTGAGCAAACACTGGATACACTTCGCATTTTCGTGCTTCAAGCGAAACACCTGTCATAGTAGTCTGTTTTTTTTTCTGTTTAACACTGAACACTCTCAGTGCAGCCGTAATCTTTCTCATACCGGTACTGCTCTAACCGACAGCTCACTCATTTCGCACGCACAAATCTATTGTAAGCAATTGGGTGTTTTGTTTTCTAATTCTAATCGCCCCTTTACCTCACGTATGCTTCCTTTGCTACGCGTTCGTCACACACCCGTGTTAAATAGTTCAGTTTGTTACTGTGTTTTTGTTTCGCCCATCATCTAAACATTTCCCCTACACTTAATAACGTCCCTGCCTGTGCGATTCTCGCTCGTTTTGTTCGTGTTGCCTCCGTCACTCGGTCTCTCCCGTCGGTTTGCTTGTTGCTTTACTCGACTGGTTTCTTGTTTTTGTTCTGCTTTCTGTTTGTTGTGGGTTTTTAAGTAAGATTTGTTTATTTCACTCTATGCATTAACACGGTTTAGATGCTCTGGGGAGGGGGAGGATGCGAGGATAGGAAGGAAAGGAGAAGAGGAAATGGAGCGTTCGAGGGAAAACTGTTTTTTGTTTTTGTTTTAGAAAAACAAATGGTTTTGTTATTACATTCTTTAGATTTTTCTCACCTTTGTGACCATCATTTTTGTTTTCCTCTTAATCTCTTCTCATCTCAATTCCTACACCACTCTTCGTTTGTTTCATCATCTTCATCGCAATATGAAAATTCATTTCTTTACTCATGTACCCTACCACACAAACACTCTTGTTATTTTTTTTTAGAACATTTTATGAACATCAGGTCTGTGTTGTGCTGCGCGGTACACCTTTATCCTTTGTAAACTATTTCTGCATGATTATTTTTTATAAATTTCGCCAAATAATAACATAGAGAGATATCGATGCAACGGAGAGCAAACGGAAACAAACTCAAGCATAACGCACACGCATACAATTTTAATCGACTCTTGTAAATGTTACAAGACGACCCATTTCGCGTTTACCAGTTTCAACCAATTTACCGCATCGGGACTACTTCCTTTCGCGCACGTGAAATATTTCCGCTTCTTCTTGGAGACATGCACTGTTTACATGTTCTGCCTTCTAGTGTGAAGAGAAAAATTTACAACATAATCGTAGCAGGGCATGGTTAGGAATAAACGCTACTAAAAATAAAAAGAATACCAACGTAGTAATTACTTTCCATTGGTTAGTATTAGTGTAGTAGTATTAGTAATAGTAGTTGTAATAGGATGGGCAACAACAACATTGCCCCGCGTACGACTGCATTTGCCGTACTGCAGAAATGCAAAACTTCGGTAAAGTTACACGGAAAACAGCACAAGTGTGTCTCACTTACGGCTAAGATAGGCGAAAACAAATGGAATAAAAGACCCTAAATAAAAGGAAATGATTGAAAAATCGATCACACTTTCATTCGTAACGAATTCGCTCGGTAGAATAGAAATATAAAATAAACATTCAAACTATTGTGGATTTCATTTCTGTAGTTCTGTGGCTATTGGCGCGCTATTCTACCGTACGGTAGAGCGTGTGAGAGAAATTACGTGTTACAAGTAATCTGTGGTATTCTGTGGTAATGTGTGGAAGTATTCGTTGGTTACTATTGGTATGTTGTTGTTGTTGTTGGTGGCGATGGTACTCTGACGTTTCGTAACTAATACTATTGCAGGCTGTTTGTGTGTGTGTGGATGTGGTTGTGTGTTCAGTGTTCGGTAAGCAATCCTCCGCCTTCACCATGCTCCTTGCAACGCTCATATCGTACGTTTGCCGTGTTCTGGTTAATGAATTGCTGGTCAGTAGCATACCACACAATCGTCGTCGTATTTTAATGTTATTTCTCTTTTTGTTTGTTTGTTTGTTTGTTTCGTTCGCCTTCACCCAGTCAACAGTTGCATATTGCTATCACACATACACGCACACACATACTCAATCACCAACATCTATTTGAACTACTGCTTTGTACCGATCGGTGTAAGGCTGTGACAAAAAATTATAGAAAAATTGAACGTATTGGTACAAAAATGTGTTTAAAGAAACAAATGAAAATTACTCAATCCAAATAAATTGTACAATAGAAAGCAACAAAAAGTATCTTTTAAAACAATAAACTAAATCATCCGAAATTTGAAAACTTGTATGGGAAATTGAAAACAAAAGGAAAGTTTAAAAAGTGAAATTAGTAAACATAGAAATACATACAGCCTTCGGGTGCACGCCTTGGTTTCGTACATCTAGAGGTAGCTTCAAACGTGCGGCTTTACTGACCAGTATTCGTTACCCTGACCGTAACAAACACGCAAATCGATTGCCTAACTCATGGTGCGGCGGGTTTGCTTTCCTGCGGTTCCGAACATATTTGGTTGTGAGAGATAATAAAACGTTACTAGCGCTATGGGTGCTGCTAGTGCTTATTGGATGGGCTTATATAAACCAGGTAAAAATAAATTTAGTACTTAACGAACTCAAACAGAACTATTGGAATCATGTGAGTTTGTTTGTTGAAAAATAAAAAGGTGCACAATTAATCGTTGTCCATTTTCTGCTTTCTTTTGGTTTTCCATACACTAGTCTTCTTGCTTATTGGATGTCTGTCTGTCTGTCTCTGTAATCTATCGTAGTATGCGTACGCAAGCTTTCCGGCTTGCTTTGTTAGGATTACCGGGTATTTATCTGCTACTTCGCACCAATCCATGCGACCGTATGCTCTCACCTCGCTTCTCGCTGTGTTTTAAGTATTCTGTAATAGAAAATCGCACATTTCGACCTGTTTTTTCGCTCTTCCTCCGTTATTCTTCTGCAAACGTGTCTCCAACAACAACACGGGCAACATAAAAAACAAACATACACCTGATTGGACAATGGCAGGAGTCGTGGGTTTTGTTAGATTTGGGAGGGTTGTTCGTCTGGCTGCGCGTCTGGAGCTGGAAGAATGTTTGGCAAACGGTATTGATTGTTCATGTTTTCGTGCATAACTCGCACATCTCTCGTCGTATTGTTCGCTTCCAACGGCGCTGTGCTTCCGTTGAACCATTTCCTAGTACGACTGAGGTTTTGCTGGGCCGAAGAGAAGGGCGGAATACACTAAGATTTGTATGCGCGTAAAGATTGAGCACACCGCACTTATCTAACCCTATTTGAACTGAATAACCTGAAACGGAATACGGGAAGAATGGCTAGCGCTGTTTGCTCGCAACCACTGCTTCTTCTGGCGCGAACGATCTTGCCCACTGTGCACTTTTTCAAGCGTTTGCTGCATTTCTTCGTTAATCTCATTATGTATGTGTGTTTGTGAGTGGCTATGGATTGAATATTGTTCTTCATTGTTACGGCAGTATCATGTTGCATTGTATGAACCTCTTTTTCGTACGCCCAGCGCCGGCGGTGATCCTGAACTTACCGGCACTAAATGAGCAGATTTCAATATACTCTTCTCCTGTCTGGTCATTCTTCTTTATATGTGTTGTCAGTTTTTTTTAATTTTCGCAGTTCCATTTACTCTTTGTTAGTTTCTGTTTATAATTTGCTCAAGTTTTCACATACACCATCTAAAGTACACTAGAATGTATGAGTTGTATTACACATTGCATTAATAGATTTAAACTTGTCTTTTTTCTTCCCCCATTCCAGCTTTGTATTGTGCAGATGTTTGTATGTGTTTCCTTTTCCGTTATTAAAGTATGTGTACTGTGGAAGCAATCGATACAGGTAATGTTCCGGTTTTGTTTTGTTTAAATTTGTAAACGTTTTTTGTAAGATTTTCTTTTCCTCTTTTCATTCCCTCCATGTGCTGCAAAAAACCTTTCCCGTACTGCACACTGTGTCCACAACGATATCGATAACTCGCTCTTTCCCTTGCGTACGCAATAACTTCTACAACAGGTATCTTTAGTCAGTGACGCTTGTCATGACGATCGGTCCATATCATGGCTGCATGCACTTCACTCGAGTCCACAATAGGTTTCGAAACTAAAAGTTGAACTTTCAGCACGTTTTCTGTGCACAATTTGCCACAGACACTGTATTATTTACATACTATCAATTTGCCAAGAGTGAAGGAAAACGAGCCGTTAGAAACGAGCAAAAAGCAGACATGAAGTCACACAACCAAACTCGTATAGGATGTATCTGGATTCACCTGAATTGATTGGAAGCAAAAACAAAAAACAAACAAAACCTTAACTACTCGTGCTGGGTAAAGTTTTGCTTCTTTACTTAGTGCCCCTCCCTGTCGCTGCCATCACTTTCGTCGATTCGTACAGAAATATTTTACTGCTTTCTGTTTGTTTTGATTTTAAACTAACATTACATTGGAGGTAATTAAGAAGTGTTTCGTTTTCGTGCTCCATCCATCAGCAGAGTTTTGCAGTTAACTTATTTTCTGTTGCTTTGTTTCGTTCCCTTGTTCGGTGCAAATGTTTGTGTTTGGTTTTCTCCTTTGTGTCCTCCTAGCCCAATATTCTTTATTCTTCTGTTTTCGTTATGCTTTCTCATCACTTTTGCTTTTGGGTTGATGATTTTGGCAGTCCAAAAAACGGGAAATCAATTTGTGGATATGTTTCTAGTCTTTGATAGCTGTTTGCTTGTTTCTACGCCTAACTCGTACTGTGTTCTGCGGGCTTGGTCAAATTAAATACGGGTTTTGGGGTAATGAATTAAACACAAAATAATAACTTAAACGACGGCACGACGTGATGCGCTAGGCATATAAAACGTTCGCCACCGCCCGTAGAATGCACGCGGTGTAACGTATTTTCTTTCCTCCATTTGCAGGTGTACTCTTTACCCAGTAGTGTGTTTGTGTGTGTGTTTGGGTGTGTTTGTATGTATATATATATAGTGTTTGGCAATATGCCTCTGTATTTTGTTACTTCGCTCTACGCGTCACACATTCACACGAAACGCTTGCACACTCGAGTGATGCACGCACTCAACCACGCATTCGCTCACTCACACTGTTGTTATTTTACCAGGTGTCTTACACACTAGAAGAAACATATACCACACCTCTGCCTCACAAATCCTTACCCAACTAGAAGGACTTACGATTTAAAATGGGTTTTCTAGTTGTAGTTACTTAGCTGTGTGTTGTTTTGCTTTGTTTCGTTTCACTCTGTCCCTAATTTTGTTTCATCGTTCGTTTCTCTCTGTTGTTCTCATGCTTCCTCCCCGTCCCGTGGGTAGGTGTGTGTGTTGCTCCGAACCCGAGCGGTGAATGTTAAATAGTACGTTTAAAAACTACTGCTTCTCCTGCACGTCGTCGGGCGCGAAGATTTGTAGTCCTGCGACCGCTCCCGGCATGCGGGCACGCTTAGCGCAGATTTGCCAACGTTTTCTTGATCCTGAGTGCGGAGAGACGGGCGGCCGGATGCTGATACCAGCATTCTTTCATCACCTTCGAGATTGCGTTCAGTGTGCTGCATGCGACCCAGCGGCTCGGTATGCTAGGACGCTGCTGATCCTCACAAACTACCTGCAATGGGCCGGAGAGCAGAAGGAAAGAAAAGGCTGCGTCAGTGGGGTTCTATTTTGATGGAATTGTTTCCCCTCAACCAGGCGCACGCATACGCACCCTTCGCATCTCCTCGATGGTTGGGTCCGGTTGGACCACGTCGTAGAAAGGCAGCTGGTACTCGTCGTAGATGCCGTCGACGTTACACCGACGCGCGATTTCCCACAGTACGAGCCCGAGCGCGTACACGTCGGCACGCTTGAACGAATCGAACTGGTACAAGTTGATCGTTTCGTCCAGCACCTCCGGCGCCATGTAGCGCTTGGTGCCGACACGGTGCGTCGACGGTATGTCGACCGTGTCGGTGGCGACGATGTGCCGCACCGCCAGCCCGAGATCGCCGATGCAACACGTGAGGTTCGATTTGACCAGAATGTTCTTCGACTTCAGATCGCGATGCGCGATGGCGGGTTTACCGCGCGTACCGACAATGTCCATGTGCAGGTGGGCCAGCCCGGTCGCTATCGAGTACGCCATCTCGAGCATCGTGTCCGGATCGACGTAGCGAGCGGTAAGGAAATCGAACAGAGAGCCGTTCTCGTGGTAATCCGTCACCAACCAGAGCTGTGTCCAGGTGCCATTATCTAAAAAGAAATAATAAAAAATACACATAAAAATATAACACAAAGCAGTTCCATTCTATTAAATCCACCTCGTTGGATGTAGTGATAGAAAAATGTATCCGGATCGAAAGCTGAGATGCGACCCCTTTCAATGCAAAAACTTCGGACCGCTAAGATCCACATGCAGAGGAAACGTTTTAAAGCCTCGTGATTGGACATAACTTGAATGGATCTCGGATTTGGAAACAAATGTGCCATGATTTATATATCCTTACAAACCGATATCAAGCGATTAATCCGAATGTGCATATGAAGCAGTCTGTTTATTTGTCCAGATGTGTTCACATAGTGAATGGAAACAAAATTATCGAATGACTAAAGGCGAGAGATTACGATGCATAATAAAGTAAGCTTCCTTTGTGTTGAATATATTTCTATCAATAATTCAACTCCAGAAAATTTAATGTAATTTACTCTATCAGCCCGAATGTATGCAATTTGCATAAAAACAACCATTTTTACGAACGGAAACGAGCGGAGGGTTCCACCACCAACAGTACCTTTGTTGTCCGCAGCGATAAAGCCGAGTATGTTCTCGTGGCGCAGCATGATCGTCTGATAGATTTCCGCCTCCCGGAACCAGGAGCACTCTTCGCGGCTGGAGAATATCTTCACCGCCACATTCTCACCACGCCACCGGCCGCGCCACACCTCACCGAACCGGCCCTTGCCGATCACCTCCACCAGCTGTATCTGGCGTGCGATCGAGCGCTGCACCAACAGCGGAAGTCCAGCTGGAAAGCAAAGGAGAAACCATCGGAATTAATCAGCGCGATGAGTACTCCAGGCGTCTTTACTACTTACCAGAGCCCGAACCGGACGTGGTCATCTCGATGAAGTCCTGTATGGTGGTGTGCCCGTTCAGGATCGGATAGCTCGCACCGCACACTGAATCCTCCGGTAGGATTTGCCGGGCGCCACTATTGCGTTTGCGCCGTCCGTAGAAGATCAGCGCACCGGCAACCGCTAGCAGGACTATCATTACGCACAGCGCCGTGATGATGGACATCTGTTCCGGCCACTTTTCCTCTTCTTGTGCTGTAGCGTTTCGGGTGAATGTTTTGTTACCAGATCCGTAGGCAATGGTAGCACGAAACGATGGGTTTGGGGAAACATACCAAACCCAGGATGAAAAGCGGTGAAAAACACCACCGTAAGCACCATCATCAATGCGAGCGCCGACGGGACGGGAAAATGGGAAAAAAGTTTTATTAGAAAATGGACCATCGACGATAAAAGGATAAAATCGTAACTATTCATATCGGCAAAAGACCAAAACATAAAAAAACGGCAGTAGAAAATCGATTCCAATACGATCCGGTCTCCGAGGCAGCTTTTAGCCGGAGCCGGTCGTAAGAAAACATCTCAAGTGCTTTTCGGCATCGGAGGAAGTAATTTTTCTAACCTCATTGTATGGCGCTAGAAAAATCATTTTCACTCCTCATCTCCGTAAGAGACACAAGTTTTAGATTACAAAAAATTAAACGTAAAATCCCACGCACAGCCACACACAAGCTAACAACACTACCATAAAGTATCTACACAGGCATACCGAGGCTAGTGAGCAGGATTACTACACACGGCGGCTACATTAGAAGCAATCGAGATACACACGTACAAAAAAAACGCGCACACACACACAGGCTTGCAGGCAAAAGTTAGTTGTGCAAAATCTCCTATCCGAAGTTAGTGAAGCGTTAAAATAAAACGGTAAACCTCCTCGTTGGTATAGGGTGCGCAAAAACAAGCGGATTAGTATTATTCACGTGTTTTTACGACGACGACAACGACCATGACCGACGACGATAACCACCATCACCGAAATTATACACCCACCCACCCAGCCACCGCTTTCCCTTGCACAACCGGTTAGTGACAGACACACGTACATGCGCACGCACACATACATTCATGCACGAACATACACTTCCACATACACACAACCACACATATTATTCCTTTGTATCCCACGCGTCAAAGGAAAGCACTGCCATGTTAGACATCCGAAAGACCCACCCCGAGCGATGCAATAGGTTCCGTGCGCGTGAGGGGAAGGAGCGAGGGAGAGAAAGAGAGAGGAAAGGAATAAAAAAGGAATAAAAAACATGCATAAGCCGATAATAGCGAAACGTAAGTAAGCCTTCGGAGTGGGAAGGCTCGCGTGGTAGCGAGTGTTTCGGTGAGGAAGGGCAAGCAAAGTAGGCGTTGAAAAATGCGTTTTTCAACGGCGATGGAGAAGGTTCTCGGGTGGAGGAAAGGAAAATTGCAAGTGTGTGCATATAACAGTCGACTAGTGTTACGACGCATTTTTCTCACACACACACACCCCCTCTCCCACCCACGCCCCCCTCGATAGTGCTAGTGAAAGGTGAAGCCTTATTTTTCCGGTTTGTTTTTTTTTTGTTCATATACCTGTGCTCTTAGCGTTTCTATGTGCGTTGTTTCGGTGTATCCTAGACACGCAGCAAGAAAGGATACAAAATAGACAGTAACGAAGCGAAGTGCAAATGCAGGCTAGAAAAAAAGGGTTGAGATTGTTGGTGCGAAAAATTTGCTTTTCCATCTTTTACTCTCCAGCAGCGGAGTGCAAAAGCAATAAAGTTTTCCACCGGGCGAGGGAGGAGAGTGCTGGGGAGTTTGTTAAGAGGAGGTGGGTTGGGTTTTTAAGCGTGTAAAATAAATTGGCTTATTTTCGTCCAAAGCCATATTGTTGGCGTCCCAATCCGTTCCTGCTCAGCCACCACGAGCTTTGAAAAACAATAAAAATGCTATTGTTATGGTTTTAAAATAAAAATGCTAATATTTTCCTCACATCACGGTGTTGAGACTTCTCGCCGGAATACAGCGAAACCCGTGGTTCTATGAAACTATCGACCGAAAGAGTAGAATAAAAACAAAACTATAAACTTAGCATGCGTGCTTTGCCGGAAAATTCGTTTGTCGATGGCATGGAGCAAACCCCGGAGAGCGATTATCTGGCTGCGAATGCGGAAAATTCCACCCGCTTATGTTGAGGCCCTCCTTTCCTTCCTCTTCCCTCCTCACTCCTTCCTTCCCGACCGCGGGCGAGGTAGCATAAGTGTTGGAGAGGGTTTAATATTTATTCAGCATCTTATTTTTATAACCATGGCGTGGCACCATGAACCGGAAAGTTAACATCGTAAAGCATGGTGAGCAAGCATCGGGAGAAGAAGAGCGAAGGAACGTCAAGCGGAAAGAGCGAACGCGACAGTGCGCGTACCATACATTCGCATATAAACTAATAAAACGAGGCGTGCATAAACAACATAAGGTTTTTTGGTTTTCCTTTGGTTCACCCCCGGCTAGAAGCGGCAGAGCGCGATGGCTTCTATTCGCGCCGATTTTCGAAGGCAAATTTTCCTTCCCCCTACACTCATATATATACATTTTCGATCCTCCTCGCCCTTGCGACAAACACGCGTAAACAAACGCGATCCGAAATGGCATAAATAAACCATCGGGATCGGATGGAATGGAAGAAAAGGATCACGGAAAAGAAAGATTCCCCCAACATGCACAAATAAGCGTCGTACACAGGAAAGCAAGCAAAGCTCTTGGGGAAAAAACAAACACACTCGTGGGAGAAACGGGCAAGGCTACGCGAAAAGCAAAACTTCCTATAGAAATTTGTAAAAACAGCTTTAATTGTTTGCAAAGAAAGCATTTGAAAGGGAGTTAAAGAAGCTAAATAAAACTCTTTTCATCCAAACGTAAAGCTACCACAAACCATGGCAAACAAACTCATGCAAAGCGCGTTTAGAAGAAAAAAAAAAAATTGAAATGAAAGAGAAAATAAATGGAAGCCATGCATGAGAAAGCTAAGGACATGTGAGGCTAGGCTAGCTGCCGCATAAAAGCATTAGAAAGAAAGAGAAATAAAATGTGGAAAGAGTAAAAAAGTATAAAGACGAAAGTTATCGTATCACATATGTAATTCTGTTTGCACTTTATCGATTGATGTTTTATTTATTTTATTAAGTAGTATATGCTTTTTATTTTCCTTTTTGTTCCTCTAACTTTTTGTTAATTTAATTTTTTATTTAACAAAAAACATATTGTCCTTATAAATCTGAAAGCCTTACGCATTTATACCCTCCTTCCCAACGGTTTCACTGCCTTCGGAACGGAAGCTTTCAGAAAAGGGAAAACTTTGCCGGCGTGCCGCTCAGCACTCCCATCGTAGCCCGTTGCCAATTACCACCGCACTCGAATGAAGATGCTCTACGCTTTATGGGCTGTCTGAGATTTCGGCAACTTGCTGCTTCGTTTCGGCGTGGTTTCTTCGCCGAACAATTTTATTCGGCAGGAAAATTCCTCATTTCCACACAACCAGAAAGCCACGCGGGCATGAGAGGTAGCAGGGGTTGGTGGGGAGGGTGAAGGAAATGAATGGTGAGCTTTTCTTGTGAGCAGACTATTAGTTTTCGTAAGCCTCATTAGCATATTCGAGGCAGAGGTCAGAATTAGTTTGCCCTTTTTTCGGCTTTGTTCGATTTTAGTATCGTAGCTTTATTTTTGTTTGTTTTTTTTTTCTTTTTTTTTTCGCCCAATCTCAGACGTTGGGGGGATAGTGTTTTGTTTTTGTTTTTTTTTGCCAACTACAAGAAGTTCAGAGAAATGTATTTTTTCTCTCCCATTATTTCGTTGCTGAAAGCACTTTTCCAAGAAACGTACAAATAAGATGCGATCTATCCGATTACATCAGATAAGCGGAACTTTTTTAAAAGAAGAATCATCAAAACAGATAAGCAGATTGCTACTGCACGCACCTCTTCACGCCACCGGTTTGTCTCGAAGTGCCACACTATTTGCTTAAGACTTCGCAGAAAGGTTTGTGTACATACACGCACTCGCGTCTATTAATCATCATAAGGTTCATGAGCGGAGATTATCCGCTCAGAACGTTGGAGCCAGAGTGGCGCACACTCTCACTCACAGCGGCGTATAATTGCCCCCACGCATTCACATGGGTTATAAGACAATAAAAAAAAGAAAGAAACCCCGAAACAAACCACCGCACGGAAGGAAGGAAGTCCATATGTCAGTATGTTTGTTCCTTCTCTGGCCCTGACTTGTGATTGATGCCTACTGGGAGAGGCTTACAGGCTACGACCTCGGGCGCGAATCGAGTTTTTCTCCTTGTTTGCACTTTTGCTCTGGGAAAAGTAAGATAAATGATACGCTAACAGCAACATGACACTCGTTGAGCCACCAGAGTACAAACACTTGGCACGGCAGAGGGGTTTTTTTGGGATTTATTTGCTCCTTACCGCCTGTGGGAGAAGAAACACTTCTGACAAAGTTCTTCCTCGGTTTGAAATCCTATCGAGCACTAGGAGGATGAGTAAGACCTGCTCCCTTGGTGGTGGCCCGTTTCTGTCTAATGGTTCAATTCTAACCTCAAAGTTAAAGAAGCCTAATGGTGCCTTCAGTCCACTATTTGATGCTATCTTCTGGGACTAACCTTACTTACAACACCAGCATCAAACTATTCCGAAATGACCGCTAGCGGTGGGCCCAAAATGACCACCAATCTCGTATCGAGCGGCGCAACATACACATTCGCCGATAAACTTCATAAATATGCCCCAAGTGAGTGCCTAACTGGCCGCTCACCCCTTGGCCACAAACCGATAGCAACGGTAGGTAACAACTCATGGCCAAACTTCGGCGTTTGTGGTTCGCTTTGCGGTGAAGCGCACGGCTCGCTTACATTAAAAAGGCATCTTATAACACTCCACGGAGAGCGCGTGTTCGCTTTTGTTTTCGTAAAACTTAGATTGAGCATGCGGAATCGGAGAATCGACATTCAAACGAAGGGTGCAAACACACACAATGAGCGTGACACTTTTCGCTTCCGAGAAAGTCGCGTTTAGCTTTAACGATTATGGGGAAAAGTTTTTCCCCGTCGTACGTACGTACTGCACCATGCTAACGCTGGCTCGAATACGAGCACAAGCAAACAAGGAATTTGAGTGGAATTTGGTTTCGTTTCTTGTGCTGCGTTTTCGGTGGTGTAGTGTACACTAGCTTATTAGAGGAAAGGGAGGTTTGGCAAAAACAGGAAAAAAGGGAGTCTCATACACACAAACCATATTATGCAAACCACTAATCGTGCCCTCTAAGTGTGTGCTAGTGGAAATTGATTGTGCTGGAACCAAAGGACCAATTCCGATGGCAACCAACACATTGATCGTGGAGTATATCAGGTGATGTGACCGATGTAATTATTTAAAGAAAGTGAAATAAAATTCTGAAATATTTATTGACTCTGCTCTACCTAAAATAAAATTGACGATAATTACAAAATAGAGTTAAAAAAAATACACATTTGAACATGCCAAATTTATGGGTTTTGTTCGTAATTTATGCATACGAAAAAATCGGTAACTAATTAGCTCAGCAAATTTTTAACATTTCATACAATTCATGTTGAAAACTTTATTTTCACTGAAAAAGATAGTAATTCGCATTAATAAACTCTTCAAAAATGTCGTTTTCAAACATCCAACAACACAAGTTATCTGCAATTTCTGTTTGAAAATCCCATACGCCTGAAGTTATGCAATCGAATGTTCATTATGTCGACTATGTCGATTGTGTCAACTAATGATCAAATTACATGAATTTGCTAGAAAAAAGTAGCTTTAAAAGGAATGTTAAATTGGAAAATTAATCTTATAACAAGCAAACAATGTGATGTTTTCTCCACAGCGTGAAACCAAAAGCCACAAACACGTTAAATGCTACCGAGTGTGCGTGATGAAAATTCTTAGATTTGTGCTTGGCACATTAATTTCCTAAATGTGCTCGATCGTGCTTTCGACGAACGATTCCCAAACGGTACACAAGGGCAACTATTCACTCATGTCTTTAGTTTTCCTACCTTTTCTTCTGGCAGCGAAGAAAGACAGCATGTTTTCGCGGCACAGCCGTTTGCAATTATTTTACTAGTCAGAGCGCGCTGGTCTATTCCGTCCCATAGCGCTTCCCCGACGCCCCTTGGAGTAGTGGTGGATAGTGGAATCTCCCTTCCCTACCTTTTCCTGCCAACCAAAATCCACTTCCGATAAATGATTACCTTGCCGTGCGGCACAAATGTATCGATAAATAACGAAACACGGATTTCCAAAACTCCTGCCGCCGAGACCAAGGGGCCAAGCTTATTTTCGGCAAGCTCGTAAAAGTGGGTAAAATATTGTATGCGGTCAGGCGCGCGCTACTACAAACGATGAAACATGGATCGCCGTGGTGTAAGAATGGAAATATGCACGGAACGGATGTTCGTGGCGCTACAACACGTCTGCAATCAGCGCAGCGGCGGAGGAAATAAATGTTTAAAAGCAATCTGAAAAGAAACATCGCATCCCGCACACGTTAAGGACGATCGGTAACCTGCCTGCCTGCCCGAGCTTTTTATCGACTGTGTTTACATGCGAAACATATCGATCAAAATTATCATAAAAAAGACTCCAAACTTATACATGATTTCCCCCGTGATGAAACGCAGCGATCGTAAAATACGATTGATACTAAAGCCACGCGCCTTAATGAACGATTTCCTGTTGCAATACAAAACTTACGCTGACTAACGAGAGCAAAAGGAAGGAAAAATTACACACCAATCCCATGACGCTCGTGTCTTTTCCGTGTCCCCGTCCAAAGACCGCAAACGTCCCCCAAGAGCGTGCACTTAGTGGTGCCGGCAGCCTTTGTGTCACGCTTTCCTGGAAGGACGAAGCACAAAGAGTCAAAGTTGGCACGCAAATAGGCGCCCGGAAAATAGCAAACCGGGAGAGGGAGATAGGGGACACGATTGTCATGTTGTGACCCATCCCCGCCCACACTAGATAAAACACCGCCGGGAAAGCGCACTAAGAAGAAGAGACACCGAGTAGGATAAAGCTAGAGCAGCATGACGTAAACCAACCCATGCCACGGCGAACGATATTTCGATCTAGTTGATGAAGCCGAACCGGGCTGGTCGGTCGGTTGACTGGATATGGATTTATGGCGCACTGTTTGTAAGTTGTTTGTGGGCAGAAATTCCGCGGAATTGATTTCCCAGGGTACGAGCGCACTCGCCCCATCATTGCGAAACTCGCACCCGAACGGCGATCCGGACTTGGGTTTGCTGGATGCTAGATTTCGGGGACGATAGTTGGTATATTGCGCCCATATTATTAAAGGAGCAAGCTTAATGGCTTTAATTTATTCCACCCGGACGCACACGCACCCACAGACACACACATACACGCACAGCACGTACACACACACATTCATACCGAAAAAACCCTTGCCAAAATGTCACCAATGTCACCGAGGATGAGGTGGAACCGGATTCGAGCCGGAACCGGTAGCGATATGAGAACAGAATCTGAATGGTTTGTATAGTTAACTTGTTGGACATTACCAGAGTGTATGTGGATGATGAGGACGCGAATCCCAAACAACACGACGACTTGGATGAGAGCCCGCCACACACACACACACACACGGTCTAGTAGGATGTTGTACGTAGCACGATTACCGATACCGAACCCGATGTATACTTGAAATAGATCATACGCAACACATACACACTGAGATATAGGCGAGGCACACGGAACGCAAGTACGAGAGCAATGTGTTATCCTTAACCCAGACCGCTCGGAAGTAGAGACGGGACGACGCTAGGCACGTCCCGATCGTCAATATCCCATCGAAACAACACCGGGTGAGACAGAGTGTGAGCCATCCCGAACGATTGGTACGAACGATGAGCTGGACGACGGCCACATGAGATAATCTGCTCCGCTTGAACGGAGGTACGTGAGGGACAACTACGGTTCATGCTCACCTTGGGCGTAGCCAAACACGATATCCTTATTGCAAAAGTCTGGCTCCTTGCAACAATCCATCCACTGTGGTTCGTTGGTGTTCTTCTGCCAGCACCAGTACGGATCATGCTTCAGGCTAACCTCTGTTTGCTCCAAACAGCTACAGATACCCGGGGATCGGATTTGGCGGGGATATAGACCACCCGCGAGAGAGCGGGTTGATGGTGAAGGGGATTCAATAAAACCAAAGAGATAGATAGAAATGGAGGAAGAGAGCGGTACACGCATCGTCCAATACACACACGCAGTGAGAGAGAGAGAGAGAGAGAGAAACACGAGCGGCGCAGCAACCAGGAGCGATGGGGTTGAAACCATTCCGTCCGAAAGAAAAATAGAATGGAAACTTGAAATTTAAGAGCTGCTGCTGGCATGCATCTGCATCATGCACAAATCTCGGAGTCTCGGGGAGAGAACTTCCGAATATAACACTGAGCTTACTTACTATCCCCGTTACCATTTCCACTACCATTCGTGAAACAGTGGATGAAGGATACGGAAATGCGCGGACATTGATGCGTGTGATTGATTTGCGCGCGGATGATAGTGATGAGTTCGCTGATCGATGAGTGATGTTCCCACCCTTGTCAGACGATGGCCAACAATGATGATCATGATGATGATGATCGCACAAAACATGAGAGTAACACAAACGAATGCGGTCGTGAGACTTTCCTCAATTTTTGCACTAGCCACTTTGCACTTAACGAGTTACCTTCGCGGAGAAATGCGCCGTGCGTTTGTTCATGATTGATGATGATGAAGGGTACAATATTTAGCTCATTTTCTTTCGCTTTAGAAGCGTGACAAAAACGCTTTTTATTATCGCTTTTTGTTGCGAAATCCTTTCCGAACGCGAACGGAACATTTAATGGGCGGGAAAGGGTTGGAGACATTGGGCGAATAAAAAGAGACCGTAACCGAACACTGAGCAACACTCAGGACCAATTAGAAGGTAAGCAAGAAAAACGTTGTCCATTAAGTGAGCCGAAAGGTAAATAATATGTTTAATTGGGTAGATGTTTTCATTGCCTTGATTGTCTCATTACACAAAAAAAGGATACTGAAGAGCAGGAACATGCTGCGACGGAGTGTACGATAAAATGCAATTATTTGCTCACAGATGGCGCTCTAGTAACTACGAAACGTCAGGGTTATCATAGAAAAAAACAATATGATCACAAGTTTTAGGTAAATGTATAGGAATTAAATTCAAAATGCTTTTTCGTTCCCAACGGCAGCTAGTTCATTCTTGCAACAGCTGCCTTCGTTGAGTAGACTACCCCGCAGGCTGCGGGCTCTGATATCCTACTTCTAAAACAACAGTTTCAGCATTTATGATCTCATTAAAATATTTAATACACTCCAGCCGCTTTGCGGGCCGCTTTGCGGGCCCACGGATGTGCGGCTGCCTAAAACTATCATTACAAAAACGTACCAAAGCACCCGGGCCCATACGTTGCCAATTAAAGCACCCGTAAGAGAAAACACATCCCGAGGCGAAAAACTTTCGACTTCGATCTCGGGCGCTCGGTTTGAACGACGGGCACGGGGGCGGTATGTGATTGCCGCCATCGACATTTGGGCTTCAAACTTCAAACAATGCTGCTGACGTAGGCGCTCCAGCGGCTGCTGCCCTGTCCCTGGAAGGCATGACGGTGTAGAAACGATGGAAGCGACGCGCAATCTACGCTAAAACTATGAAAACAATTATGCTTGTTATGATGTTCGCTACGCGGTCGGATCGAGTCGCCGTTTTTTGCCTGTCGGCGCGCACACATTTCGATCGGATTCGGCACGTGAAACGCAAATTAGACGTCGAGAGGCTGCGACAAGCCGTTGCGCTGGGGCGGCGGCAAGTTGTAACACGTTTGAAGCACAGCACCCCGTTTCGATTTCTTTCGAGAACGATCCAATTCTGGGAGTGTGAATTTTGCGTTCGCCGAGCACACTCCGCCGCAAGTCGTCGGTCGGGAAATTTATACGCGTGCAAATTATTTCGAATTTGAATTTTACAGCCCCTACAAGCACGCAATCACGCCCCGAAACAGTACACCGGATTGTGCCCGGAAGGGACAGATAGGTAGGCGCGAGGAGAAGCAGACGGGTGGGCGCGCGTTCGCTCGCTCGCTCGCTCGTTCGGTACCATTACATAGCAATTTCTTGCGCTGCTGTCTTGGATGACCGGAGGAGGAACCGGAGTAACCCCGGTGTAGAACAACTTGGCGGGGAGGACGTTTGCACACGAGCGGGGCCGCAGATGCCTAACCGACCAGAAAGAATCCATCAGCAACAGCAGCGCTCAAGGTGGCTGACCGGCCAAGGGTAACGAGAACGAATTGAAATTGAAATTACCGAGAATCATTCCGGCTCGAGGGACCAACAAACTTTACGGGTGTGCGCTGAGGCAGCCGGCTACTCTCCCCGACTGGCCTACTGTGTCTTATCATCAGCCGCGTGTGCGTGTATGTGTAAGGGGAGCTGTTTGAACAGTCAAACCCAGCCCAGGCCTCCTCCCGGGGGGCCAGCTCTCATCGATGATGTGCCCGTTTTGGCCAGCAAAGTCTACCCGTAGGACCGCGCGACGTGATGTTGTACGAAAATATGACTTCGCGCCTGCCCGGTACGGCCGTAACAGCACGGCACCAACTACTTCCACGCTGGAATGCAATCCGGACCGATTATAAAATCAAATCCACTCTATTATTCATCGCAACGAGAGGTGGAATTTCCATTTAGATCTGATTTAAATTCCATCCCCGGCACCCCGGCAGAAACGCACCGCGAGTTCGATCAATCTACTTCCCGCGTTGTAGATGTGCGAAACAAAAAGTCATCTCCGCTCTTCCGTGTTGCTACGGCCGGAACGGGTTTTTGGTCAAACACCTCTAGGAATACGGTGTGCTTTGCCGATCTTTCTTCTATCCATCCGATCGGGATCCTGTAGAGGAGGAATGGAATTTGCTCGATGAGCATGCATTTATGGCTAAGATTTGCAAACGCCCGAACATGTCTGCGACGGCTCAGACTCAGACGGAAAACATTATTTGCATTGCATCAGTACAAATTGAGAGCAAGATTGTAAGCTTCAACGGTCGAAAAGAACATTCAGCATGATGAGCAGTGTCATGTTCGAAACTTCATAAGTATTGATCTCGTTAAGTTGGAAATCTCTGGAGACATATTTTTTCCCGCAGCTAATCTCTTCCTTTTGCTTCCCTTTCCAACCAATCTTTAATGCGCTTCTCATCAGCACATTGTTGATCCTGTCGGACGAGTTTATTACGGATCGTTAGATGGACGGAATTACGGAAACAGGGTTCGATTGCCATTTATTCGCTGCCCAGCGTAACGACCTGTTGACAAATGACCGGTTTTTGATAAATGAAGTCCGGTCCGTCCCATCGCACTCTCTCTCTATCTCGATTAAAGTGAAACGAGTTTCTTGTCTCTGAGAGTTCCTTAATGACCCAAATACCTGTATCTTTAGACCTGAAAATATGTGTTGTTTTTTTTTATTTTGTTCGTGTTTCACCCATGTAAGTTGTTTTTGATATCGTATCGTACGCGAAAACAAGCCAATTGATTGATACAAGAGTCTCCTGAAACGTTCGCAAAATCTTCATGCGGTAGAGAGCATCGCAAATTTCAATGTCGTTGGTGTTCAAGCTCTTATCGTACGGCACAGTGTCTTATTGTTTTTTTTTTATTTTTTGGGAAAGGTGCTGCACGTCACTCGAGCAGCGTTGTACGATTTATTGCAACTAGTTTCTATACCTGCCTGGCCCACAGAAGTACACACACATGCACACACACACGCAAACAGTCTAAGACAAACTTGTCATTTTCCGTCCCGCAACGTAACGGATGTGCAGCATCTTGGCGTCGTTTGCGCTGGAGAACAAGCACGATGACGGAATGGGCACCCTTTCCTGCAATCTTTATCATCAATCTTTATTACCGCTGTTGCTCGCGCATTTTTCCCCCCGCACCGGCGGTTCGTGTTTTGGCGTTCACCTCATAGGTTTAACCTTGCAGAAAGACACACCGATGATGACATTCGAACGAAACCTCTTGCATCACACCGGGGGATCTAACCTTCTTCCCTTCGGCACCGTTCGGGCGCTCAGTGGTGGAGTGAAAGTGAGCGAAAAGAAAAATTACCATCAATAATCTGGGCTCGTGGTTGCAGTCACACCGGGGACAGGTACGAGGAGATAAACAACGTAATGTTGGACATTATTTCATTCCCTCTTTGTTTAAAATAAACGTAAGCAATAGATCTGTCCGGTGTGTTGAACGGATGCTATAAATTACATCCATTTTTAGCTATTTGTTATATCAAGTATTTCTTTGCACTTCAAGGTTCAGATAATGTTTTTCCTGCCGAAATCTTAATCTTCCAATGTAATGATCTTCTTGTGGAAAATTTCATAATACAAACATAAGAATATTATTAGAATCAAAATATCATATTCAATATTTTAGATGAACAAATATTAATAGTTAAAAAAGAGAACATGATAGTTTTAACATAACTATGAACATGAGCAAATCTTTTGAAGAAAAATAATCTAGATTACATTTTTAAGTTAAAAAACGTAACACGTATGACCATTAAATACATCTTTCCCTTTGTTAACAACTTCTTCTCGTTGAAATTTTCATTATTTTGCGGTTATAATTTTGCTGAAAATACAAAAAAAAATAGGTAAAAACAAAATACTCTAGAATTTTTTTCCATGACAATAATAAAATAATAAATAATCACAGTAATAAAATTGTTTCTGTATAACTCCAAATCGCACGCTTCACACGCGATCATCGATTGAAATTCTCCCTTTTTAAACGACTATTCCAATTCGGGGATGACGATTGCCCTCGTACGATGATGATCTCACAGCACATTTATTGATTTTTATCATCCGGTCCATAGCTTATTACTGTTATTACCATCACCGAACGTCATCGTCAACATCAATCGATTTGAATGCGAACGCGGGCGCGCAAACGCCTGCGCAAACTTGCAACTTGCATGCGCACCGGCACTACCCCGTCCCATACATTGTACCCACCCGCCCACCCACCCACCGCGTCACCTTCTTGGTTGCGTGCCATTTATACGCGCCGCCACCGCCAGCGACGATGACGATCGAGGGGCTATATCGTTAATTTTTATCACACGGCAATTTTTACATCACTTTATTTATGTGCCTCTGCCAGCTTTGCATACGGTGCCCGTCGCTTCGGATGCTTCGGAAATGGTGTTTTGCAGGAACCGCCCGCCCCAAAGCGACCGACAAAATGGTGCGGCGTGCGTGCGTGCGTGCGTGCGGGCTGAAATACGAATCAGCGAAATTGGTTGCGACCACCCTTGAAGTCTGGATACGATCCGGTAGTTTCGGTCTGGCACCCCGAAAGTGCAAGGAAATTGTCGTCAATTTTTTTTTTTTTTTTTTTTTTGAATGGATTATAACCACTGGAATAGTTATGAGTTTTCTTTTCACCCTTGATGGTTTTTGGGAAGGGAAAAAATTATTTGTCATACGGCTATCAACATTTTGTGAATGCAAAAATTGTTGAGACAAACTCCATGGACGAGATACGGAAGAACTACACTAGAAGAAGATATTCTTAAAGCAAAAGAAAATGTGTTGCACAGTTGAAAGCTGAAAGATAAGAACATGTCCCACTTGTCAGTCAAACAAGAATGAACGAACGATAATCTGCTCGAGCACGTAGCACGAACTTCCTTCAAACGACTTCCAAAAAGTGAGCTTCCAGTAAACCAAACTCCACCTATCCATTATCATCGATACCGGGCAGGTTGCCCTGCTCGGCCCAACCAAACCCTTTTCCATCCCTCCAAAAGTGGGCGTCATCTTGGGAAATGAAAAAGGGCTAGCGCAAACGTTGCAACCACACCAAATAGAAATTTAATCGAACGTTTCGCCGAAAAAGTCACCGGGAGGATGGAGCGGGAACAGGACTGCTCCACGGTTCGACAAGCCCCTTTTTCCTTGGGATGGTTTTAGTGCAAAGTGGAAAAGTTGTGCGATGAAATCGGGATAGTTCGAGTTAACTGGTAAGATCTACCGCCCACCTGCTCCATGTGAGCCATTTGCATCAATTAACAAGCAGACATCGGAAAGATCCAAAAAGTAGGAGTTTTTTTCCAGTGTGGTATACAACAATTCCAATATTAAGCATTTTCTGTGTATCTTTCATCTTTCCATGATACAAATGTATGTTGAAAAACATGTGAAATGTTCTTACTTAAAAATACTTACTGTTTTGTTACGTGCAGCCTCCTTGGATAGCCACAAAAAGAACTTTCTTCTTCAACGAAACGATTATTTATTGTGCAACTGACACAACCACCAGCCACGTTGTGGCCAGATTGGTAAAGGTCAGAGGGCTTCTAGTGCGTAACGATAACAATCCGAGTACGAAACTTCTGCCACGAATGCTTTTTTTTAAGAAATAGAACTCTTTATGACTGTATAACAATCAGACTGTTATCACTTATTTTCTTATCAAATTATGTCTTGCCAATCGCAGGTTTTCTATAGCAATACAGAAAAAGATTACAGCGTACGATACGAGTAAAGCACCAGCTTTATCCAAACAAATCCGTTCGTCCAATCGCTCGTTCGCGTAGGATCAAGATAAGTAATTTCCCACACAACGCGCGGCAGGACCACAAATCTTTCATCGACGCTTCGTGTGAACGGTCGGCTGACCAGCACTCCTGCCCGACGGGAGACCGGTTACATCGGTGAAACCAAAGTCAAAAACCCGTAGTCGGTTAAGCTCTGCCTTAGCGGCCACTATAAAAGTGTTGCGGAACGAGCAAACGCGCTTTCTTTGCCACTTACGCTTTTTTTTAAGCCCGTTTTTTTTTTTCTCTCGTTGCGACTAACCTCCAAACTCTCTACCACCCAGTTGATGGACGGAATGGAAATGAACTGCCATCGGTCCCGGAGCCCGAACTTCGTCGAAGTATCCTTATGCACGATGGCAACAAACAAAGACGTCTTGGAAGCTATAAAATAGACGGTCGGGATCGGGGGAGGGAGAGAGAGAAAGGCGAATAGCAAACACTAAAATAAACTCTTCCTTCCCAAACTAAACACGTAAGCTGACTCACAAAGTGGCAAACATCCTCACGCACACTCACACAATGAGAGAAGTGAACGGAATAAAGAAGGGGAAAAAACCAACCGGACGTCCGGAAAGCTCCGGGCTTAACTCGGGTTAATTGAATCAACGATGGCTCGATGTGATAAGAGATTCTGATCACGCATTTTCATCACCGTGCCCGTGAAGTTTGCCCGGTTATTCTTATGAGCTTGTTCCGCGACCCGCTCCTTCGCTTCCTTTGTTTTCCCCCAGCCAAGCTCCCGATGTGTTTTAACGTCCACTGACGAAATGGAAACCACATCCGCAAGCCGGAGCCAACCCCACACCCCTGGAATGTACGGTATGAGAAGGGAAAACTTCTAGTCTCCGTGTGGTTTGGTACTGCGGCACACCGTTAATACCGCAGAACAACGCACGACTTCACATCCGTTCCAGCCCGCTGGCGAAACGGTGCGCAATGCGCGCGGCTCAACAAGCAGCTAACAAGATACCACTTTAGAATTAGAGGAGAATTTTGGAAAATGCGCTCCGCAAGAGCTCAAGTCCCGTACCAGTACGGGGAAAGAATAGATACACAACAGAAAAACGCCAAAATTGACTCCAAAATTTAAACTTGAAATTGAATGAGTTTCTAGCGGGATTATAGCGGGTTCGGGAAGAAGATGGCGAGACAAAGAGGGAACACAGTGACGACCATCATCGTGGTGACTGTTGACTTTCCAAGGGCCCGTGGGCACGCGAATCGGACACGCAAACGTCAAGGACAATTTTGTGAAAAACCGCACTTCTTTACATTGGGGACGTTCTTGTTCGGTGGCCGTCTCGTGGCCGGAGGAGACAAACGGAACGGAGGCGCAGGATAAACAGACCACCACGCGGCAAATATTGGTGCCGCCGCTGGTGTACTGATGGCATCAACAATTACGCCAATACAAGCACATTCAAGTGAAAGAGCACGAGCAAGAAAGAAAAAGAAAACATCGAAACAGCAAAGAAAAATCGTACAAAATTTTGACTAGGTGTTTGGGTAAAGTTTCTGCGTTCTGCAACTGTTGCGAATGCCGCGACTGAACGCGATTTCATGCTTTTGCATTACGGTTGTTTTCACTTTCGAGTGGATGGCTGGGACAAAAAAATTACTTGAAAGGAATTTTTGAAATAAATTTGAAAGATTTCATAACCGAGCTTCCGAGCCGTAATGATGAAAAGTTTACGTTCATGGCGTACTGAGAATTCTTCACCTAACACTAATCCTTGTCTGGACATTAAAATGGACTTCATGGGAACTACGCGGTAGAGTGCTGCTCGCTTTCTGCTGCCTGAGATGTCCTGATCGAAGATAGTGATGCGAAAATTTTATTTAATTAAAATAAAACAAACATTTCAGCATAAAACTGCAGCTAGGATACTTTGGGCAGAAACAAAGGCCCCGTGCGAAAAATGCAACCATTTCTCTATAACTTTCCAAGTGCTAACCATTGTTGTCTATTTCGTTATATTGCTCTTTGAAGACCGGTTTATGACTCCTAGCAGCAGTGATTCCCGTCTAGCCGGCCAAGCCAGCATAAACAGTCTTAGCGCCCGTTTCCTTTGTCCTTGGAAAAAGGTGCATAAAAAGGCACGAGGGTTCAGTGGACAACCCTCACGTCGTACAAAGTCGGATGAGATTTGATGCATCCGGAGAAGGATTCATTGTACCTAAAATTAGATCCCACCGGGTCCGACCGTGCCGTGACGTGCCATAGTCGTTTACTTCACCCGCCCGAGACTCTTACTTAAATGCACCTTTTGCCGAGGAGGATGGCAAGTGCATCGGATCAGTTAGATTGTGGTCCGATGTGGGAAGTGGAAAGAAATTTCATTAGACGTCCATTTCATTTTAGCCTGCCTCAACACGACCTGTCCGACGTCTTTTTTGCCGTTCGCACGATCAGCGTAACAAGTTCTGCTCCCGGGTTTCATCCCGGGAAGCAATCGGATTTCTTCCGAGAAGAACTTTCACCGAAAGACTTGCAAGCTTCCAACACGGCGGACAAAAAAACAGACAAAGATCTCCACTTTCAGACGTATTGCCTCCCGGTATTGGTCCGGAGGCCGCCCAGAGACGCACACAGTAAGTTACTCCTCCGCCCGAAAGACATGCTAATTAAATTTCTCGCACTAGCAGCTCTCTGTGCCCGGCTGAGCGATGCCAACACCGGGAGGATCAGCATTTGATACGCTTTATTGCGTCCAATCCCTGTCGAGCTTTTGCTCCAAACTCCACGCCACTCCAGCTGACCTTTTCCCGATAAGATCTCCCGGCACGGGAGATAAGAGTTTTTGGTACTGGCGGTGAGCGTCCTGAAACGGGCCCACGTCTTGCCTAGACTTCTTTACACCGCTGACCAACGCACCCAGCTAGCCGGTGCAGAAGGTAACGTGACACACCTTTGTGTTGATTTAATTAACTCCGTAGCGCATTAGCCAGCACGGGTTGGGAACGTTCGGAGTCTGGACAGCAGCCAAACAACCTTCCAGTGGCCCTCGTTTCGTCGTTCGAGGGATCATCATCAAAGAGGCTACCACTGTCGGCGGAGGATAAAGATGTGCCCACACACCGGTATTGTTCCTGTTTTATGGGCTCGGATCTCACTTTCACCCACAAGATATATCCGTGGTACGCGGAGATGCTGATATCCTGACACTGACACCTCCGTCCCCCGGCTTTGTGGGAAGTCAGCCCATTTGGAACGGGAAGTCATAAAATATCCTTCTGATGGGTCACTCTCCCATAAAATGGAGCCCCATATCCGAGAGTCGCCAACCGCCGGCGGGTTATGGACGATATGGAGATATGCGCGCGTGGTTCTGGTTAAATGGTGGTTCCGGCGTGTCGCAAAAAGGTGTCGATGTCTCGTGGCCAAACGCTGGCTGTCCGATAGCACGCCACTAATAACGTACATTATGGAGTGGCTTTTGGAGCGTCCGGGAGTTAGCCGCCTCACGAAACTAAATCCGTTTCCAGCGCCCAAGAAACCAAACGCCAGGAGAAAAGGGGCGTTTATTATTCGCGAACTTCCGTCGGATCCCATTTAATGCTTCACTGGGTGCTTGAAAAAAAAACATGTCGCGTGGGTGACACATAAATAACTTGGCACCCTTCCGAAACCACAACCCCAGTGCAGTGGCGCGGCTTCACACCGGCGTCCTTAACAATATGTTTCTTAATGTTGTAACAGAAGATCCTCCTTTATCTCGCCACCAAACCCCCCATGTTATGTGTTATTCAATATCGCCGTTATCGAAAGCGTCAAGATAAAGTACATTAATGGACGATTTTTGGCGAAGATATTTTGAAGGACTCCTCCTCTCGCACCCTTTGGCGCACCCAGGGCGATCGTAGACATCGTTGGAGCTTTCGGGCGCCCCAAAATCCCAGGTCCGCTGCGGTGGGAAAGCAGCGGAGTTTTGATGGGTTTTGATGGGTTTCGGTTTTATCTGGTAGCTGGTGTCAGTTTTACACTTTGGCAACAATTTATCTTCGCGCTAGACGCACGCCGAGACACACTGGTGTCTGCCCATTCGAACGAGGAAGACTGCTGGTGTGGATCATGTACTGCAGAAATATGGCACGGTATCGGCTTCGATACTTTCGCCTGCGGTGAGTGTCGTAGTGTACAAAACAGCATTCCTGCAATCGTTTGGTACTCGGAAGAACCCAGCATCCCGCTGAGAGTACAGTGTTAGATTACATTTGGAAACAAAACTTTTCTTTGTATCGAATTTTTGCGTTTTAACGTACGACAACTCCAACCTTCGCGGTATCTGTTATTTTTGTAATAACGATTCCTTGTAAATTGGAGAAAAAACGTTTTCTTCCAAATTCCAAAGGAAACTCTGCAAACATTCCTTTTCTGAGAACATTTGGAAAGAAATTAACAACACAGCGCATAGAAAAAAAATTGCTCTCCGTAGCGTGTTTGGTGAAGCGGTATGCTTAGGCGTTGGACTTAAAATATCCAATTAATCCGTGAAACGAATATGGTTGTCTTGAAAGTTATGCCTCAACTTAAGCGCCACTTCTTCGAACTTCTATCACACACTTCATACGATGCTTCGCAACGTTCCATAAAAAAAAATCCTGCTGTTATATTTAAAGTCCATCTTGTTAAACACCATCGCCTTCCCAATTCGCGCGCTATTTAACTCCCCGACATATTATCCAAGCAATCAGGGGATACAGTTCGCACGCTCTGGATTTTTCATGGCGTGTCATTTCGTTTAAAATTAACAGACCGATAAAACAGACACCAATTAACCGAGCACCATGCTTCCTCACTCGTTTCAACAATTTCGATTACGAGAGTTCTCGTTAGGGGTAAAACTTTTCAAGCGATTTTTACTCCACTCACTTTGCTGGTCACTAGCTGCGGCGCTACTCCGCGAACAGCAGAATTAAATGATGTTACCGAAATGAACATATCGGCGATAAAGAGTCGGCGGTCGGAAGATGATGCCCAAGTTGCGCCAATGCCAAGTACACAGTGCGCGACACAATAATGGAATATTTCGAAGACGAAATTCATAAGAATTTCATAGGTATGCTTCGGGTAAACGCCCAAAAATATCAAAACAGTAAATCTTTTTTTACGAAATAAAATTGAAAATTTATGAGATGAGAATCCTTCACTTTATGACACACACTGTACCTTGCTCTAGGTATAATGGTAGAAGTAGATCATTAAAAGAAGATCACGATTTCAAATTTTATCTTCGCCTGCTCGACACACAGGAAGGACAGGACGGCTTTCTGCATTGAAGATAACCCCGATGTAGAACCCTGCACGTACCCATGTTCGTTTTCACAGCTACTTTTTACGATTGTGCATGCAATAAAAGCATCGCCGAATCATACCAGACACCGGCCACGTCACCAAGGCCACTGACTTTTGGGGCAGGGAGCACAGGGAACACCGGAACACGTCATTATCGCAAGACATACTTCGAGAATCCAATGAACAATTTGCACTTCACACGTTTCCTGTGTGTTCCTTTTGTTGCTAGCGCGGACCCAAAAATGGAAGCGCCGGGCACGCACATGCGAGCTCATAAACGCAGGCTAAGCCGCATACCATATCCATCAGCGAATCAGATTGTTCCATTACATTTTCTAGCGTCTGGAGGGTGTCTTTGGAGGCTTGGAAACGTTGTTCCAATGTTTATAGGGTTTGCTACCGAAATTGTTCCACTCGGTCCATATTCGTTTATTGCAAGAAGAAAACAGCAAAACCAATGTCGGAATTATACGACATAAGCCCCGTCCACACCTTTTCCCACCCAATTTAATCCTTATTTTACAAATTCGAACGATTCCGGTGCGTGAAAAAAGTGTACCCATCTCAGGCGGTAAGAGCCCAACCGAAAAGGCTAGCCGAACCCAAAGCTTTAAATAATAAAATAGCCTTAAAACGTTTACTCCCACTTCTCTCCCACACGATCTGGTGTGTCTCTCGGGACTAGGGAACTCAATTGTTTGTTAATCTGTTATCTACCGATGGGGGAAAGCGTCGGCACGAAAAGCCAAGCACGCACTTGACATATTTAAGGTTAAGTCCAGAGAAAAATAAAGCGAAAAAACATGACCAAAATGGTGCACACGCCATAGGACAGGAAAATGCCATTTACAGACACACGCACAAACAGTTTCCTTTCAGCGGTGGGTTCTTTAGCCAAAATAAAAAGGGAATAAAACGAACACTCGAGGAAACGTGAAAATCGAATCGAATGGGTTATCTCCGCATGAAAACGCACGTTATTCTGTGATAGTAAAAAAGAAAAACAAGTCAGTCGTACACGGTGACCCCGCTCTAAACTATCCGTTTTCTCTTATGATAGCTATTTCTTCGGTGGAAATGAAAACGAAAAGATGTGTTAGCGTCGTTTTTTTTTTATCTTCCTCGCTCCGAGATACCAACTTACTTATCTTCACTTACGCGTGACACAACACGTCATCCTGGAAGGACGAAGGACCTGCGGAACTCGTCGAGGTCCTTTTGTCTGCCTGCTTGACTTTTGCCCAGTTTCGATCGGGAAAACTTCTCAAACGGAGTCGAAAAAGAGATTTTTTAAAATCGATCAATACTAACAAACCAAGCCAATTGAGAAAAGAATGAACGAAAGAGAAAAAAAACACGCAGAACAAGCTAGTACGCATCAACCTCGAGACGTCACACCACGAGAGCGAACAACATCGCAGATGAAATAGGATTTCCGAGATAAAGAACAAAACAAAAACCAAAAAAAACTCGGAAACCCGTTCAACCTTTCTCCACCTGAACACTCTAGGAATTCGCATCCGTTTCGGATTCGTAACGGACGCGCTATCAAATTACCAAAAACCACCAATCCTGCCGCCGCCCCAAGCACCCCATCCATGACCAGAAATACCAACCGGAGTGGTGGCCCTTGCTTTCCAATCATCGGTCCCTATCTCTCTGTCAACATCCGGGGCCGGGACATTCGAGCAGGTATTTTAATTCAGTTCCGTCCGCTCCCGTTTGTCCGCGGGACCGGACCGGCTACGACGGGTAATCGGCTACGGTGGTCGGTCGGTGTCGATAACGATAAGCGATGCCAATGGAATGCTCAAGCAGGTGGGTGGATCGCCATCCAGCCCCGTGAGCGGGATAGATAGTGAGCAGAACAGCCCGGAGAGAAAATGAGAGAAACGAACGGTGAGAAAGAGATCAAAACAGTCGTCAAAACGCTAAAAAATACACAAAAATAGAAGCCTTTTGCTCCCGACCGAGCACACCGAAGCGTTATGGACACATTTTCCATATCGCAATGGAGGCGCCCGGTATCTTTCAGAACCTACATGGTAAGGATAACAGGTGCTGCAGCAGAAAATTTGGGTGTTTTTTAATATTTTTTTTATATGCATCGGTTTATTTTGAAAAAAATCAAGCTTGATGATTTTTTGTGGGTTTGTTTAATACTGAAAATAACATTAAAACATTTTTGTACGAAAAACATTCATCATTAAAATTTAACAAAATTAAGAAGAAAATATTCCACGAGAAATAAAATTTTCTGAAACAATATAAAAAGTTTAAAACTGTTCAAAACTTCGGAATTCCTCTACCAAAAGTGCGAGAGAGTTCATGACCGAGGCCTCCACCACTGTCCGGCGACTTTACCGTGCCCGCGCGGTACGTGGCGAGTGCAAAATTCTTTATTTTAAGAGCATTCCTGATCAATGATAAATATTTAAGAAGTTTAGTTGCAGTAATTCGATTAAATTATTCAACGCCCGCTTGATGGAAGAAACCGTAAAACCATTTTCCACCCACCCCCGCGGGGTGTTGTTTTATGTTTTCACTTTCTTCAATTTCCCCGCAAGAAATCCTACCAACCAAGCCCAACCAAGAATTGACGAAATCGTTAGCAATAGGGTAAAACCAGCGGTACGCGGTACGTCGGATCGAATTTGAAATTCATTGCTCGCCTTCTTTATCGGTAACTGTACGTTTGGCTTCATTTACCGGGATACTCTACCCACTCAGCGAGGGCACGGCGTGTGTTCGGCAGGATCGAGTCGAATTGCCAAAACATTCTTAAACCGAAATGGAGGTCCACGCAGCCCTGCTTGTTTTCGATGCGAAGGGGACGAGGAGGTGCGATTAGGACTTTATCTTTTCCATTTAGTTTCTTGCTTCGTTTATCGAGAAGCTAGGAAATAAAAAGGTTCATTTGTGTGCTAGGCCAATTACGGGCGTCTGTCGGCTGTGTAGCGAGGGATAGCACAGCAGAATCGTCAGTTGGGCTAACTACGGAACATAATACCTTCAAATCGGGTTTTAAAATAACATTATGATCTTTTTCTTCAACCAATAGACAGCTGTACACTTAATTGGTTACGTTTTGTGTACTTCCATTTGTAGCAGATTTAACTCAAATTTGATGTACTGAATTTGAAGGTAAAAGAAGTTCCTTAAAACTACGATTCATTGAGATTTTCGACTAATAACTTACTTCATTAGCGAATCATAAGAAAGCACAAAGTGTCACATAAAATAGCTTGTGCTTTTATTATTTGTTTGATCATTGATCAGTAGCTACTCAACATATAATTACTCGAATCAATCATTTCGAGTAATACTTAAATTATTATATAAACAAGTAAAGTGTAAAAAGAGAACTATCTAAAATAGCTAAAGAAATTCAAAAGTCCTACAAGCAATGTTCATTCCGGCGAAAACGAAAAACTAGCTATGCAAAAGACGTACAGCAAAAGATAAAAAAATCAAACGAGCGAAATAATTATAGAATAAAACACTCAAAAGCTGAAAGGTGCATGCGTTATACACAATGGGAGAGAAAAAAAATCGATAGAAAGCAAATTGCAAGCTAGACTCCAATAGTTTTTCTAGAAAGTGAAACAGATGCGGGTAGCATTCTCAAGCTCAACTCAGAAAGTAGGAATTAAGAAGGAATGTAGAGTAAATAGCATAAGCTAAGAAGACAAGCTCAGGGAAAATAGTAAAGTGAAGAAAACAAAAACAAGGATTATACGTCTAAATGCACATTGAAAATTAGTTCACTGTACAAAGGATTAACCACTTTCCAATTAGAGGACACATAAATAGAAAGCTATGTTGCAACGCTGTTTTAAACACTGGTTCCTAAGGGAATCAGCGTGCGGAGCGCATGGGAATGCAAAATTTGGGTGATATATTACAGAAAGGTCCCGTCCAGATAATAGCGCAATATTTCTACAACGTCTTCTACTGCCATTTGTACCAATGCGCCACAAAGCGCAATGGAATTAAAATTTGAAACAAAAAAAAAATATTAAAGTAATGACAACTACACATGAATTGCGGCTAGAATGTGATCCTTAAATGTACCTGGTTTGGGCAGTGTCAAGAGTTTGTTATAATTGCAGAAATCAGTGGAGCAACACTCGATCATGAAGGAGGTACTCTTTTCCTTCGAAGTGAGACAACTCAGGGGCAGCCGATCAGCCAGGTCGTACTTTTTCGGCTTACAGCTAATTCCGCCACGATGTCGGATGAGAGGGGATGGATCGTCGTAGGTTGGAGATAACGGAGATGGTGATGATGATGATAATAGTTTGGGAAGGATTCGATGATAATGTTTGCATTTGAAAATTATGTCGTTTAGACGCAACAACGTAAATCACCAACGTTAAGTTGGAGGACACACATTGTGGGAATTGGTTTTAAGGCGATACACGTTTCCAGTTACGACCGATTGACATTGTGAGATACATATTGAAATATAGAGAAAAAAGGAAGAGAAGAAAAATAGATGATTACATATAAGAGGAACAGCACGATTTAGAGCAATGTCGACGATGGACCAAATGGAAATAGAATATCTTTACACAACAATACAGGAACATCAGATATCGTTTCTAAACCGATTACTTTTCTTTTCCTTTTCACGTCTAAAATAACAAACGTATTGTATAATAACACTTGCAAACGGAAATGCATGGGAGACTATCAACAAGAGAGGATAGAAGCGCTTCAACATTGGGAAAGACGTATCAAACGAACGGCGGATGACAAATACGCAGGGGGCACACAGGGACGAACAAAGGGACACTCGAGGACTTGTTTATTGAATGAAAATAATAGGGGAAAAATTGAAGAAAAAAAAAAACAAAAATATACACACAGTATTTTAGAAGGCATATGAATTATTTTAATAGGGTAATATATTTTCCAAAACAGTGAGTTTGCTGCAAAGACGTTTGGTTAAAGCAAGAAGTAATTATAAAAGCAACTGAAAGAAACAAATAAAGTGTTGTAAAGAAAAGGAAACGAAACTTTCAAAAGCTATAAACGGTGAACATTGTAAAAGAATTAGTTCGTAAAATTAAACATAACGAAATTTGAAAAATAGTATTCTAAATAACGTCAGAAAATAGGAACATAATACACAAACAAATGTTCAACTCATTCAAAATCGAGCACAAACCGAGAAACAAACGGATTGGATTAAGCAACTCAAACGATTCTTTTTTGTTTCTACTTGTACGTTTCGGTGGATGGTGATGGTGGTGGTGTCTTTGTTTAAATTATGGTTATGTGTCTTAGTCAATTTAATGCTTTGCATGTTTGTCTGGCAGCATATTTCGTTCGGTAGGTCGAATGCTACCTCTTCTACATCCTATAGTATCCTTTTGGTGCTGCAGGTCGAGCTAAAACAAACGCAATCGTTAAAGAAAATCAACACAGAAAGTCTGGGTGTTAATGTTAATTTCGTTAATATATGCAACTCAAATGAAATGAAAAATCAAACAAACGCATAAACATGGGCACAGTTGAAACGAAACAGTAAAAAAACAAAAACACCCGTTTCCTATCAAACGGTTCTGTCACAGTAATGAAAGAAGAAACTTCACAACAAAAACAAAAAAAGTAATTCAAACAATTCATAAAAACAGAACAAAAATCAAACAAAAATGGCAAATAAAAAAAAGGAGAAAAAACGTAAGAAAATAAAAGGAATTAAATCCAAAGCGCACCTTCCAGCAGGGGCGTCGTTGGTTTGAGTGACAAGTTACACGAGTCGGGTCCGTAGCAACAGTAGTGATCGTTTGGCGTGCCATCTGTCTTGTTACGGCACCAGTTCCAGGTGAACGGACCGCGATGGTCCTTCAGATCTAAGCACCTTTTTTACACGGTGAGGCAGGACGGGAAGGGAAGAGATTGCGAGTGAGAATAACATTATTTTGCTGTCGAGAATCAGGCTTTCTTTCGCATGCGTTGTTTCTTGGTTCGAAAGGCGATTAAAGGTGAATGTGTCAAATTGTATTAATTTTCCCCGTGACACTAACATAAAATTTCTGTTCGATGAAATTTTATTTGTTTGAAAATCAATTTATTAAAAAAAAGGATCATTCTCACATTGTTCGCTATTTTCTTTGGTATAAAAAGTTCTCTACCACGCACCGGAGCTCGTCCAAATGCCCACACGCGCCTATTTTTACATTCAAATCAATTCACCGTCATCGTGTGCGACTCTTGATACGGTTTCATTCGGCATTGACAACATGGCACAGTCATTGCCGCTCAATTTCGTCGGCTCGCAATTCAATAGAATCAAACCAATCAAATAGAATATGTTTACCAATTTTACTATAATTTCAGAAGCCAAAATCATCACATTTCAAAGATCGGTAAGCCAATGGCCGTGGGACGGGATATGTAGGAAAAAAAAACAACAAAAATTTCCTGGAAGCCTTGCCATAATAGCAACGTCCTTCTCGCGACGAAGCAGTATTTCTCCATTCACTGCTAAGAAGCTTTTAATGTTATTAATTTAAATATATTTTGAAGATTGCCTGTTCGTTGGAAAATCGTCCTCCAAACTTCGGCAAAAAAACGCTGTTGCTGCCCCCTTCACAGAAGATGAAATGGAGCATATTTATGTCTGTCCTTTTTAATGAGCACGATGCCACCCTACATAAGTACTGCTTTAGGGCAAGCCACTAATTTGAGTTAGTTTCGACGGCATTGTAGTCATAATCCGAACCCCTCGACCACAGCGACCAGACAAGTGGACAAGAAAACACTTTTATCGGTCACTTGTAAACTGACCAATGACCACAGCCAAAACATGGAAAAACAACATTTTTCCTCATTTAAATAAACCACTGCCCTGCACATATAGACACACACGCTCATCGTTTAACAGTCTGCTTTCACGTTTAATTAGCAGACTATTTATTGAGGCGACTACCGTTTCCCGTCGTGCTCAAAGGCAGCGATGCAGCGGTACATGCGAGCCCTTAGGCGCCTATCAATTTCCCCATTAAATAGACAGTTTTAATTGCTAAACCATTGGTTGTGTAAAAGCGTTCGCTCTGCCTCCCCACACCTGGCACGGGAGGATGAAAAGAGAAAGGGAAAGAGGGACAGAGGTAGGGAGCGAAAACGTGCTAAATTTGCACAGTTCATTGGAGAAGCTAACCGAAGCCGGATTGCGAACCGCTCGCCGGTCCATGTGGATGATCCATTCGGCAACATCGGACCGGGTAGTAGTTATAACTGGTGATTAGAGCAGCTCGAGGTGTTATTCGTCCACGACCAGGCCGCCCCAACCCAATGTTCATCGGGATCGATTTACCTTACCAGTGCGAGGAAAGGCGTTGAGATGAGAAAATTAGCACCCCCGGGTTGGACGGGTTGGAGAATCGCTTCCTCCTGCATAAGCTAATGCAGGGGCGACCGGACCCGCGGTAACTAACTACTGCAGTATATTACCGCCACAAAACGTTCTCTCTCCCCACATGGGAAGCAATTTGTTCTTGGCTTACGACGAATGAGAGCAGAAGGCTTGCAATCATAAATCATATTCCTATTAGCACGCGCGCTCGTACGTGCGGAAACCTGAAGGTGTAATTTTCTTCTAGCTGTAACTCCACGTAACACGCTACGCGTTAGAAAATATGCTGCAGAATATTAATAGCCATCTAAATTCAATTTACACTTAGATGCTTAAACAAAAAAAAATCTATTAGAGTTTCGATTCTTTTTTCTTCATTCCTCGTTCTTTCGCAAATTTTCAATTATCGTAAACGATTTACCAAAACATTGTAATTACACACTCCTATAAACGTAAGCGCAAGCTTTCACCCTCGATGACTGCAAAAAAAAAATCACCAACAGTATCGTATTGGTTTTGTATCGATGTCGCATTAGCATTTAACGAAACAAAACCTGAATTCCTTCTCCCTCCCCTCCCCGTCACTCGTCCATTGAAGCGTATCAAAAGAGTGAGAGCACGTGCACATCTAGAAAACAATTTGGCAAATGTAGCGTACGAGCGGAACATAACCTTCCTCGCTACATCCCCACCATTACAATTCGAATTCAATTTTGGCGACTTTTGCGAGAATGTCATAAAATTACCAAACGGCTTGGAACGTTCTGTTTGAAGGTACAACAAGCGCACGAGAAAGAGAAAAAGTACAAAACAAAACCTAATGACTTTTTTAGATCTTTGCCTGCCACTATTGCTCAGCATTGGAACGAGCATATCGCTGTTCGCGATACGGGAACGGCACGATTTTAATGTCGCCACATATGCTTACACCGATGATTTGGATTGTGAGCTGCTGGAGAATTATTTTTCGAGCTTTTATTTGCTTGGATATTTTGTATTATTTTTTTCCTTCCCGTTCGCCTACTCCTCCGCGTAATCATCGGAATGATACCACCACCACAAACGCGATGCCTGTAAGTGACATGAAAGTATCGCGATTTCTTGCCGGGCGCGACGACCAACGATTTTTTTTTTGTGTTTTGGTTTTCTACAAAAATCTCCTACCACGTCAGGCGCACTCAGAATGTTTGGGTGCAAAAAGGAGCGCCAAAAAAAAGGGAAACTGTATCGAATGGGCTGGAAAATTGTCGTTTTCCCTAGCAGTCGTGTTGTCTCAGCGCGAACGAGGAGAGAGAGAATGTGTCTTCGGTGTCTTGCAGGTCGTGATTGGTAAGGGTTAATTTGATGTTTGTATCCTATTTTTTATTTCGCTCAACATGTCTCCCGCTCTCTTCCGTCTGTAACGGTCGGTAAGTTACAATAAAGGGGGAGAAGAAGAAAAAAAGCGACGCAACTTAAATGAAACGCTTCGAAACCGAAATCGATGTCATAACTTTGCAATTTCATTGCCTTTTTATGGGCTCGTAAAATAAATATTAGCGAAATGAAGTGGAAAGATATTTTCTCCCCTGTTTGTTATGAAATAAAATTAAAGATTGATATATAATTTCAACGTTCGTGCTCCAAAGTACAATCAACTCATTTGAAAGCAAACAGTGTATAAAAAATATACAACGAATTTTAGCTACGAAATCAAAAACAATTTAAACAACTTATATACAGTAATTCTAAAGCATCTAAATAATTACTATCGTTTGAAATTACCAACAAAAAAATGATAAAAGAGAATCCAATGCACAAAAAATCACTAGACGAAGAGGTCCTGATCCCATGTAAGTGGTATCGGTAGTGAAACATCGTCGCCACACGGACAACACATTAGACCAGAACAGAACAAAAAAAAACAACAACGTCTACAACAATACGCAGAGAACCTACAGACCAAGACACAACGCGACAAGGCGAACAGAGTTGGTTCCGAATCACATCATTATTCCGGTCAGCGCTTCCAGTTAAAGCTTACCGCACACGGCACGACGCCAGGAGACTGTATGAAATAATCATAGAGAGAGCGGGCGGCGAATGCAAGTACGGGTGAGGAAGATTCTAACGATGCGAACATGAGAAAGGACACTCTACCGAGCTGTCACCGGGGGAGGAGGGAGCTTGTTCAACAACACACCAAGTGGTGGGTGCCGCAACTACCCCGAGCAGAACAACGGAAAAGCTCACAAAAGTGCGCCACCGAAAGGAAGCTTCGCCCCACGAGGGTGGGCGGGACGCGCGAGCGTAATGATTCAAATTGATGAAAATTCCGCCAGGACACGCCAGGAAGCGGCGACACGGGGCGACATGAGTTTTCTTGAAATTATTATTGGATTTAATTAAAACGCTTCGCCGTTCTGTGGAAAATTTCGATGCGGATTACATTCATTGCCGGCGGTGGCCGGCCGAAATTATTAGTCGTCGTGGGAAGCACTCGGCCGACCCTGCCGGCGGCACCTGCACGAACGGCGACGGTGACGGCGCTAGAATACTAATAATGGGGAACGGTGCACACCATCTTCGGCGCGTAATAAGGATCACCCCAACGTACCAACCGAGGAAACCGGCAACTACAACGAACAACCCCCGGAACAACCACCCGGAGCCCCCCGGATGGTGTCTGTTGGAAACAGATTTTTGGATCCTTTTTTTGTTGCTGTCCGAATTTTTCTGCAACT
>KI915043.1:2611941-2626685 GCA_000473445.2 Anopheles farauti
AAAAAAAAACAACAACGTCTACAACAATACGCAGAGAACCTACAGACCAAGACACAACGCGACAAGGCGAACAGAGTTGGTTCCGAATCACATCATTATTCCGGTCAGCGCTTCCAGTTAAAGCTTACCGCACACGGCACGACGCCAGGAGACTGTATGAAATAATCATAGAGAGAGCGGGCGGCGAATGCAAGTACGGGTGAGGAAGATTCTAACGATGCGAACATGAGAAAGGACACTCTACCGAGCTGTCACCGGGGGAGGAGGGAGCTTGTTCAACAACACACCAAGTGGTGGGTGCCGCAACTACCCCGAGCAGAACAACGGAAAAGCTCACAAAAGTGCGCCACCGAAAGGAAGCTTCGCCCCACGAGGGTGGGCGGGACGCGCGAGCGTAATGATTCAAATTGATGAAAATTCCGCCAGGACACGCCAGGAAGCGGCGACACGGGGCGACATGAGTTTTCTTGAAATTATTATTGGATTTAATTAAAACGCTTCGCCGTTCTGTGGAAAATTTCGATGCGGATTACATTCATTGCCGGCGGTGGCCGGCCGAAATTATTAGTCGTCGTGGGAAGCACTCGGCCGACCCTGCCGGCGGCACCTGCACGAACGGCGACGGTGACGGCGCTAGAATACTAATAATGGGGAACGGTGCACACCATCTTCGGCGCGTAATAAGGATCACCCCAACGTACGAACCGAGGAAACCGGCAACTACAACGAACAACCCCCCGGAACAACCACCCGGAGCCCCCCGGATGGTGTCTGTTGGAAACAGATTTTTGGATCCTTTTTTTGTTGCTGTCCGAATTTTTCTGCAACTGCTAGCCTGCCGCCGGACGATCTACGTGATTGTTGCTTCCTCTTGTTCTCCTTGCCGAGGACAATTTCCATAGAAAGACACATGAAAACGGCACGGAAGATGGTCGTACCGCGAGACAACGAGAAATAAGAAACAAGGTTTTATTTATATGTTTATTTTTATTTTTTTTTGTTCGAGACGACAGCCGCAAATTTGGAAGGAGACTATGCCAAGACTTTTCGCGTGATGTTTCGCTTATCAGCGTCACGAGCGAGAAGGAAAGGTGAAGTTAAAGAACGGAGCAAAGAATAAAATAAAACCAACCAGCTCATGTCCGTTACGGTACGATGGTATTATGATTTCGCTGGATGGTTTCTCTCACACACACACACACCCGGTCGCACGCAGCTCACTCACAGGACACAAAATGCGAAGGGACGATTCTTGAATCGTGCGCTTCACCATCTGTCCCGGAGTCAAACGGTCGAACGATCTCCTTCATGCGTTGGGCGTGCTGCTACTTTACAATCTTTTGCTTGCGAATCTCCCCGGAAAGGGTTGCGATTTCTTCCGTATGCCCGTGGTTCCGGTTAAATAAAACGAGTATTTACAAGCATTACACCGGATGATGCGCCGGGTAGGGGTCGGCCGGACGTACCGTACGCGTCCAGCAGGGGTTTTGGTCCTTCGAACCGGATTTGAACCGGAAAGTAAAAAACTACGCGTCGTACCGGCGACAGGAGCTGACAGAAAAACAGGGTCGCAACATACGAAGTGAAGGCTAAAGCAAACCTACAAACAAATGCGTTCGGAATGTTGAGAAGAAGACGCGACTGAAGATCGGAACTGGAAAATGTTCTTTTTCCCATTGGCGAACACATCCAAGTTCATCCGAGGTTGGTTGGGATTTTGGAGGCTGATTGTTTCCGAGATTTTCCAAATCATGTGGACGTGATTTGAAAACTGGCCATGAAGTTGTATGATGACGGATCACTGCGTGTCTCATCGAAAAGAGGATGATGAACATGAAGTTGTGTAAAACAACGATGATCTTACGCTACGAAAAGTAGTTGTGGTTTGGGCGAGATGAAGAGGTGGAGATCGAATACACGATCCTACATTTAATACGACGGGAAGCGGATATGATAAAGGTTAGGCGGTTTTGTGGAGAGCCTTATATCTATTTCGATACCTTAATGTTGGGTTCGAAAACTTTCTACCGAATCGATGATGAACAGATGGACGAACAAATTGCGTACGAAAATGACGAAAACGACACCAGACGAAGAGTACACGGGGCGCGAAACAAATTATGAACGAGTGGCGATGAAGTTGAAGGACGAAGCGTTTGGGATTCGTAGACTCCCAAACTGGATGCAGATAAGACCCTACCTGTAGGAGTATTTGAGTTTGCCGTCGGATTCCCGCGTCAGTGAGGTGAAGCACACGCCGTCCGTTTCGCACACGAAGTTTTCGTCCCTGCAAATGTCGCAGTGACATTTTAGTAATTCTGTTCGGAAAAGAAAACGAGGAAAAAAAGTGAGAAAACAAGAAAGTTAGTCTATACCATCGGCTGGGTGCATTCGTTGGTGGAGGCAGGAGGAGTAAGTGTGATCTTTTGGGGGCTTACAGTGTGTCCATCCACAACATATCCCGACGAGCATGGCATCATGATACCGGGATAATATCGCCGAAGACGGTTTGCAATTTATGGTTTTTAATTTACCGAGAATTTGGTCACCCAACCCTCCCACGGGCGTCGGACTTAAATGACGTTTCTTCGCATTCGTCCATTTCCATTCGCTTCGTTCCTACGTTATCGAGGCGGGTTTTGGGATTCCGAAAATTCTCCTCGAGATGTCGCACAGTGTAAGCGAGGGAACGCACCCAAGAACCGGACACATCCGAAAGGTTGTGGCCTCGGCCAGAAAAAGGTTAATCGCATTTGGCCACGCTCTGTCGAGGTCTCGGGACGCTGGGAAGGGTCTGGAGTTGGGGATTGTACCAAGGCTCTTCCTTCTTAAGTGTTATTTCTTAACCAGTGGCGCACGGGGCTTTGCCACGAGCCGGGACAACATTTCCACTTAGGATCGAAACGTTCCGCCGAATTTCACACGCTTCAAATTAACGTTTTAATCGGGTGAAATAGTCAGAGCAATGAGCTGATTGAGGTGATGCAATGACGCGCGAAGAAAGAACGATCATCGAACAGTGTGTTTCACGAGAGTAGAGCTAAGTCGAAATATTTTTAGCTGAATAATATATAGTATATGATTTCAATAGATTCAATTTAACACAAAATATAGAAGATAAGCAATTTTCTATATTTCTAAAGTTCGTAAAGTTGGATTCTTTCTTAGCTTGCTTATTTATTTATATTATTTATTAATTGTTACATTTTTTTTTCGTTTAATCGCTAACTTCTATTTGTATACAAATTTAAATATGACATTATGTTACTCGATACAAAAAACAGGTATAAAATCAACCAAAACACACTGCGGATCATCGGTCCCTGCGAAACAATTGCTACTTCCACCCAGTTGAAAAGAAAAACAATAACACCTTAAGATACCAAGCGACCCTTCCTCGGATGCTCGATAATTCTAATTGACTGCTTCGGAGTGCGGTACATTAGTTTGCAAAATTAAAAGCTGGTACACATCTGCTGCTCTACCCGTCCATAAACCGGGCGGTGGAAAGCCGAGCACTTAGAGGGTTAAGCTATGCATGATTCACTTAACGAAAACGGTTAAAATCTTAATGCACCACCGTCCCCCGCTTTCCGCTTAACGATGGTGCCCGTCCCCCTACGCTAATGCTATCCCCCGTCGGCAATCTCGGGCGGATGAAGTACGCTCGCGACGAAAGGAAATAATTCTAAGCCGTGGGTTAAAATTAATAAACTTCTTTTACAAGAAAAGCGCTTCCTCTGGCAAGGCGGGGAAAGGCAAGAACCGATGGGGAGGGGGGGAGGGAGACACAAGTTCGCATTTATATTTTTGAAAACTTCTTCGCTCGTCCTGTTGCTACCGGGGGCTGGAGCAGGAGAAGGTACTACTGCGCGTTTGAAGTTAATGTCCTGTGGCAACGAATACAACGGTGCCATCTATCGACCGTCGGATGAAGTGATCGTACGCCGCGTCCACCCGGTCCAGACGTCCGTGTGGGCGACCAGCACACAGTGAGCGATGTTGTCTACGGTGATAATTCCGTCCGCTCATCTTCTTCAATTTAAAAGCTCATTAAGAATCGAAAAGCATATTTTGGAAATTAATTAATAACGATTTTTGTGAGCAGGAAAGTGGGGAGGGGATCTGGGTAAGACTAACATGTCATTCTCTACCAACCCTCTGCCAGGCGGTTTAATGTACCGAATGAACGTGGGACATATTTTCCGACGCTAGGGTGCAGAAGACTTAACGAAACATTTTGTTCGGGGAAGTATTTGGGGTTATGCTTCACCCCTCTCCGGACGTCACCGGAGATGGATGGATTTTTCATCCAGACACCCACGATCGACACTGCCACATAAGTGACACACACATACACATGCATACACCGCACAGGCGCACGCAGACACTCATTTCAACTTCATCCTGATTCCTCCCAAAATCCCGCTGGCATTCTAGATCCCGACCTTTCCAGCAAAGCCCGTCGGATATATCTTTTGTGCCGTTGTGTGTCTTTGAGGTGACGCTTTTTTGACAGCCTGAGAAACGGATGGCGGGGGGGGAGGGGGTGTGGGGTCCTTCCGTGTCGCTGACTAGACGGAAGTGTAAGCCATATTTGCGCATCCCAAATTCCACACAGCATCCACTCCTGGCGGCTTGCAGGGAGTCACTGTCACATGTTTGTCCGCTTGTCTGTCGTCGTTCGCGATGGGACCTGTTGTTAATCACCCATTCAGGCGGGGTTACACAACTTTTTTATCAACCTTCACCACGTCTGTTCCGTGCTGTTCATCTTCCTGTTCAGTTCATCACGCGTCAGGTTGCAAATCAGCACCGGCTAGTGTGTATGTGTGTATTAAATATAGGTGTCACACAAACCCTCGCGCCGCAGTTGTTCGACGACCGATCTTTTTCCTTATTTTTTTTGTCCTATTCGGCACAAGTTGATGTGCAAATTTCCTACACTTACTGGTTTTATTTTTTTCCGCCGTCAGTGTCATCGTTTGGGGTGAGGCCGCCTGCAGAGATGCAGGCGCCAGGCCACCAGCGCCGCCGGTGTTCGATGCGGCTGACGAGGGAAAGTTCTCGCTGGAATGCTTGCCGGCGGCGTTCGTCGGTGGCTGCTGTTGATCCTTTGCCTGTGCCGACGTATCGTTATCATCGGCCGTGTGTCGGTGAATCGTCGATGCTGATGGATTAACGCACGAGGCACATGGAAGAAAACGAGAGCAAGAGAGAGAAGAAGGAAAATCAATATCGATTATGTTACGTACAATACAGCGAAATACGAAGACAGATGGGTGGATGAAGATCATGAAGCAGCGGTGTAATGGATGGGACGAGATTTATATCAATTTTATTTATCCAATCAAACACAAAGGGAGAACGCGCGCGGCAAGTTTGCGATCGGTTAATAAAATGATATCTTATATTTGACGTTGAAATTTTGTTGATATTTTTTTTTTACTATTTACAGATCAAGTAAATAAGTATACATATCTGTTTCGAATTAAACTAATCGACAATAAACTAATCCCACCACTATGGGAGTAGATTATCTTCCACATCTTCTTTCGCATTTGTTTCATAGTTCATAATTCCTTACTGCAGATTCTTCCCAACGAACTGCTGGGAATGTCTTGTTGATTATATATGGCAAATTGAAAGCTTTTGCGCACACAAATGAATAAGATTTCTTGTTGGCGCTTGGAATTCAAAGCACGTTTCATTGCCGGAAACCTTACGAAAGAACGATTAAGGAATTATCCACCACTTAAATGGAGTTCCGACACAAAATTCTACTTTGTGCGTGCGACTATCCCACTCCCAGCGCGTCTTCTAAAGACTCCAGTGACTGCAGTCCGTCGGCCCGTTTTGACTGATGACCATCAACACCGTTCAACGTCCTCAAATCATCAAAACCTGCCGCAGCACCAACGCAACGAAACCTGGGTGGTGCCCATCACAGTATCTCGCGTCCCCAGCATGAGCAGCCAGTTTTGTCGATGGTTTTTATTCAAATTTCATTTCCCAACACTCGAACGCTCCAAAGTCACCGGGGAGACCATCGTCGCAGCCCTACCCTGCCCTCAAAATTTGGCTCGTTGGTGGAATATGCTGCTGATATTTGATGCCATTTCCTTCCCGTTAAATGAGTCTCCGCACATGTGTGTTGGTGTGCGCACCGAACATTGTGTTCGTGTATTTTAATGCTTATTTAGCAAAATGCTTCCAAACTGTGTGAGCATAGTTTGATGGCTTCGGTGTCGGGGTTCGGCAAAAAAAAACAAACCCCACCTAGGAACTTGCGACATTTGCACTCTCGCGCTTCCATCACTAATCCACTGGGAGAGAGGAGCGTCGGGTGGACTTCTCGATTTCAATGTCAACAGAAGGTTAGTGAACGACACGGGTGCGATAAAACCATCAAAGTCGATGCCAAACAATCGAGCTGCGTTGTGTTGTGCTGCGCCACCCGGCAGGAGGTATTAGGTTTTTTTTTTTCTTATATTATTTTGTCAAAATTCTAAATTTTGAACGAATGCTGACGGCAGGGAGGCGGAACACATTTTCTGGCTCCTTGTTCTTTTATTGTTTGATTTGGATACGAAGCAGGATACGAAAAAAACCCTCTTCCTTGTCAGATCGTTTCACCTTTCTTTACGCTATCGTGGGAAAACGTTGGCTTTTTGGATGCCAGCTTTCGGTGTAGCACTCATATCATCCGGCAATTGCGCTCTCTATGGCAATTAACCTGATGCGGGCAGAAGAGTAGCTCTTCAAAGACGCACAAGGGCAAGGAGATGGTGGAAAAATGATACCATTATTTTGAAAATTTCACACCATCACATCATCAGTACTAGAAAAGAGAAGCAGAACGAGAATTGACGTTCGAGATGGGACGGAAATTTCAAAATTGAAGCCGTTCGGAGGATTTAATTTCGAGCTCCCTTTCTGCAGCGGGACGATTTCCCGCAGGGCATTCGCTTCCATTCCGCGTTAATCTATTGCGATGAAAAATGAACGAATAAAACACAGCACTTCGGGCCACGGCAAACCAAAAACGATGTAAATTTATCGACAGAACACGGCTCCTCCTACCGCGGCACTAATCACACATCTTGCGCTCGCCCGGCAAACTTAATAGAGCAGCAATAAAAAGACAAACACCGCCCCATGAGAAATGCCGCCGCGGAAAGACAAATGAAGCATTAAAACCTCGACCGTACACAATCAACGAATCGACAAATGGCACACGGCAAAACGGAGACCAAAATATCCTTAATGAAAGACAACTTCCCCGAGGAAAGCAAACACCGTGACGGGTGGCACCTTAATTTGGGTGGCCAAAACTTCGACACGCCCAGAACCTCGCGAAAAGAATCAAATTAATTACACCCAATCGCACCAAATGCCGAAAACCAACAACATCTCCTCCAAATCCAAACAATGCGGATGCGAAACGTGTGCTTTCTTTTCGTTATTATTCCGATCGCCGCGGAATAAACTTTGGCAACGATGTCCCTCCCCGGCTGGGAGGCAGGAGCGGTGCCCTGTGCCCAGTGCAGATTTGAATAAATTCCCACTTACGGACTTTCGGACGTGAGCGCGCGCGCGCGGGTGCAATTTACAACAAAGTAGTGGCGATAGTCGTAGCAAAAAAAAGAATCGATCCGCTTGGAGCACCTCTGGCGGTGCTGCTGCTCGGTCGTTTCCGTTTTGCTGTTGTGGTTTGTACTTCGTCGGTGAGGATTTAAATAAAATTCACATCAACAAATTAATGGACGCAGGAAACGGTTGGGAGCTGCTGCTATTGTAAGTGCTTTTTTCATTAGGATTTGTCTACAATTTCAGCCGACAGCAGCTGCTTGCTGCTGTTGTCCGGCTGTGGTCCGGCCCGTCGAGTGTGTGTATTTATGTTCTGGAATGCATCAACTGAAGAAACATCCACGCGCAAGCAAAGACATTGTCGCGTTTGTCTACCGGAGCACACTTATGCGGCAAAGCCACCCAATGACCAGGTACATCCATCAACAGCAGAACCGGAATGATAATGAACTTTAAAAGCATCGCTGATAGGTGGCCCCAAGGCAGGGTAAGCTAAGGATTTTTGTCGGAGTGCTCATCAATTATCGTAGTGCATCGCTTGCTTCCTTCGTTCGGAAGGTGCGATAGGGTAGGACCGATGCATCTGGAATGGGACATGATGAATATCCTGGTTCATGCCGTGCCGGTCTGGTGAAGATAAAATTTAAAAGTAACAGACATGAACGACACAGCTTAATTCATTTTTGTTTCGCAGTGGACTACAGTTTATAAAGTTTGTAATTGGAGGTTAACTGATGTTTAATTACGAACATTCGAGTAAACCTACACTGTTACTTCGATTGTATGGAAGTTGAAGTAGTTGTTTTCATCGTTTAAAAATTTGGTTTTTTTTAACTTTTTCCAGCAATTATTTTAATTTAAAAAAAAAAGGTATGAAACAGATTCAATAAAAATTATCCACACCGTTTTCAGGATGGAAAGTTCGGTCGTATACTTCGAAACTTAACTAACAAGTAGCTAGTAAAATATTCAATTTTAATGTGAATCTATTGGTAAAATGAATTCACAAAACCAATTTGCTTTTCCCTTGATGGCTGTATTTCATACAGGCTGTGTTTTTATTATATTTGTTAGGCTTTTGATAGGCGTTATTGGCGCATATTATGGTTATTTTAGGATTCTTCAGTAGAGCAGTTTTAGAATTTTGATTGACAAATTTCATAAATTTGTTTTCAAATATTTGATAAAGTGTGCTATGTATGCTTCTAAAGCATGGCACACTGCATTCAATTTGGTGGAAATTACCTTAAACTTAATAATGTGATTACAATGTAGCTTTATCATTAAAGTCTAATTTACTTAGTAGCATTTTTGTATTGTTGAATGCTACAGTAAAAGAGAAATTATTTGGAGATTAAATACTAATAATAAGTAGTGTAACAAACTAAGCAATTTTATTTTCTTAAAAAATGAAAAAAATTACCACAGCCACCATTTACATCTCCCATATTTCAATAGCTCAATAGCTGCTTCGTAAATCTTTTTCCTCCTTATCTAGCAACCGCAATCTTCAACCCAACAGAACTGACCGTCTTTAGTTTCGAGAAGTGCCTTTAGTTTCCACGGCACAAAACGAGGACAAACAAAGGGTGGCAAGCACACAGCAATCAGACAGCAGATAGGAGGGTGCCCAATCTAGCGACGGTACGCATAAAGCGAAGGAAGTAGCCTCAACTAACGCGATTAGAGGCACTTTCTAAGCGGTTGTAATGGTGAGCCGGCTCTGGCACTCGACTCGGTCGAGCTAGTGTGGCTAGTACACACCAGGAAAAGGGGAGTCAAATGGTTTTATAATCACCCAGTCAAACCCGTTCCGGGCGATAAGGGGACGCTGCTGCGATAAGATAATCGAGAGATTCATCCACTAATTACGTGGTTGGAGTGGTGAGGTGGGAACCGGCTGGTGCGGGCAAGAGTGTGGGTTTGTGTGCGCCGAACGGGAGCAAAAAGTGGTTCATCATCATTCCCAGTATGCAATCTATTACAGCAGGGATATAATCAGGCACTCGCAACGCACACAAATCGAGTTTTAACTCCGCCCTGTAGTAGAACGGCTCAACTAATTATTGTTTATTCAACAACAAATTTATGGATAAACCAATTACAGAGGGTGCTGTGAGTGTGCCTTTGCAACAGTAAATTTGATAACTATTATCAGGCGATCGACGCTTCTCCGTCGCTGAATGAACGTTTTGAATTTTTAACTTCACTTTGCTCGTAAACTAGCGGTCCTATGATGCTTTTGTGACACACTCGGGGCGCTCGTATCATCTGTTTGCGCCACATTACTACATGATAAGCAACGACTTCGAAACTGCGATAGGGCCCCACAAAACTCAACTACAACCAAAACATACGGTAGGGCAAGGAGAGTTCAAACCAGATGGCGACATTGGGCTCGTAAAAATCGTAGCACGCTCTCGGTTCCAATGGGCCAAGAAATCGGCAAACACAACGTATACATTTGGATTAGCGGAACAGGGGAATATGTTTACCTTTTTGATAAGAAACGTCACATATAGATGGGAGCGCGATTTATTTGCAGCCCACCGAACTTCTGTTCCACAAATCACGCCGATTTTAGGGGTTGTAATTGATTTATGGAACTGTTTGCTGTTTAGCTCAAAACACGAACATGCTCGAGGAGAACAGAGGAGTTTTATGACAAAATAAAATGCTACTAAAATTGTGACTCCACCCAGAGACCTTTTCTTAAAACTCACAACGCTTCCACGACGACATCCAGGATCATGACATTGAGCTGACGACTCGTGTGATCACGGCCTCCAAACACGATCGATGCCAATTGCAAACACCGAAACGATCAATATTTGCCAATTTGAGCATCGTTGTAGACGGTGCTTGAAACCGCCTTGAAATAGAAGCAGCAACCAACCACGATCCATTCGAACCATCCCTCGGGTCGCACGACACCGGCGAGGTGGTGGTCAAAACGAATTAGAGGTCCGCTTTGTCGTGGCTCTCCTACTCCACCTCCCTCAGCGCGCTGGAGGAGTGAGCGCTGTTTACCACTCAAAATAGAATGTATTAATCGGTGGCGACAACATGCGCTCGGTAACATCTTGCACCTTGAGAAGGTTGAGAGCAACGGGCAGCTCCTTCATCTGACACTAAGCTCCACACATACACCCTCCTGCGCTTTCGTCTTAATTTGCATATCTTACGGACCAAAACAAAAACAGGTTGCGTGTGTGGCTGCAAACCTTTGCGGATGAGTTCATTTTCAGGTTGGATTTTATTTTCTTGTTTCAAGCGAATGATGCGCTTAGGCTCAGTGTGTCGTAGGCTAAGTGTGTGTGTGCGAGTGTGAAGCAAAAGTGGTTTAAAACTTGATGAAATTGATGCAACGCTTTAACCAACAGAAGCTTAATGGTCGTCTGATCTGTGTGACGCAAATTGATTTGAATCAGAATTATTTAGTCGCACATACATTATCTTGTTTACAACACAGATAGTGTAATAAATGCTTTAAATATTTCCTGAGAACGATCGTTGAAGTGATCATTGAGTCAGCGCTCTCTTTATTGTGATGTTCGTTTGCAAATGTGTTCTTCTATTCGATTCTTTGCAACCATCAATTATTTTGGAAGCTATTACTTTCGACTTTTACCTTAACGATTGGTTTTAGGGAGTTACTTTCGATTATGTTATTTTTACCTTTATAAAGTTTACAATTTGATTGCAGCTACATGTAAAGGTCGATTCGAATACAGTTTGTTTGTTGGTTGATGTGAAAATCGACAAAATAAAAAAAAATCATGTAAACCGTATTTTAAATTGACACATTGCGAAGAATCTACAACTTTCTTGGGAATATTTTAAAACTCAATCCCTCGCAGGTGATGCACAAATAAAGCGATCTATTCTAGACACTCGAAAACTTTCTGACAACCAATACTATAAACAAAATAGATCCCACTTGGACCGGGATTGCGACGCAAAACATCCTACCCAGCTGAACTACACCTAATCCCCAGACAAATAGTGGATATATCCTCGCTCACGAACTCCCTCCCGCTTGCACCGAACCCTCTACAACACTCGCAGGACCGATCATACTCCTATACAAATAAAACACACACTCACGCCACACCGCAAAGTGACAAACACTTAAACGCATCCATCCATCCCAACGCTGACGCAGAGCAATCTTATGATTATGATAATGGCTACCGGTTATATGATAATCGCACCATGCAAAACCATACCCAAAATGACCCGGAGGGTTGGGATAAAATAAAAAACCACGGTGTGCGCCAATGGCAACGAAGCTTCCGCGCCCGGCGAATTTTACATTTCCGTCTGCTGCTTACACTATTGCTGAATGTAATTTCCATTTCTTTGACCGCACACCCGGTGTGGGGAGGAGATGCACCCCCGCCGTCCCGGGAGTCCTTCCAGACCAGTCGTACGCCGAAAGTGACCTCGTGGTGGATTGTGTTGCTGTTGGTTCGTACTCCTGTTTTCCGAGCCAGCACAAGAAAGCAGAAAGGACGCGAGGAGAGATCTTTGCGAGAAGGCAAAAATTATCAAACCGACGTCGACAGCAACAACACCGACACAGTTAGCATAATTTGCCGACAACGGACCACTCTAGGCAACCACGCGTCGACGCATAATGATAGCAATGAGGCGGTAAGAATGAAAAGGAGCAAAAAAAAAATCCGACCATTATAATAATAACCGGTAGTCGTCCGGTCGTCCTGTCCGGTGTGTCCCGTTTTATCCGATTGTAACGCAAACGGAATCCTACGGTACTGATCGCTAACAACAACAAAAAATAATAAAAATTGCTGCTTAATCTTTATATCGCTGCTTTCTCATGCTTCGACCGGTGTTACCGGCACATCCCACAGCGCTTTGACTCCTACACGAGAAAACAAAAATGAAACACCTTCTCTTAACCGTCTTGAAGGAGCTGCGAACAGGATTTTTACTCACCACCACCAATCGCTACCGTACCTCAAAAACGAGGACGGCGGCACGTGCGCAATGTCCGAGAAAATAAAACTTTCGAAATATTCCATTCGTATTCGTCGTACCGAAGTGAGCATCCTTCTTTGCTCCAGCCAGCCGCCCACAAACGATCGTCAAACATGATTTACATCATAAACCCAAGTAAAGGAGAGCCGCTGAGAGTGTATGTGTGTTCGTGGCCATCGCTTTAAGCAGCCACTTTGGCAGTCACTTCCGTATCCGCAAGATCTTCTCTGCGACTTTTACGATAAAACAAATCCAATACAAAAAAAGCAAAAACAAAACAAAAAAGCAAATGACGGTGGGAAAATCGCTCTACCGGGACACGTGGATCGCGGGGGCTGACGGGAACGTCGCAAATCGTGCAAAGTTCTCTGGCGCGTTTTGCTTCGTCCTCTTCTTTCCTTTCATGAGCTTGACTTTGGACTGTAGATTTCCATTTATTTGAATTTTTATGCTGCTGGTACAATCGCTTTTCGTACTTTCAGGGGAGCGGCCAGTAGCAGGCATGTCGCGTGTGATTTGCTTGTCGATCGTATCATCGCGTTGTGATTTTTATGTTCTGGAAAAGTTTTCTTTTTTCTACGCAGCCACTTTCAAGAAGACTTTAATGCTTAAATGAATAAGTCATTGATGTTTTCGAAGAAGCTTAAGCGTAAGTTAAGAAACTTGTCACACTCTCAAAGGATTTCATAGGAAAAAAAAGAATTTTGAAAAAGGATAGAAGAAAAAGGAACATAATTCAGTTGTAATAAACATGACGAGTTAAGACTAATTCAAACATTCAATACTAAAAGTGTGCAGATAGGATACCTGAAAAATACTCAATTTCGAAAGAAGTTCGTATAAACTACCATTTTAACATATTTAAAGTTATTTTTGATTTGCTCTTTGAAGTAAAATATAAATTAATTACAGGTGATAACCATAATTTATTATTTTACCAAACATCTACTGTACCAGTAAAAAATATGTAAAATACTCAAAAAATAATTTTATTTCAAGTAAAAATATATTTTAGTGAGAATTACAAAGAGTCTTAGAGCTGCTTTAGTGAAAATAAAATTCTTAAAAGAATAAAAATTTGAGAAAATAAAAAAAAACTATAAAAATAAACGATCACAAATTTAAGTCATCGTAACAGAAATGAAAATGTAATAAATCACACAGATCATCAGACTTAAAAAACCTTTTAAAAAATCTCACATATTTTCCCCATCATCATCAAGTACTTAAATACAAACAAAAACAGAACAGCAAACGAATCACGTTTTCGCAAATCCTAAAAGCAATGCTCACCGCATTCCAACCCGATATAATAAAAAATAAAACATAAAAGATCATCACGAGAAAAAAAAGCTAAATAAAATACTTCTCCACGCTGGCGCCGCCGAAAATCGTATAAAAATTAATAATTTAAAAACACCATCCATAAATTCAAAGCGATCGTGAGGTGCCGGCTGCTGCCACATGCCGGCACGTTTCGGATGCGAAATGATTTTCACCGCGCTCGGCGAATGGTCCGATGGCCCGTGCGAAAAAGAACTTCTTCGCCAGCCATCCGCACCGCACCCGCCAGGGAAAGGGTAGAGCGTGCGCGTGGCTGTGTCGCTGATCCCGATCCCAGGACCGTGGCACGCCTCGGTCTCGGCCCGAAATCATGGCTCGGCTGCTCTACGTGGGAGCAGCAACACAAAATCGAATCCACGGCTGGCGAAATGAATCAACGAATAAATAAACGGCAGGTCATTCCTGGGCACAAAATCAAACTTTTGCCCCGCATGTCGCGACAGCGCGGGGAGAGAAAGTGTGCCCGGGAATGCAGCAAAATGTGCAAAAAGTCCGATGTGTCCGCTGCGAAGAAACGTGCTCCGCTTTTTTTTTCTTCTTCCTTTATCAGGACTTTCGTTTGTGCACCAGCAACTCGAGGCAGAAATCGGAAGAAATATAGAATCACCAGCAAAAGATAAAAAAGGCCGTGCCGTTTTCTCCTTCAAACACTTCATTGCACTCGCTGGAGGAGGCGAAGAGTTCGCTAAGATGCACAAGCATATTCCTAGAATGTATGTATGTGTGTGTGTGTGTGTGTGCGTGTGTTGCGAAATGCAAAAATGCCCCCGGTGGCGAAGCAAAGGTGAGCCACATTCGGGGTCGTC
>KI915043.1:2638755-2675076 GCA_000473445.2 Anopheles farauti
ATCGTCTGCGCAAAAAGGTCCCGGGCGCTACGATTTATAGCGTAAAACTAGTTGGAGGCCTAGGATAAAACCCTTCTCAAGCGGCTGAAGCCGGGGAGAGCAATTATTTCTTCATCATGCACCGAGATTCACACAGTGTGAGAGGAGGAGAGGAAGGCGTACGGTTGCGCCCATTGACGGAGTCGATGTAGAGTAATTAAGAGTAGAGCTCGTACCCATCGTCATTTGCACTAGACTAGACCCACGGTGCGATGATTATTGATTTATGGAATAAATATGCAAACGTGTGATGGTGAACGGAATGTGCTTCATGTTTTGTTAATCGAGGCTTTTGATTTTGATAAATTAATAGGAGATAGAAGATATGAAGACACAGTTAGGAGTACTTTTAGACTTGTTTGAAACAAATATTATAATCACAATGCATCATAATCAAAAGGGAGAGAGTAAAAATCCAACTTCTAACATTCTCCAAAGCCACCCAAAGCCACCCATGTTACATAAGCAAGTAACAGGAATTGAATCTCATTTCCTAGTCTGCTACCAAGAACAGCAAACGAAACTGACGATCAAAAAAAGAACGGAAAATCTACAGCACGCACTATTCCGATACTGCCCGTTGTGGAAAAGGAATAAACCACCCACCCACACAGCACCATAATCAACGACAAACGGAACCGAACCGAGACACGTCGGGAAAAAGCGCGAAAAGAAGTAACAGCAAAAAAAATCAAAAAGGTCCACATCGTTACCCGAGCAGCTGCTACAACAGCGGGACGGATTAGAGCCAGAGGAAACGAGGGCGGCCACCCACCGAAGGACGAAGCAGTTTACGCAAGCGAAACTGTGCTTGTGAAGGCGGAGCGGAAACTGTCGACGTCATCGACGTGTCAACCCCGGGTGTATCCCCGTCGTTGTGGAAAAAGGGAAATGACCTTTCACAAACGCCATCATCCGTCATGCTGTCGGTTTAGGTCGGTGCGTCTGGTCTGGTGTGGGTGTGTTCGTTTGTATTAGTAGACAGGATAAAACGCATCTCCCCCGCAACGCGGCGTACAAAACAGACGCATGAGGACTATATGGGTGGCGGGTGAAATCTCAAAGAAGCGAACGCTCTTCAAACGCGGAATCAAAAGCAGACACACGCACTGTTTGTTGGTGAGGGAGGATGAGTAGAAACCAGCGAAGATAGTGAAGGATGCGAAAATGAAGGATAATATACTTGTAGGGAAAATATTAAAATAATACATTACAATAATAAAGCTTGTAATTTAGAGCTTTTGAAAAAGTATAGTAACCAACAAAACTTTCTCCTTCTTCTTTTATCTCCTCGCTCTCTATCTCTCTCTATCTTTCCTTTTCTCTCTCTCTCTCTCACTCTCTTACTCTCGCTTTCGTTTAAGAAAACGTTCCAATGCGATGTTATTACTACATTGTTTTACTTCATGTATTACGAAGTAAAAACATAATACAAATCAAATAAATAATCTAGAAACTAAAAATTGAAAAGGCTGCAGAAGAGAAGATAATAAAACAAATAAACACAACGCACCACAGTTGAGATAATATTGAAATACATACTAAAACATGTAAAAGGAAAACCTTACAGCGTAAAACAAACGAACAAAATAAAAATAAAACTGTGTCTAAAGTGGTTAAAGGTAAGTGGTTAAAATAAAACAAATAATATGCTTTCGCCTTTGTAGGGAATACCCAATCAGCAACTAAAACAATCTAAAAACGAAACACGAAAAATGTTGAAATAAAGAACAACATGAAAAAATATTACGTTTCATTTCTCCTTTTCTTTGAGCTGTAGAGAGGTAACGTTAAAAACAAAATTAATATTTGTGCAACTTTAATTATTTGAAAACGAATCTTTTTAACAGTGCCCATAAACAATGAATAAACCGTCTTCCGAAAGCACAACTTTTCGATGCTCTTAACTCATCTGGGTGCGACGAACGACGAACCGTCAAGGGAAAACCCCTTGGCATGAAAACTTCCTTCATCAATAAAACGTCTTTCCGCAGGAGAAACAAAATAGTAATAAGGAAATGTCCCAACTTGCCCAAAATCAACCAAGCAAGCGAAGGAAATTACACCAGTCCCTTATTTCCACCCGAGCGGAATCTAAAATGTGATTAGGGATTTTTTCTTCCACCATAATGAAAGTACGCGTATGAGTTCCCCGAACACACCATTTCCCGTATGACACCGTTTGACTGTAGGGATAAAAAACATACCCCACCAAATTAAGGCAAATACCGGCGATGAAGACGAAGGCGAACAACCATTTGACAGCACCAGCTAAGGACACAAACACACGCACACACACACCGATACGGGGCGACCCTCGTCGGGGGAGTTTTGGCGAGCTTTTAGTTGCTTTATTGATGTGTCCTTGCCACCGGGCGCCAGACGCCCCTTACGGATCAGTTGGTTGGAGTTTGTGTGTTTAATGATTTAAGGACATCTTCTTCCCGGTCGCAAAAATCAAACGTTCCCGAATTTGCCTTCCACAGCAGCGTACGAAAAAAATATAAAAAACCAACCAACGCTCGAGCTCGAGATGTAGCTCACCGCAAAGTCGACCGGAACCAAGCCGGACGTGGATGGGGTGGGAAACAAAACAGCCGAGAAAACGAGATTTCCCAATCAAATGAAAATGAAATGAATGCAGAAGGACGGCCCACATTCTCCCGGGAGCGAAGGGAAAACGTCTGTCTTGTGGACTGGTTAGTTTATTTGCTCCTGAGGGAAGCCGATATTAGTTTCGCCTATAATTCTGACCAATCTAGCATCTAGCGTTGGTGATCGATACCGTGTGTGTCCGTCACTCGCATTCACCGATTACTGATGTCCCAGAAAGAAGGATATATCTCCAAGGAAATAAATAAGAAATAAGGATGTTTTGGTCTGATCTTTTTATCCTCGTCTCATGTCGAAGTACAGAAATTAATCCCTTCGAAAAACATTAATTACAAATAAAGAGATCGACTTCGATCGCCATTCTCGGACCGTCCCAGTATAGGAAATAAAATACTGTGGACCAAACTAATGTTTAAGTCATACAAATAGAGAATTGGTTTCAAGTGTTGAACCTTGAATATTTAACTAAATTTGATGTTTAATTTGTCGTTAATCTAAGACAAAAATCGAAGAATGTTATCAAACAAAAAATATTGAAAAATCGTACGCATATGAAGCTAAAAGCACAAATTGTTAGTCCTCGATAAAACACAAGATTCTAATCCACTTTTAACCTAAAATCACATTTCACCATTCTTCTTTTAATTTCGTCTTTTTTATTAGAATAATTCACTTGATCACAGACTCGACTACACAAAGTCTGCTAGGGAGATTCGGATATAGGCGTTTCATAATCTATTTACCATCCATCATCCAGATTTACACGAGGCCAGATTTGAACACGCTTCCGTGTCGTATAAAATATAAATAAACATATAACTCCTTCGCAAACCCAACACCAACTCAAATCAATTATATCACTACAAAACTTATCCGTATCGGAAATGAGCACAACGAATAGTAGAGCTGCGCTTTCCATTCCACTCACTCCCTGACAAATGCCCATTTCTCACGACTAAAACGGTACCGTGCAGGAAAGGCAGGAAAAATCCCGAATACCATACCCAATGCGTAGCTCTGCTGTCCATCAGAAGCGGAAAGAAAAAAAAACTGCACATCAAACACATTTAAATGCCACCAGTTTTGTTGAAGCACTAGCCAAAGCAGACGGTGCACGGAGGATACGTGTGCACGGGACGTAACAAATCGTAAACACAACCCCATGGAGGAGCCCGGCCTACCTCTTTCACACGCTCTCACGCATTAAACGGTTTGAGGTAAAAATTGATCGGCACCGTGAGGAAACCCGTTGCGCAAAATGCAACGACGGCGTATGTAGTGTATGTGGATTTTATCGTCGACTTTTTTATTTATTACTTTTTTTAAACAGATATTTTCGCTACACGCAAATTGTACATACACACCGTCTTGTGTAGCGTATCGTGATAAATTGCTTCGATCGGATTACAACAATGTTCGATGTTGTTGTCGGATGTGGTTGTTGCTTTGCCGTTTCCCCCCTTCAGGTGCGAAGATGCGTTTCCGATCCGCGAATATTAGACGTTCGCAGAAGCATAAAGAGGGTGCATCGAACGAGTTTCCCATCGTGCCACACACACACACACACATCGGAGGTACGCGGGGAGGAAAAAAACATGTACTTACGGCGTACGCACGTCATCAATCACAACACAACAGACCGGGCGAGACGGGACGGGAAGAGTGCGGGCTGGCGTCTGTTATCGGATGGATTAATACAACTCTGTTACTCTTGGCGGGGAGGAAGCCTGTTTGTATTAAGCTTCATGAGATTCATTCCGTTTCGTTCCTCACGAATGCTTCCACGATGCTCGCGCGGGGCGTGGTGAAGCATAGACCACGTAAGATTGTTAATTAGGATAAAGGCCCCTAAAGGCAAACCCACACACACACACGCACACACACGCACACATACTGCTTCTCGCTCGCATGACCGCACGTCGTGCCGCTCTCCGCCAAGATGAATGGTAGTAGAAGGCCCCCGCGCCCGCATCTCCCCAACCACCGGTTCGACATTTACATTTGAAATGATCGTTCTTAAAACTGAAAATCAATTTGCCACTCGCAACCCGCGAGCGCACGATATCAATTACGCACGCAGGAAACAACGCGCAGCAAAACGACACGCCAATGAATAAAACAGTTCACATTAGCAAAACGAGAAAAACCTCGGCACCGGAAGAGTCGCCGTGCCGTCGTGTTTTGTTTGGGTTGGGATTTTTTCTTTTATTTTTGTTTTGTTTGCCTGCACCTCGAAATCAATCTACATTCAATTAAATCGTAAAAACGCACTCAAACCACAAACTCACTGCTCGCATTGCTCTCGCTCGAACTCGACTAATAATTGTTTCAATTAGTTTGCCACATAATTCGATACGTTATGGGATACGTTCATTATACTCCCGGCCGTGTGCGGGGAAAGCTGCTCGGGAAAGACGGGGGAGAGACCGCAGCGGACGGTTCTATTGCCTGGCCGGCCAGAGCCACAGAGCATCCCGAGCCGAGAATAATTAAAATAGCATCGGCAAATTAAAATACTAACAGAGTGAAACACAACAAAAAGTCGGATGGAAAGAACGCAGGGCGTGGGGGCGTGGGGGGAGGTGTGTACGTTGTTGTTGCGCCGTTCGAAAACAAATAAACAAACAGAGAAGTGAAAAGCGTGATTCCGTGGTTTGCCGTGGGTTCCGGCGGTTCGAGCTGCTATTGAGCAAACTTTAACCCGTACGGCGCGTTACCCCACTGAGTCTCTTTTCTCTTGTTGAGTTTCAAACGCGAATAAAAAAAATATATGCTAACGCAATAAAAGCATTGATTTCGAACCTGGGCATGCAACGGAACGCCACTCAGTTGGAGATAGAGCCCCCGGAGATCATGTCCTTGAACATGGAAGGAGACTAAAATCGATTGCGGTCGATTGGTTCATTGTTTGCGATATGATTGATTTGAAATTGTAACACAATTTTTATCCTACGATGATTCTGTCATATCATTCGATTATGAAATAATTTATGCAAATATATTAAAATAATTTAAATAGTTTAAAATCTCACAACACTTGAGCCCTATTTATCGAGTGTTATTTTGTTAAGGAAGCAAGAGAGTATCCATATAAAATAAAATAAAAAATATAATTAATGAATCGGATTCCAAAATTTTAAAGTTATTGTCGATAAAAGAAAACCTAACGATCAATAGATATTTTAATAACATAAACCAAGTGATTGAAAAATTAAATAAACAAAAATATATTAGTACCGACATGTATTAAAGCGCATTCGCCTTAAAGACTAAGAATTGAAATAGATTTGAAAATGATTCTTCAGTTTATTTTTCGATGACTTATTTAAAAAAAAAAAACAATCCATAGAATGTTCAGAGCAAGATCGTTGGGGATAGGAGAAAATTAAATAAATGTTACAATTTTGCTTCACCTCACGCCGCCACCCCGGGGAAGAAACCGGCAGCAGACGATAGGCTGCAGCAGATCGTGACATCCCCGTGGCAGATTAAATTAACACGAACCGGCAGTTAGCAAACGGTCGTGAAAACGGTTCGGTATGAAGCCATTTTCGACTCCACCGAGACTCCATCAAACGCACACACACACACATATTATGCTCGGATGAATGCACTAATGCCTCCCACGGTTGCAAACCACGGGCGAGGAAGGCATGCAATAGTATCACAAGATCACCCCGCCACCTTCATCCAGCTGCAAAACCCCCACCCGCAACCCTCATGCCCATGTTGGTTTATCCGCAACAACTTGTGCGAATGTGGCCGCACGGGGAGGGACGAAGAAATTCCGGTGAAGCTGCGCACAGGAGAAAGAACGTCAACCGCGCAAGTAAAAGGATGGAATGCCGGGCGAAACAGAAAGCAGCTTCATTTGCTTTCTGCTTCTACCATACACCGTAGTTGTGCTATTTTTTCGTGTTTTCGTTTTTTTTTTTGCTTTGTTTTATTTAACGTCTACACGCCAACGCGATCTGCGGGGGTGAGGCACTGAGTGCAGAACGCGCGATTTGTGTTCGTGATTGGTTTCGATTGATGACTGTACTAACAAGGAAATGAGCAACCTTCCGAAACCAGCACCAGGGAGAAACACCGATGGCAGGGGGGGCGCGAGAGCGGAGCTTAATTGATTTGCATCAACGTTGCATCGATGGTGGCCGTTAAACCCTGGGCTGGCTTGGACGGATGGACGGATGGATGGATGGATGGATGGATGGATTGAATGCGGAGCTGCTGCTGGGGATTTATGTGGGCCACACATCTCGTAGTTTACGATGCTGGAAGAGGTGAAAGGGACGGAGGTTGAGCCAAGAATGGAATGCAATCGTAATCGTAATTGGTTTGAGATTAATTAGACGCTATTAGTATTAATCTGCGAGACGAACCCCCCGCACAAACACACCAAGCGGGGTATGATCGTAACTCTCGCCAAGACGAGAGAGAAAGTAAGAATTATGCGCTATTTATAGCGAAATTTTCTTCCCACAGCTGAAAGTGGTGTTTGCAAAAAAGGATGAAAATAGTGAGTAGCAATTTTAAATGTTTATTATTGGTTTGATCAAGATTAAGCCTTTTCAGGAGAACCACTCTATTTTAATTTAATTTTGTTCCACCTGTGAATTTCACATATATGGTAATAAATGCGAATCAGTTAAAAGTTTTTAGGCTTTTAACTGATTAGAATTTATTACCATATATGTGAAATTCAGAACTGGAACGAAATTAAGAAATAAAAATATTTTAATTCGCCGTTTAAAATAAATAATTCTTTTCTAACAAATACTTGTATAAGAAAATGTTGTATACATTGTTTTGAAATAATCTTTTACGTCGTAAAAAAATTAAATTTTTCAAAAAAAAAAGACTTTGCTCATGTAATTTTTTTTAATAAACATAACTTAAAATGATCGATTCATAAATTTCACGTTTCACTTACAGCGCGTTAAAATGAGTAATTCCTGCGGTATCTCGCACAGACGATCCCCGGTGCCAATTTGTCACTCGCGTCCGGAGACAAGTGGAAGCGATCCTTGAAAGTAAACCCACCACCACCACCACACGCTTAGCGGATTAAAACCAACAACCAACATTCGATTACCGCAGTCGATTGCCTTGCGGTACGGTCGAACGTACGTGGTGTGTAACAAGGGAGGAGGTGCAACGAGACATGTCATAATTTCTGCAAACAACGTCGTTCGAAAATAATTCAAAATTAACACGCACTCACCCTGACTCCCTTCCTGACGCACACCTGTGTCAGAAAATAAAATTGAAGCGAAAATTACCTCCCCCACCCCCGGTGCAGACCCGGGGATGGTAAATCTAATTTAATTTCAAGCAAATGTTTAAAACAATCGCTTTCCAATTATAGGCACTAAACACAAAAAAACTGCCTCTACGATCAGAAAACCAGGGGAAGTGAGAAGGGCAGCGGAATTTATCCTCCAGCCCGCGGGTCCAGCAATCCATCATCGTTGCGCAGACTTTGCGCAAACACCGGGGGCGACCCCAATTCGTCGTCGTCGTCGCCGTCGTGCTCAAGGTGCACAAACAATCCATCACGCCCGCTTGCGGATATTGACAACCGAAAAAAAATACACACACACACATTCACAGCGTAGGAACCAATTTGATGCTCCTTTCGCGGTTAAGCACGAAGGTGACGCGATGGTTTCAGTCGGTCGTGTCTGGGATTGGGATTAATTGGAAAATTGTTCTTTACGCGCGAGACGGAAGGTCATAATGCAATTTTTATAATGATACAGACCACATAATGTATGAAGAGAAATGCTTGAAAAAAAAAATTAAAATTAAAAATTACCCATAAGTGTAGTAAAAAATAAGAATAACTCTTACATCTCATTTTTGTTCACCATATTATTAAAAAAAATAAACAAATGAGGTTAATAAAATATATAAATAAATACATTCAACCGAGATCGAAAAATCATCACTGTAAATTATAAATCCCTCAACAGCCAAAGAAAAGCTTTAAATCATACAAAACCACAGTTTGTCTAGGCTAACATTGTTTCTAAAAAAAGTGCTATTTTTTATTCCCATGACGGGTTTATGACTTAGTCACGGGTGCGATAATTACCAAAAAAAAAATGTAGATAATGATGGCAAAAAATGCAAATATTGATTGCATGAAAATAGTTTATAATATTACATATAAAACTATTCAAAAAATTTTTATCAATCAGTTTTGAGGTAATATCTTATACTTGTTTATAGCTCGTAACATATTACATCACATTGGCCCCACCAACTATGCCGATAATAAGATTGTTTGAATCATTTATTCTACCAGCCTCTAAATCTGATATTGATAGTCTGATAACAAATGCAATAAAAAACGCAAAAGTCAGCCCTTTACAAACGCATTTTGATACTTCAAATCACTAGTCCACGATCGAAACTAGCTGCCACAGACTCGAAGGCAACTTAAACAAGATCGTAGCTGAGCTACAACGATCAACGCGTCTCGTCATCTTCCTTCCGATCGCCAGCCCGCCAGCCAGCCTGCAGGCGGCAAATATGTTGAAACATAACACATTTTTCTATTACGCTACACGCCCCAATCATAACGCGCAGCAACAGCCGACGGGAAGTCTGTGCCACACAGTAACATCCCTTTCGCTCTCGCTTCTTCAAGGCGGAAAAAAAAACGATCTGGCGATCGTCACAGCCAGCGTCGTCGCATTTTAAGCCACAGACACAGACGCGACGCTAAACGAGCTAGACAACGCTGCTGGCTAGACGCGAACGCGAGCTGCGCGCGCGTCTTGCGAACTAAAACAGATATCACCCATTCCCGCCGTACCCGCGAACCGAAACGACCGGCGATGTCGTCCGTCTATGTAGACACCGGAGGGAACCACAGACAGCTGCCGTCTGCTGCCCGAAAACCTGTTTCCCATTTAGACGATCCACCAACCGTCTCGTTTCGCGGCTCGGCTCGCACGTCTCACTTTCTACACAAACACGCGCAGCAGCAGCAAAAACCTGAACGCGACTGCAAAGACGACGACGACGACGCCGCCAAGCTGCAGCATTTGCATTTTTGGTAAACTGCGCGACACAACGGGTCGATCGATTTATGAACTAGACGGGCGATCCCCACCGTGGAAAGGGAAAATAAAATGCCACAACGAGCGCTCGGGTGACGAAAACTGCAGCCGGGCAGTGGAGGAAATGCACTCGTCGCAAGTCTGGACTTCTTTTTCATTTGAGAGCAAGCCGGCAACGATCGTGTCCCGTTGGGATTTTGCGTTTGCCCCAGAAAGGGGAAAGTTGTTTGTTCAAATATTTCGGGCTGCAATCAAAACGCGATCAAAGTTAGTTTTCGAACACTTTGAAGATCTTACGGGGTGAACATTTGCCACACTGTTCTACGCTCGACAAACGATCGCCTCTTATAGCTCTCGGTGCGTTTTGTAGCACTGCACACGTGCACAAGATGCAATCGGGGAGTCGACGCACCCGTACCAACTCCCTCCCAAGCGTTTGGTGCACCCTTGATCTGCAAGATAGAATAAAGCGGGACACGAACGAGTTGCGGCCGAGACCAGCCGTCGAAAGTGGGTCATTGCAGTTCATTCGTCTGGCCGCGGTTGCACGTAAGGGGTTCTTCGATCATCTACTACTGATGATCGTGTACTGTTTCACCCGAAGGGGGATCGCTACGAGGTGGCAAGCGCTGGCTGAGCGGTCGGAATGACTAATGGTATGTCCTATTGTTGTTCGATTCCTCATCTTGCATTGCCTGCTGGGGTTGTGGTTGGTGTATAATTTTATAGAACATCCGTTTTACGCAAGCTAATGTTGTGTGCCATTTGGTTCACGTCAAAGCCACGGTTTATTTACATCGGAAAAGCAGAATGCATTTTTTATCTGTTATACATGCATTGGGAGCAAAAATTGTCGAAAGTAAGTAAATGTAAAAAGATCACTTACAAGTGAATGAACAACGGCGAACGAAGGTATTTCAGAAACAGCAGTAGAAATTGCCATTCGATTGTGGTATCAAAAGACTACTGTCCAACTATTTATCACAAAACAACATCAATAAAATGATCCACTGACTATTGCATTTGTTCAAACAATGTAATAATTTTACCTAATATTTTAATTTATTTTGATCAATTAGTTAAATAGTTAACCCGTAGAGATCAGATGAGATGCGAAGAAAATTTACCATTTACTGTGTGTAAAATCTACGAAGTTTATTTCCTAAGCTACTTATAAGCGGTTTGAGCTGTGGCTTTTTTATTTACGACATGATAGCTAATTTGGTACGGTAACCTTAATAACAACCCCACAAATTGCTTTTGCCTTATAAATCATGCTAAATTTTTTATCATTTATGCAACTCAGAAACAGATAAACATTTTTCTTCAGTGAGTTTTGGAAATTATTTTTTCAACTACTCATTTGGCATAAAGCATTCCGAAAAATTCCCGACAAAATATGACATTTAGTTTACAATGATTAATGAGCTTTTGATAAATGTTACACGGATGTTATAATGTAAATAATATTTTTAAAAAATTTTCTCTAAAACCCACATGATAGCTATCCAATTACGTGAATTACTTCCAAATCTGGTTTGTTTCAAACATCAACAGACGAAAATTCATCTGTTATAACTAAAATTCCGAATCATTTACAGATATTTAAAATTATATCACTGCAGGAATAAACATGGCTAACATCTACCTTACTTTTTCCTATCAAACATCCGATGCACATTCGAAATTGCACGGTTCCACGATAAAAAGCGTGGGAAAAGACACAAACAAATATATATAACATATATAATATTCACAAAAAATAAAAAGTTGAATAATCAGCATGACGTGCAGCTTTGGATTGCCAACTCGTACGGGATGACTTCACCAAAACTACACTTTTAGCATGCAAAAAATTAGATTAAACAGCGATGACGTGATTTAAACATTTTTATCTTTTTTAAAAGCAAACTTTTAACGCTTTCTTGGGCGTAACATGACCGAATTTATCGCGGAAGACGAATAAATTTGGCCCATCACGCTAAGGCAGTGAAACGACACCAACATGCTTTGTGTTGAACGAATTTGATTGTTCTCGCCACCCAGTACAGCTGGTGTGACGTGGACGCGGTAGTATCGTTTCGCCTTCGCTGGGTCGCTAACTTCTGTTCGCAGGCACACGGAAACCATGGCAAGATAAGATATTTACATCCTTATCGGGTGACAAGCGTGTGAGGGCAACGCGATGGAAGAAATATTCGATAACAACCTCAAACACACATGAACAAAATCGTTGTAAACGCTATACACTCCACCACAAGCACCCCTTTTGAGGAGGGATCTGTTGAAGATCGTGCTTAGAGAACACAGCACAAAATACATTTAACGATCGAACACATAGCGCTGCCGTTTCAATCCGAAGCCTCCCAACAATGTGTTCGCAAAAGCTTGCGACCGGAGAGGCTTCATTAAGGACACAAAAAGCAAACCCATTGACCCCCCTCTTGGCAAAACCCATTGACCACATTCGCCATAGGAGTATGTGTGTTTGTGGTGGCAAAACATAAACAAAAACTGCATGTCATCTAGCGAGAAGCAACGACGAAACACAACGAAAACGCGCGCTGATTGACAGCTGGCGTGTTCGCGAACAAGACATCGCACGCACCTCCGCCTTTTGACGCATAAAAAAAAGAAAAAGACCCTTCACACACCGAGAACGAAATAGATACAATGCGTGTGTGAATGTGCGTGTGCGTGATGGTGCGTACCACCGATGGGCAAGACAAGCAGTCATCGCTAAAAATATCTCCTTCGAGGGCGCCACAGCCAGCATTTCGTTGGCGCCGTGCGAAAAAAAAGTCGGAAGAGAAATCCACCCATTTCCAGCGCGGACCCCGACGGGGGGGCCCACATCACCTCCTAATCAATTGCACCTCGTGCAACGGTGTGTGTGTGTGTATGTGTGTGATTAGAAGGGGCGTGTGGTTGTGCCGAAGGGGATGGGGTTCATTATTTATTTGGCGCTACGATAAAATTGTGCCATACGCCCAGAAGTGTCGACGCAAACAGCCGATCGCGAATAATGTGCGAAATGTGGCACTTTTATCTATCTATCGATGATAAAAAAAGATACGGAATAGTGCAGATATGGTTAGCGCGTGGCTAAGTGATTTGAATGCCACTTGATAGTTTTCTATACTATAAGTGTTTTGTTTTGTCGTGTGTTTGTTTCCATATCTATATATCGATGGTTCATACATAGTAGATACATTATTGTTCACTGGTTTGGTTGTTGGAGGGAGCTACTATTTACTCTACATAGTTACAACCAATCAATAAGGAAAAAATCCTTTTAAACTAACATAAAACAAAAATTCGGAAATTAATCGAAAATAAAAAAATAAAAACAATAAAAAATAGTATTTTCTTTAACAGATTTTAATTTGTAAGTTAGTAAAGCCCTTTCATGACGACTTTGAGAATCATGAGGCCGCCTTAAAATAAATAAATTCTTAATATCTATTGAAGAATTTCTATTATTGAATAATATCAAAAAAACATAATTTCCAATGGAATTATTTCATTTTGTTTGTTTTTTCAGTGGAATTTATGATGATTTATCTGATTTTTCTACAAAATACCGCCTCGACCGAAGTCGGAAGCATTGCAAAGGAATGATATCAATATTTATTGTTTAAAAAAAACCTCATGGATCGTATTCATTTCATTTACGATTAAGCTTTATCATTAACCATCACCACCAATTTTATTGCATTGCCCATAATTTAAACCAAAATGAGAGATTCAATTGAGCAATGATTTAGATCGAGACCAGGATTGAGCTATGGGTTATACTAGATCGATTCATATCACCATTACCCGTCGCTCGTTTGAAGTTCTTGCAAGGAAAAGACAGTTCAAATTGTGGTTTTCCTCCCAACCTTACGCATTCCAGCATGATCTTTCCCATCCCTCGCTTCATTTCAGCTTCTCTTTCACCTTTATCTTTATAACGAAAATGTCATATCACCTACCTTTGGCAAAGCTACGATCGTTGTGGCTGGGCAGCAGTAGCAGCAGGAGCAAAATCGTAGTTGCGGACAGCATCGACCACAACTGTTGCCGACGACATCGTCGGTGGCGGTGATGCTGTGGCTGCTGGCGCTGCTCTGTACTACTCTGCCTCCCACGTGCCCATCCGAACGCCCACAATCCTCCATCCTCCACCCTCTCGGCAGTAGGATCGGGTGCTGCTGCTGCTGCTGCTACTGATGTGGCAGTGTTCCGCATGGTCCTGCCTGCGGTGGTTCTACGTTTTTCCACTTTACGATCAATCACGATCGTCGGTCTCGCCTGCGTCATTGAGAATTTGCTCCGGTTCACGGTTTTGCCGACGGCCATCGGCGACCGGAAACGGCGCACCACGGCGGCGACGGCGGTGACGGCGGCGGTGGCAAAGACGTTTCGAAATCGCGATCCGGCAAAACAGACAAACACTACCAGCGGCGGGAGCAATTTTTGCTCATCAGAAAAGATTAGCACTTTTATTTATTTTCGCCCCTTCCCCATCCGCTGGCTGCCGCTGGGTGTGTTGGATGGTGGTGGGCTTTTTTTTTGTATTAGTGGCAATTTTTTTTTCTCCCCCTTGCACTATTCTTCGAGAAAAAAAAATTTTTTTCACGCTCTTTGCTCACTCGCGCACTTGAACTTGAACTCACCACATACTCTTTTTTTATTTTTGGTTGATTTTCTTACGCAAATCGCGCGTTTTTCGGTCGCAATGCAGCATCTGCCACTTTGCACTTATTATTGGTTGGCTATTCAACAAGCACAAGCGAAAAAAGCACTTAATGAGATTTTAACTATTTTATGCCGATTTTCAAGCCGATTTCTTCAAAGCCGTTACTTCCGCAATTGTTGCATCCTTTATCCACCGCCAGTTTTACGAGCCCACAACCCCGGGATGCACGCACAAAACAAAAGATGAAAAACACTTCGGGGAATGTTGTTGTGCCGCTGGTGGTGAGAAAGTTTTATCTCACGACACCTCACCGCCACGCACACCGCTGTTCATTCTCACTCGGAATCTTCCTCACCCGAAAATCTCGGCATCCCGGCACAGCAATGGAACGCTAAAATTACTACAATTCGACACACACACATACATACACGTGAGAGCGCAAATTGGACGAAAGGACGCTGGATGAGTCGCGTCGTGTTATTTCACACTCACTGTGGGAACGGAAACGTCGTAGAAACGGTAAGGATTTCTTTCACTGCCTACTTGGCTCCATATGAAACCTTCACTCGCTCGATTTTGTACACATGCCCACACACTCACAAACAAACAAGTCATAAATCGTTACTTAATCGTCGGAAATATAGGAAATAGCTTTTACTTCCCAGAAAATGTTAACCTTTCTTTTGTTGATGTTTGCTTTTTTAATTATGAGCTCAACGGATAGAACCATCCCGAAACATGATTGGAGGAGGGAAATCTATGCGAATCCAGCGTTGTTTCCTGTTTCCCAAGAAACACGGAACGAGTTTTCCACCGAAAAATAGATGCGATTCCGGGTGTTTGTTAATTTCGGTCCTCGCATTCTCGCGGGCAACCGAACACTAACACACAGGACCGAACCGTACCAGCCACGGCGCATCTCGCAGCTCGCAGAGGGGCAGAGGTTGCTGTATTCTTTGGATTTTCTTCCATGTCTTTTCCCCTCCCCCCCTCCCCTTCTATATCCCTCTCTTTCTCTCTCGATCCCTCCGTTCATCCTCGAAGGAAGGAAGCAACATATACAAAACCGGAGCGCATCGGGGTGAAGGGATGGTAAAGGTGAAACAGGGTGATCCACCGCGTTCCCAAAAAATTTCATTGACACCTTCCTTTTTTGCGGTGTCTGAGTGTACGTGTGTGAGTATATTTTGGGACACGGAACAAGAAGGACGACTGCCCCACGATCTCCCACCAATACACATGCGCGCGCTGGCGACAGTGGAATATCCTTTCGCATTGGCAGGCGGAGTGATGGAGAAGAACCGGGTTGCTTCGGCGTTTTTTTTTTTTTGTTTCGTTAGTGTGAGTGAGTGTGGGGATAAGACATACGCACACGCTGACACGTACACAAGCACCGCAAAAGGAATAAAAGAAGCACAGGGAAAGCAAAAGAAGAGTGTCGGATTGCGGAAGGACGGAAAATAGCCATTTTTCCAAAACAAAATTCCTCCCGACCGGTAAAAACGCATTACACAGCGAAACCCGGATCGACACGTACATTATAGAAAATGGAAGCAGGAAAAGAGCCGGCTGACAAGTTTTCCATAATTCCAACAGAGCGCGATTTCCACCGCAGAAGAAACGCGATGAGGCTGTAAGTGGTATGCGTGTAGTACGAGACCCCAAAAAAGGGAGCAATCCATACTGTCGTTTGTATTGGTGCGTGAATTTTTGGCAAAATATTTCGATGGGAAAATTTTCCACATACATTATTTCCACATACATTCTCACTTCCTGTGTTTGTTTCCCTTTCCTTCGCGACGTTTCTTTGGGTCGTGTTCGTCACTTGCACTAAAGATTCCCCACAAATACGCACTCATTCTCTACCGAAATTCCTGCAAATGCTTGCTACGATCTTCTAACAACACACGGAAACATTCGCACAACACTCGCACAAAACAATAACATACAATTTTAACACTCAGTACAACACAGGAACTCTTGTCAGGCTCGCATCTATTCGCGATAATACATCGGTGGAAACCCCCGGGTAGGGAAAACGCTTCCCATTTTTCTCAACACCAACAGCAGCATCATAACTCATCCATTCGACAACAAACACAAACGGCATACACACACACCGGGTGTGCAAGAGGAATATGTGCATGCAATCTTCCGCAAGATGGGGCAAGCGCGCGCACACACATTCGCACTGGCGAGCGCAAACTTACACGCACACTCCCGCACACAATGAAGCACACGAAAGCGCTGGAAATTGGTGTTGGATTGCCGAAAATGATTGTGTTGCAAAAAACGCACAACGCACGCATCGAATAGGAAAATCTTCTTCACCTCCGAAGCGGAAGGCGAACACATACACACGAAAATCGCGCACATACCTACTACACACTACCCCAAACGCACTACTATCATTTGCGGCTAACAAAATATTGGGGGAAATCGCATTAGCAGAAACGAATGAACGAACACACATCATGGATGTGACTCGCAGTTTCGTCGCTTTCTGATGGGGAATTCGATAAAAATAAGAACTACGGATTCTTCCGAGCGCAGGATGAAACCCCCGCGTGTGTCTCATTCCCCCACACTCGTTCCGCTTCGGTGCTGCTGCTTTTTTGCGCTGGATTTCTGGCCATTGGCCATTTTTTACTCACTTTACGCACATCACCACCACACCACGGGGCTGTACGTCTTTTTTTCGCACGGCGAAACTATGGAAACGAATGCTTGGTAGGCAGCATTTTGCTTTCTTTTCGCGGCAGACACCATTCCCCTTTGGGGCACAACCGAAACACAAGACTACCGCGCGCACACACAACCTCACGCAACAACGAATCGGAAAACAATAGGGAGGAAACAACAACCTCTGCGACTGTGGCTCACACGCAATTTTGCGCACATACACAGGAAAATTGGATGATCGTTCTTTCCTGGTGTGTGTACTTTTTTCGTGTTGACTCGTTCGCTCTCGCTCATTCCCTTTCGTGGTGGATTTGTTTACTTCAAAACTGTCATAGGGAGATGTCAAAATAGAGTACTTTCTCAATATTTTTCATCGGATTTCCTCAGTAAAAATTAAATTGTAGAGAGCGAAAGAGCATTCCATTACTCTGAAGACTATTGTGTTTTTTCTAAACAATTGGAGAAGCATTGAAACCAAAACAACGTATCATCACAGATGAAATATTCAACTCTTGCACATAAACACAGATCACAGTTAAATGGTGCAAACTTGCAGCCATATTGTAGACAAAAGTTGACATCTAGGGTATGTTGTATTTGAATGTTAGGCTATTTTCAGCCAGTACTTCGTAATACGTGGGAAAAAACATTATTCAACACGAATTTTGTTATTTTTGTGCATTTCTTCCCATTGTTCATTGTTCAGCGAATTCTGTGGACTGTTGTTTTAAATTCCATCTCATTCCATCGCTAAAATCGGTAGCTCACTGTAACCCATCCCTCGCGACTGTAGAAGCTGGGTAGTCGAACTTTATGTTCGATTTCGACAGTTTCGTTTAACAATTTTGACAGCAATAGTTTTTTTTAACTAAAATTATTGTTGGAAAAAAATCCCTGCACCGGGAAGAAAGAAAATTTCGTGTTTCGTTGTTTCCACAATTTTCGTGATCGGTAAGTTAGTTTTCCACATCCCAACCCACGTGGACTTTTCGCTTCATCGGGCAACGAACGTAAATAACTTCACCACAGCTCTCATTACCTTTTGCACCACCTGCTGTTTTTTCTTGCAGTGTGCTTGTGGTTCCGTGTAGACCCTAAAAATGATGTCCTTACCGGGAACGTTCGCCTGTGACGAATACGGGCGTCCGTTTATCGTGCTCCGGGATCAAGAGAACCAGAAGCGTCTGACCGGCAATGAGGCCATTAAGGTAATTACGACCAACAACTCACCCTTCCCCTCTTCAGTGAAGCTTCTTCCGGGCTCAGTAACGATCTCGTGGTAGAGTGAGTCATCATGCCTGGTGGAAAATCTCAATAAGATGCACAATTTTTCACTCCAAACAACCTGGTTAGCGTAAAAAATGCTGAACTTTGGTTGATTTTGGCTAAAATATTACGTTTTCGCCTCGCAGCCGGAACGCGGAAACATAACCTCACTTTTAACCTTGTTTCATTCTCTACGTCTTCCGCACGCAACCTACGCAGAGTCACATTCAGGCAGCGAAGCAAATCGCCTCCATCATCCGGTCGTCGCTCGGACCGAAGGGTCTGGACAAGATGATGGTCAGCGGCGACGGTGACGTCACGGTCACGAACGACGGTGCAACGATCATGAAGGAGATGGATGTGGATCACGAAATCGGCAAACTGATGGTGCAGCTCAGCCAGTCGCAGGACGATGAGATCGGCGATGGTACGACCGGAGTGGTGGTGCTGGCCGGTGCTCTGCTCGAGCAAGCCGAATCGCTGCTCGACCGTGGCATCCACCCGATCCGTATTGCCGATGGGTTCGAGCTGGCGGCCCAGTGTGCCGTGAAGCATCTGGACACGATCGCCCACCCGTTCCCGGTGTCGCGAGAGAACAAGGAACCACTGATCCAGGTGGCGATGACCACGCTCGGCAGCAAGATCGTGAACAAGTGTCACCGGCAGATGGCGGAAATTGCGGTGGACGCGGTGCTGACGGTGGCCGATCTCGAAAAGAAGGACGTCAACTTCGAGCTGATCAAGCTGGAGTGTAAGGTGGGCGGCCGGATGGAGGACACGTGCCTGGTGAAGGGTGTGGTGGTGGACAAAACGATGAGCCACTCGCAGATGCCGACCGTGCTAAAGGACGTGAAGCTGGCGATTCTCACCTGCCCGTTCGAGCCGCCGAAGCCGAAGACGAAGCATAAGCTGGACGTGACGTCGGCGGAAGATTACCGCAAGCTGCGCGAATACGAGCAGGAGAAGTTCCTGCAGATGGTGAAGCAGGTGAAGGATGCGGGCGCCACGCTTGCCATCTGTCAGTGGGGCTTCGATGATGAGGCGAACCATCTGCTGCTGCAGCAACAACTGCCGGCCGTCCGTTGGGTTGGTGGACCCGAGATTGAGCTGATTGCGATCGCTACCGGTGGCCGTATTGTGCCACGTTTCGAGGAACTTTCGTCCGATAAGCTCGGTACGGCGGGTGTGGTGCGCGAGCTTAGCTTCGGTACGACCAAGGACAAGATGCTGGTGATCGAAGACTGCCAGAACACGCGCGCCGTGACCGTGCTGATCCGCGGTGGCAACAAAATGGTGACGGCGGAAGCGAAACGATCGATCCACGACGCGCTGTGCGTCGTGCGTTCGCTGATCCGTGACTCGCGCATCGTTTACGGTGGTGGTGCGGCCGAGATTAGCTGCTCGCTGGCGGTGGCCCGTGAGGCGGACCAACTGTCGACGCTCGAGCAGTACGCGTTCCGTTCGTTCAGCGTCGCGCTCGAGTCGATTCCGCTAGCGCTGGCCGAAAACAGTGGCCTGTCGCCGATCGAAACCCTGTCCGAGTTGAAGGCCCGCCAGGGCACGGAAAATTCGGCCACGTTCGGTGTGGACTGCATGCTGACGGGCAACTCGGACATGAAGGACCATCACGTGATCGAATCGCTGCACTCGAAGAAGCAGCAGATCGTGCTGGCCACGCAGCTCGTCAAGATGATTCTCAAGATCGACGACGTGCGAACTCCGGCCGACCATTAGAGCGCTGGTGCGGTCTCTGTTGCGGTCTCTGTTGCGGAGATTCCTTATTCTGTATTCTGTGCACACTACTTTCATTCATCCATAACCCCATTTGCTACGCGGAAAGGAGGAGTAAAGAAGAGGATTGCATTTGCCTGGTGGATTGCATGGGAACAGCAAGAACCACCAGTTGTAGGAAGCAAAAGATCAAAACTTTCTTTTCGATTTTAAGTATCCACTCCCGAGTTTGTGTAAGCGCACAAACTGATGAAATGTAACAACCCTTGATCCCATGCGATTTCAGGTCTCCATCAAACGACCTAACACTTAAGTGCTTTCTAATGCTCGTTTAACCAATAAAACAAATCACGGAAAATGTTCCACTACACATTTTGTCGTTAGTTTCAATCATTTAGTAATGCACTCAAGTGTTTACCTCAAAGAAATGAACGTTTTTCTGAAAAGATAATTGGGTGAACTTTAAAGTTGATGTTGATAATAGTGTTTCAGAAACATATAAAAACTACGTTATTTTGGTACAACGGAGACAGTTAGCAGAAATACCTATAAGCGTGAGCACATTAATTTCAATACTTGAAGAATTTATGAACACTTGCTTACTTGCGTAGAAAACTGAGAGTCAAAGAATATTTACGTATAAATAAACTTTTCAATTTGAATCGAATCCTAATTCCCTGGTTTCTCTGTTTCGATTACAGCGCTATCCCGGGCTTCTATTCGAACTAATATTCTGTCAACAGTTGTCATTCGGTGTCAGCGCAATACAAATTGTGTAGCCGTGGTTCCAATAGCTGTAACATATTCTCAGATGTGCATCTAATAGTTGCAAATTAATTATCAAAGCGTCAAAATAAAATCATGCATAAGATTTATTAGTTTTTAAATGTAAATTATATGACCTGCTTTATTATTCACTCAACCCAAAATCTCAATATAACATTCAATGACTTAATATGTTTATCCCGCAAAAAGCTCGTTTTAAATTTTTGATCTTACCGTGCACGATGGAAGCGATGCTGAAGGTGAACGTCACGCACGGAACAGGCTGTAGCAGTCTACTCCGCGCTGTAAACGCACCTGACAGCCAACTTGCGCGATGTGAAGAAGTGTGGCAAAGAAAGCAGAAGCAGCGAGCAAAAGGAAAAAGGCAAAATCCTCTTTTTTCTCGTTTTCCCGACGACGTCGTCGCCTTTTGCGTGGACGTTTGCCAAAAATTCGGTTCTCCCCTGGCGTGGTGTGTGCGGGTTTTCGTTGGTTCTCGGTTCTGCGGAAAGCTCGACCGTGTCGTGCTCGTTGCAGGGCAGGTGTCCGTCCGAGAAGGGCTCTCCAGGAGAACCACAGCAGCCAACCAGCAGCTGCAGAGGTGTTCCAAATTGTGTGAGTTGTGTGTGAATTGAAGGTGTAATTTCTCCACTCGTCATCATCGTCATCATCATCCGGTTGCGTGTGTTCGTAAGTGGTGCGAAGTGCGAGGGCAACCCTTTCTGGGCGTTCTGGGTCATGTGCGCGATGGGGTCCCCTCTCCGTCACGCTGCGAAAGCTTCTCCAGTAGGTTTTGCACTTTTACGGGGCAACGGAGAATAGCTGGAAAGGAAAAGAGGCTGGCGAAAGTGTGTGTGGCCGAGGTCGGTACAGTTCCAGCTACAACACGCCGAACGGGGCGTAGGCATAGGTGGGAGGGCCCCGCCTGAGTGTGTGTACATGAGGCTTGTTCACGGTGGAGCACAGCAGAACGGGCCAAATTAAGACACCTCTCACACTGCTTTCGGGCGGCGGAAAGAGCTGCTGACGTGTGTGTTGGTATGCGCGCATGTGCCCGTGTGTGTGTGCGTGCACGGTGCCTCAACATAAGGCTGCCTGTCAAAAAGCCTACTTGCATGTTCCTCCCGCACGATGCACCGCGCGCGACTGTGTGAGTGTTTGTTTCTACTATGCTCGTAATGTTTGTTTCCACAACCGACAACCAATGAAGCGTAATGTACTGACCTCAAACCGGAAACGACCCCGTGCGTTGAATGCAGAAATAAATAGCATCCGGTCAATATCGTTGCATTAACTTCCTCCTATTCAGCCCGTAAATCTGAAGACGTGTCCATATTCGATCTTTCCTCCAAAACCAAAACTAAGTAACCAACGGAAAGGATTACGCCGTGTTCGACAATGTGATGTTTGGGTGTGTGCGTGCGCGTGTAACAATACAAGCAAGTGTGGTGAAGAAACGAACCTAAAAGGACAACAGCAGGTGCAGCGTTTTTTGTTGTTGCTACCCTCGTTCCAACAGGCGCCTCATGAAAATGAAGTGATAACACCATCTGCAGCTGTGAGCAATGGAAAGTGCATTGCAGTGTGCAGTCTCCAGAACCAACACAAGCAAACACGCGTTCGCGAAGTTATGATTTGTGCTCTCGTCACTCTTGGGTCGGTCATTTGATGTGCGAAACGTGTCACCTTTTTGCGCGTAATACGGGTAACAACACGCCGCCGGGTTTTGTGGCCACGTCAGGGAGGAGAGGAACAAGCGTGACAAACGATACAAGCCTGACGTCATTCGCCTGCTCACCGCCGATGATGGAGCGAGGGATTTTAGGAGTGTTAAATAAATATCGTGAGGCAATAATAATAAACATATTCCCGAAGAAAAAAATCACGTTCAATATTCGGAAGCATGACCATAGCCTGCTTTTGAAGTTGGATGATGTAGACAGTGAAAGGCACTATGAACAGCTGTTTATCTCAAAAGTTCATTGAGAATCCATCATCTGAATAATTAGGAGTTAAACTTGAGAAAATTTACAAGACATGATTGAAATTTCAGTGACAAAAGGAGGTCTTGTTGAGAGTGGCTTAAAATTAATCGTTAAAGAAGGAGTTAGTTACTGCAAAATGAGTATTTCTGGACCGTTGAAAGGTTCTGTAGCCTATCACAGTCTAATCTATGAGCGGAAATTAGAATACATTAGTCCATCAAGTTACAATTTCATACTTGTCTTTCTATGTTTAAGATGGAAAGATACCGTGACGCTAATGCAAAGATACCGTGATGAATAAGAAGTACTCGAGGAGCTGTTCCATTTTGAACATCACGCTGAAGAGAGTCTGATGTTTTCGAAGTTATATTCTTTTCAAATAATTAATCTTAATTTAAACAGCATTTATTACTACGGAATGTTGGCAATGCAAATGAGATTTAAAGGAGATTACAAAGATTTGCATCTGATATCTCAATGTCTTTGTTCGAAATTAGACGTAGGATAGTAATTAACGATGCATGCCATCTTTATTAAAAGAACAAAGAGATTGGCTGAGATTACTCGATCTATTGTAATTCCATCTGTAACAAACAAATCGTCCAGCAACCCAACTCGATTCCATTACAACAGATACACACAATGCTTTCCGCCAGCGAGTTTTCACAAACACCCCACTCCAAATTGATTCGCTTCATTGCGGTCGTTAAAATTCAATCAAAGACACCCGTGACAACGTTGCGTCAGACGCTAGAAGTTCCTGCGGAAGAGCAGCCTCCGTCTGCGAGCGTTGCGTCTATTTCAATTAACTTTCAATTTACGCACAACAACGACCACCGGTCAGTTGGATTAAAAATGAGACGAACGTATGAGGGAGAGAGGGAGGACGATTAAAGCCGCACTCATTCGCATCGACCGCTCGGGGACATTTTTCTTTAATTTGTTGTACAGTTTCCAGTAAACAAACGTGTTGGATATCTCGTCACCTCTAACACGGCCTACTTTGTGCCGCAAGGAGGTGCTCCTAGTGGTTGGGAAAAGGTTCCATATCTCATATGAACGACGCCGCCCGCGGGTGCGACCTTTCGGTTCGTTTCAGTTTGATCATTGCGCCGCTCCGGAATCGCCCAACTTCCGGTGGCAAGTGTCCAAGTGGTTCGTGTCGGTGTGTTTGTGAGTGAAAGTGTTGCCGAACGAAGAAGAAACCCCGCGAAGACATCCCTTGAAAATTGCTGCTGCAAGGCTGGCCAAAGCGAGCGAAACCCATCGGGCATTAATCATCGTGCGAAAAGTTGGACACGGCTGCTGTTGCTACTGCTGCGCCTTCCCTGCAAGGCCCGAGTGCCAGGATGAACGCCGAACATGGGTGAGTACGTACGGTGCTTTTGGGGTGAGATATAGCGGTCTCGCGTGGGGATCATTGGATTGGATTTCGTTTTAATTCCCATCTCTCTTCGAACGTTTCTCCAGTCTCCGTTTGGTCATGGCCACCGAAGGCGTGTGATTTAGTGTGCTCTCCATCCGGGGGTGGACTTCCCCGAAGAGGAACCTATATAAATCCTCTGAACCAATTTTGCTGTGGAATTCAAAAAATGACACACTGTGGTCCTGCGAAAGAAGACGGGTTTGCCAGGAGGAGAAAATGGATGGTTTTTAATTTAGCTTACACCCTAAATAGAGCGCGATGTCGTCTCCGTCCGCAACTATAGCCTTTCGACCATATGGTAGCAAACGAAAAGTTATAAATTGGACATAGCACTGTTTTTGCACCTCTGTTAAAGCTTGTAAAACTCACACGAAACAGAGATAAACCCTTGACGCACGATTTTTTTCATACCGAGCGTTCATTTTGCACACATTGTTGGCTTCACCGCCAGTGGAAGTGGTGGCTCATTCAGAACATGACGGACACCATCCGTTCTTCATTTCCACCACCAATTAGGGACGGTCAGGGTGGCTTCAGGTGCACAATGACCGAGGGCATACTTTAGGCGCTGTTCACGTGAAGTATTGTCATTGCTCAACATTTTTCTGTTCGGAGAAGCTCTCTGTCCATGCTGTGCTTTGAACGGAAAGCATTAGCAGCTTGTTAGAACTGTTCTGGAAATTGATTATTTCATCATGTTTGTAATAACTTGCTACGATGGAGCCGTTATTAGGCTCATGAAATGTCTTTCGAATTATCGCAGCAATATCTCCGAGGGATTGGGAATTTTGGTAACAACGCATTGCTTGTGCTTCTAAAAGAAATTGTGCTCTAAAAGCGGCTTTGTTACAATAATCATCGCAGCAACAAGTTTCAGTAGCAAGAGCCTCCAGCTCGTAATATGACTGGTTAGCTGTTAGCATGGATGTGTAATTTATTTTTTTGTTCAAGAGTAATTTAGAGCGATAAAATGTAATAAATAATAAAATAACTGTTTCTCCCTTTGCTTCCTGTTTAGCTGAGCTTAACATTAGCTGCGGTGGTCAATAAGCGGAAGGATTTGATCAAAAATGATTTTGGCATAATTTCTTTGTAATATCTTTTTAATCAATGATATAAAATTTTCCACTTTCAAAGGTTTTTAAAAATGTATTTAAAATAAAAAAGTCCCTCGCTTGTGGTATATTGCACAACAGATGAATATGTTATTCTCTTCCCTCTCGCGCTCTCTTTCTATTGCACGTAGTGATTGAGATACTGTATCGATCATAAGCAACAGTAGGCTGTGACCTCCTGGTGGAGTCGATTGCGACACGACAGGAACCGAACTAAATTCCAGCATATTTACATGAAAGGCATTGGTGAAAAGATTAACACGATTAATCCAAAAAAATATGAAAATTATTACATAATTTTCTACTCTACTATTTGTATACCATTGGTATTAAAAAACAAATGTTTATGAAATATTGTTCAAAGAGAGCTACAGTACCAGCTACATTGCTGATACTCGTGTGGTTGGTATCACAACACATGTTACCAACTCTTCCCGTGTACTCCAATTATGGGTCAAACCGTCGGCTCCATTGACGTTACTTCCCAGATTCGTTAAGCCCAGGGAGGAGGGATGCAGTGCAGTACGAGAAAATACAACGCCTGGCACGTGTTCTCAGCTTAAATGGGCATTAACGACACACACACCGCTACCTGTTTTGTGCGGTTTCGGAAACTATTGTTGAGCAGAGCCAACAAAACGAGCCCGTTGAGCCGGTAGCGAATGAGCGAAACCTGGATTAAGCGTTCACAAACAACCCCCCAAACAGCTTCCGAATGTATTTCAGGCTTGGCAGAGATGCACACATGGAGCTTAATCTGACTGCAAACACTTTCGTTGGGGGCCAAACGAGTTATGGTTAAAAAATGGCAAGCACGCCCGGTAACGTTACGTCTTATCTCTCGTGTGGACGTACGTGCGGCGAATCGTGCGAGACGTGAAGCGCTGATAACCCGATTACTTAACCAGTTTGTTTTGTCACAAAAGCGTTGTACATTTGCGTACTTTATCCCAAGGGTACGTTCCCGGTTTTGATCGACACAAGGCGTTCTCTAAGCAATTCTCTATGCAAAACGGACGTAACTTCCAAGGCGTGTACGGAGCGCGACGATTCTGGAACGGCTCAACGTGTGTTGAATCATGCTAATTGTTGCGCGGGGTAACACACCAAAGCAAATAGCTGCTCATAAAGCACCAGCAGCACCACCTGTTTGGACAGCAAAACAGAACAGCTCCCTTCGCTGTATTTGTGTGCGTGTGTTTGGTGACGTTCCTACCGGAGGAATGAATCATCCGATTCGTTTTATTGCGCTTAGCAGCTCCTTTCTTCACAGCTTTCCAATTGCGATATAAAATTGATTGGAGTTTCATTTTGTACCATCAAGATTTGAGGTCAATATTCATTGCAATTACAAATCATCAACTTATCAATCGTTTGATCAACTTCAATACTGATATTCAAAATCTGTGATTGTGTGGCGTTTTAGTGGAATAAAATAGATCTATCATAAATAAAGTGTGCGTTACATATTTATCGAATAAATTGTATCGAAATTTTTTTTATATAAAATCACTTCTAAAGGTTTAGATTTATTTTTGAAATAATCGATATTATCATCAAACCTTAATATTTGTGTATAACATATCTCATATGAAAACAAAATATTCAAATTCGCGTTTCTTTAAGCAAATATTAGTTTCTTAATGTTTTTTGTTCTTCTCAGAGATTTCTTCGATAACTAACGGCTAGTATTTAGTTAGTTAGTAGCACTGAAAACCAAAAGAATGCAGCGTTCACTGCCTCCATGAAAATGTATATTTAAAACCAATTTTATGTCACGTCGAAACCCATCGGATTCCATTCTTTACTCGACCGTATTTCGATGCAAAGTTTCGATTTTGTTTTCGAAAAAAAAAGAATGAAATTTTCATACCTCTTTCCTTCGCTCGATCTCGAATGGAGCCTTTCGTTGGAAAGTGCAGCATATCCTTGTATGGTGAAAGCAATCCCAAAAATAAAACCATGAGTAAGTAAAACCGATAGTCACATCATCACCCTCCGCACGTTACCGAGGTCACGAACTTTCACCACACCTAAAAAAAAAATCCATATCCATAAATCTACTAAAATAAAGCTTTTAATTCGAGGCCCATGTTCTGCTACCCTTCGTTCGCCCCAAATGCTCTTACTCAGTGGATTGGGCAGTGAGTTCACATAAGGGTGTCCGGGCGCGTGATGAGATGACAAAAATTTAATATTTAAAGTTAATAAAAACCCCTCTTTCCCGGAATGGACGACCCCGTTCCTTTCCTTTCTCGCTCTCGCTCTAACTTTCACTCGGACGTAGGAATGCATGAGCGGGATAGGGCTCAGGAAAATGAATTGACACCAAAATCCTAGCGTGTCCACCGGGCGCTTTGGGCATCGGGCCAGCAGGTGATCTAAGAAAAAACAAACAAAAAATATAACATAAAACCCCACCATCATAATCTTCGTCATCATCCTCATCGTCATCGCTTCATAGCTCTATGATCATCAAATTCGACTCTAGCCTTCGAGTTTGGGGACGTCTAGGAGGTTTTGTATTTGTTGCTCGTTTTCCCTTGGTTTACCACAAACACCGCATCGTCATCGGTGTCTCGTACACACCTTGATTTTACGTGTCGTACGTGCCACACGCCCGGGTTTTGGGCAGGATTCGTGATTAAAATTTCCCCTTTGTCCAAGCTCGAAGGACATTCGACGAGCTACTAGGGACTGGTAGAGAAAGTAGTGGGTTGGATTTGATTGTGTCGCCCATCGCCGGACGGGAGGGGCCTCCTCCTGATGGCCTGCTAACCTAAAAGGGGAGATTACTGGCGAATTGTGTTTCGCTTTAGTAAGCGACACAACGACAAAATGATGCCCCAAGAGGAGAATAATCTTAGATAAACGCTTTGCGGTGGAGATTGGTGCGAGGCGCTAGTTCTGGGAAGAGCGAGGATATCCGCCTTTGGGACAATGAGAAGCGACTGAGAGTTGGTCTCCCGGGGTTTCACTTGATAGTTTGACATTTTACCTGCTGATAAGAGCTTTGATTTTGGTCTAGCGAAGTGTGAGTAAGATATTTTTCAAGGAATTTTTTGCTACTATATCTCAACATCTCTCGCTTCGTCGGGAACTTGTTTGCATCATGGCGATAATTGCGCCCGGTTTCGGATTGCATACAGCGTTCCGAGAGAGTACTATTGAAGTCTGTGCCTCTGACGTTTGACGTGCTGTGACCTTCCGGTCATGTTAGCGCCTCAGCGCCATCGTTTCGTTTTCTTTTCTCACAATCAGATCTGCGGTGGGATTGTATGCCAGATCTACATGCTTCCTTCCTTCGTTTACTGCCTGCAGTGGTTCAAAAATTACTCAAACAAACCTTTACTCACCGTTCGCTCGTGCGTATCGACACAAATTTCCGGCAAACTTCCTGCCTGCGTACGCAGCGCTCAGCTATCACGTTACCTTTAAAATTGAAGCTGGTTTTACTTACCATCTGGCAAAAGGGCGCTCTCTAGCGTGTGTCTCTCTCACACACACACACACACTTCCTTTGTGTATTGTGGCATTCCCCGGTCTGTCATCGTTCATCGTGGGAGTTCGTAATGCACACAGCCCTGGCGTTCCTTCCGTCCCTCCCTCACTCCACCACCCGCCGGGAAAGCAATGTGAAGAAATCGGTTCCACTTGAACACCTGAAACGCGCACCTAATGCCACCGATCGATCTTGCGCCACCGACAACCGACACGGGTTATGATTATCATTGAAATATTATGCTCTCTTTCCCCATGGTGGCTTGTGTTTGCGTGTGTTTGTGACTGTTTGGCGATGGGATAATGGTGAGGGCTGCTACATGGGGTTGATGGTGGCAGCATGCTTGATTGGATCGTAAAACATCGTTCAGTTGCTTTTTGACCAACAGATTGTGACATTTCTTTTTTGTTGGAAACTGCCGTGGATTAATGGATAATATGTCTATGTTCTTGCAATGTGTTGTCGTGTCGTCGTGTGTGGACAATAGCTGAATGAAAGAGAGTTTAATCGTTTTAATTCTATTGCACGTTGAGTAAGGATCAGTACTTGAATTTTAGAAAGAACATTTTAATCAAAATTACTTTCAGATCCTGTCGTAATCGAAAATAACTGTTATTTATACAACATGCTGTAAATAATGAAAGATGTCTTCCGTTACGGAGTCTGTGTCAGTTAGTCAGTCAGTCAATGTTTAAGACATATTTCTTAGTAAAAAGATGTTTCCAATCATTTGTGCAATACACATTGCATACTTTTCGGAGCAATTTTTTCTTTTAAAATTCATTACGATCAGCTCGAAAGTATGCAATCTCCATAAAAAAAAGCTTTATTTAATATCCCTTTACAGGTGTTTTTTTAGTTGGATTGGGATAAAACAGTATTTAATACCCGCATTTTTCACATTCAAATTTCTTTCCTCCGGGCTTTTAGTTGGTCCTAATTTGGAGCTTAACCTAAATTTTGGTGTATTTTTCTTAAATTTAATTGATAATTTTTTTTTCTGTCATTTTTTAGGAATTTTTAATAGTTTTTTCGTTACTTATTTTTATTATTATCATCTACCCAAATTATCTCCACAAAATGAACAATATCGATATAAAACCTTGATCATAAACCACTGTGGTGACTCCTAAGGAAACAATCGATTCCACTCGTCTCCGATCGTGTTATTAACTTTAGTATTGCTTTTCAGAGTCCATTTTTGCAAATTATGATTCGCAAACAGAAGTAGTGATGTGAATAATACAACATTTATGCTACGAAGTAAGACACCGTAAAATGTCCTTGTTAAAACATACGACTCACTATTATCTTATCAGACCTCGGGTGCTTACTGATGGCACACAAATGCCTACGCTGTTATCCACTATTATTGCCGACCGTATTGTGTGGCGTTAAGAAGCATGCACTTAATCGATATAATTGTGACCCGAACGTGCTGGCTATGATTTGTGTACGCTGTTGTAAAAGTGATTTCATTTGTAAATATTGAATGTGACGCTGGCCGCTTCCACAGCGACATCGCGCATTCCGGGCGGCATCACATGTAATCAATTACGCACGCTTATGGTACATTAATAGCAGCGCCAGGATCAATTATCTTCCGAACTTCGACGTACGTCGAACGCTGCGTTTCGGTGCTGCGGTTCGGACCGTGTCGACGTGTCTCGACGGCTTGTTTGGTGCGCATGATAATGTTAGATAATAACGCCCCCTTCCGGCGGGGCCGGAGATAGGTTCACCATCGTATGGAATCACTCGGTGATAATTGGCTAATTATTTCAGACATCGGTCTGCCCGTTTCCCCGTCCTTTGGGCGTCCGTTAACCGGGGGCGGAAGAGGACGGATGGTGGGCTTACTTCGCCACTATTATTGATGTATGCATGTTGTGATACACGTCGAATGAGCTTTCCAGCATAGAATGGAACCTATTTTCTCTACGGATTACATCGTTGTAGCAGATATTTTGGGAAGGAAAATTGCTTTCGCATTCAATCAAAATTAAGTGTCCTTTTTTCCACGTGTGCACAGGGGAGCACAAATGCGGGAGTAGCGCTATTCCATAAAAGCTTTAGATAGTTACGCACACATGCACACAGAAACTCATCCAAATTGTTTTCTTTTTTCTTTCTTTTCTCCGCAACCACAGGTTCAATCCAGCGTTTAATATGGCCACCATACGACAAGCCATCAACGAAACGATAGAACGAGGTGAGCAAACATTGAAACGCATGAATGAATTCCAAACGGACGGACGACAACGGACGGACGGACGGACGGTCGGTCACCGAAACCGTCAAACCACCCCGCGGGAGATATATCTTTCTTCACGAAACAAAGCGAAACCGAGCAAAAAAAAAAAAAGAAAAAAAAGCCACGATCCGACGCGCTCACTGTTTCTCCGGCACGGGCGGGGAGGAGGGGCACTCTCAGGGCAGTTTGATTTAAATACCGTACCGGGACACACCGGGACCACGGCCCGGTGGTGGGATGATTTTATATCAGTTTTATTTTGGGTGCGCCAGTGCCAGGTAGCTCCACGCTTTACGAGCACGTTGGTGATTTAATGGCGGGATAAACGCAATGACGGGTAGGTTTTTTTTTTGTTTTTCCGTTCTGTTCTCGTACCCACCCATGGGCGAGCTCACGACCCAGAGGGAGTGCTAGAGTACCGCACGGAAAGGGCCGGAAGTTCATTGTACGAGTCGTTTGCACCCAGTAGTGGACGATGGCTTTTTACTTCCGTCGGGTGGTATCGATTGGAAGCTAATTAATATTCCTCCGCATTGCTTGGGGCGGGTATTGAGTATTGATCAAGCCCCCCGGGAGAGCTATCGATCGGAGGAAAGGATGATATTGAAAAAATGTATAAAAATAGCAATCCGCACTAGACGGATGACGCACCCGGGATCATTGTTTGGAGGTTATGAGAGACGCCCGGTATCCCACACCGATGTCGTGTAGAAATCACGTTAACTAATTCTATCTACAAATCCCTTCCCGTCACACTTTCAGTACGGATTCCGACACCGACCCGCCTGCGAGATCTCATCCGACAGATCCGTGCCGCCCGGACGGCGGCCGAGGAGCGGGCCGTCGTGAACCGCGAGTGCGCCTACATTCGCAGCACATTCCGCGAGGAGGACTCGGTGTGGCGATGTCGCAACATCGCCAAGCTGCTGTACATACACATGCTCGGCTATCCGGCTCACTTCGGGCAGCTCGAATGTCTCAAGCTGACCGCCAGCCCAAGGTTCACGGACAAACGGATCGGGTATCTGGGTGCGATGTTGCTGTTGGACGAACGGCAGGATGTGCATCTGCTGATTACCAACTGTCTCAAGAAGTAAGAAACCACCTTTTCTTAATCGCTTAGTGTTAGCCTTTTGTTGGTTTCAATATAGTGTTTATTGTATTAATTATTTCAAAACTAATAGTTTAAGATACAAACTTCGTTATCACCTGCTCAGATAGTTTGTTTTCTAACCTCACTTTTGAGAGGCATCTTGTAGTTGATCGCTTTTTTACAGAATATTAACATCCAAGTCCAAGGGTTGCTTTATTCGTTAGTATCACAACTGCTCCCTTTTTTTCGTTGTCAAAACATCTTAAAAGTGCTTAACGTATGAACCCATTCCTTTTCTAACCCAACTTATGTGAGCGATTAACTCCACGCTGCACACTCATTCAAAGTGTCGAGAGCTTTCGTCAAACTCTTGGCGCCTGACGTTTGTAGATGAAAAGAAAACCACCCCCTCTTTCTAATGTAAGCCCGCTTTTTTTGTTTCCCGTTTTACTCCTTTTATCCCTCAGTGACCTCAACAGCCCGACACAGTTCGTCGTGGGGCTGGCGCTCTGCACGCTCGGTGCGATCGCGTCACCGGAAATGGCTCGGGATCTGGCGGGCGAGGTGGAGAAGCTAATGCGCTCGCCAAACGCATACATCCGGAAAAAGGCCGCCCTGTGCGCGTTCCGCATCATCAAGCGGGTGCCGGAGCTGATGGAGATATTCCTTCCGGCCACCAGGTCGCTGCTGAACGAGAAGAATCACGGTAAGTAATGGGCGATAGTGCTGCCACAGTACGTCCGCCGCGGTGAGCGAATGCCGACGGGAGTAGGTTAGGCGTTAGCAAAGTGAGATAAATAGGATGTGCCAATTAGATGACTTTAACGTAAGAGGCGTGTGCCACTTGCAGTGAAATAAGCTACCCAGTGACATTTTCCAATAAAATTATAGCTAGGAATTAGGCTCAAAAATGAAATCATCTACAAACTTGCAACTGCAGGCGACACCAACAATTAGCAGCGGGCGAAGAAAGTGCGCGAAATGCCCCCATCACGGGATGATAATAAGGTCTTTCCGGATCTCTCTTATACCTAGTGCAGCTTAGCGTGTAAAACCGGGCCCGAAACCACCGCAACAAGAGACCCTAGTTACAGCGGGGATGTAATTTATGCTGATATATTCATTAAGGGTAGCTTTGCGAAATTAGCTTGTGCATCATCAGCAGCAGCGGTGCTACCTTTTACCAACACGAACGCAAAAATCAATAGCCTGCGAGTTGGAGCAAAACCGCACCGGTCGCGGAGCGGTGTCGCCTAGATATGCGGGCTAATTAAGACAAGTGAAACCATTTTGTGGTGGCGTTGGGCGTTGTCGTCTCCCCGCTAGCTGAAGTTGGCTTTATTTCATTTGCTAGTCATTTGTTTTTATCTCAGTCGCAAGCTTCGGTCCTTTTAGAGTCCTTTTCTTTACCATGGCTAATTTATTTAAATTACACCGTTCCACTGTTCGGTGGTCTCCGTTGCAGGCATTCTCATCGCGGGCGTTACACTCATCACGGAGATGTGCGAAAAGAGTTCCGACACGTTGAACCACTTCAAAAAGGTAAGCACACTTTGCCGTCGTGCAGTTTCGGGGCGATGAATTCGGTAAACCACGGTAACCGAGATCGAAAAATACGTACGGGTGGTTATTTTCAACTCGAAAGCTTAACACCATAACAACAAATGCGCAACGCAAACACACTGCCAAGTTACTCGGGAGCACGGGTGTACGGGTTTTGGGCGTCTCGTTTTTGTCTTTCTTTGTCCAAGAAGATATACATTTTTATGGTGTTTTTTTTTTGGTTTTATTTCTCCAACCTGTTAACGTGCCCCTTTTGGTTTTGTTTTTGTGTAACATTTCGGTTGGTATTTTTCGTTTCTTATAAACCTAGCCATAGTTTCCATTCGCCAAGCAATCCAGTTAGTAAATGCTAGATGTTTTATGCTGTTGAGCGTTGGTAATAAATACGGCTAGGCGCGCCCAGTGTAGTGCACCGGGTTTCGGTTGTTTCGTTTACAATTTTGTGCTGAATTTTCTACTTCGCAATAGTGCCAGCGGGCGGCTTCGAGTGCCTTTTTTTCCTTCCCCTAGAATAAGTTGATCGGATCGCGCTAGGCGATGTTTAGTACACCACTTACCGGAGTGCTGGGGTTGAGATGCTTCCTTTTTTTATTACATCCTAGCATAATGCATATTGACGTTTGGTCGTTGTACGATATTAGTAAATTAGAGTAAACATTTTACAAACGAATTTTTGTTCATAATTTCGTATACAGAGTGGGTGCAAATTATTGGCATTAGCTTGTGATTTCGTAATCGAATGAGCATTTTTTACCATTTTTTAATTTAAAAATCTAGTTCATTTGAAATCTTCCCGTGTACGATTTGTTGCACATGTATTAGCCGTACTAATTGCGCATACACTCTTCACGAACAATACAAAAAAAAAATCCACTCGATCTCGATTTTGTAAGTAATTTTTGGCGTAGTGTAATGTATGTTAGAAATAATTTTTGTATTTCAATTCTCTTTGTTCGACTAAAACGCAAGGATCATTCTATATCAAAAACACATTTTGTTTATCCGTAGTATGCGCACATACATCTGTCGGAGCGGTATTAGTGAAGTAGTGACGTGTATTTGTTTGAATTTTGTGTTTGTTTTTCACTGTGGCTGTATAGTTTTTTTTTATAATTGTTATTACCTAATCGTTTGGTAAAGTTTTATGTTATCGTCTTCCTCGTTCGTGAGTACAGAATAAGGCAAAAAATCAGAAAAAAGAGCATTTAAATTCAAACCATGCAAGTAGTATCCGTCCAACTTGACAAGCTCTCGGGCTAACTTCATGTGCTATTTGCTCATCGTGATGGGTAGTAGCACTCACTTTTAGTGTTTTTTTATTTTTAAACTGTACGTCCATCATAAAATGCCCTCCCAAACATGCTAGCCAGTATAACCGACCACTGCCGATCAGTACTACCGTATTTTAACCGTATTTCTTGCCATTACTTCCCATCCCCTTCTCGGAACCATTGCTCATTGCTTGCCAGGATAGTGGAAATCAAGAGGTAATGCTCCAACATAACATTCCCTGCGCCCTCTGTTCTTGCCCTACTTCTCGCCTATCTTTCCACCCCCTCCCCCCGTCTTATGCTACTAGCCTTCATTGCCACCCGCTCCTCACATGTGTCCATCGTCCAATGCTTTGACTGTACGATGTGCTCGGCTAACCCCGGGAAGGACGCTAGATCGCCTCCTGCTAAATCCATCTTACTAAAAACAAAAAAAAATGATGATAGTATAAACTCCTTTAAAACCTAGTGTGATAAAACTCGGAGAATACTTAATGCCGCCGAACCGGTGCATAATGCCATCTCTTTCTCTCTCCCTCCCTCTCTCTCTTTCTCACTTACTCATTCCCCATTTACTATTAGTTCGTATCTTTCCATATACTTTACTGGTTTCTGTCTTGTGTGCTTGTTGCCTGCAAACGTGTATCGTGTGCCCGTTCATTTGTGACTCTCATTTGTGTATTTAATCTCCTTCCAAACACTTTCGACGTTTCCCATCGCTCGGAACTAACTGCCAAACTTTTAAAGTATCTATTGCTTGGTTGTGTTTTGTTTTCGCTTCTTCAGCCATTTGTAGCGTGTTTTCCCTTTCGATGCTGCTGTCGATTGTTGCTGTTTGCTTTGCTAAATGCTGCCCTCGCCGGTCGGTTTGAAGGCAACGGCACGACGGTGTAAAGCAAAGCGTTATGTTCTGTTTGCGTTTCGTTTTTCGTTCCCACTTTTCCGGCCAGATACGCCCCGTAAGCCTCCGGAAATGTTTCAGAAACTTTTTCCACTCCACGTTACTGCTAATAGCCACCGAACTGGTCACCGCCGGTGGCGATGCTCTACCTTGGAGCACACGCAAAAGGACATTCGTTGTGACACGGTGGTGGAGGGAGGTGCTGGTGGCGTAACTCTGCTCGTTTATTATCCCGCTTTTGGCGTTATTTCGTGTGTCGTTTCTGCTAGGCGGCTTTCAAAGTTAGTTTCGTGTTTGTTTTGGCGATTTTGATTTGTTGGTTGATTTTAGGGAGTTCGAAAGTTGAGCCCGAACTGTCGAG
>KI915043.1:2685937-2730340 GCA_000473445.2 Anopheles farauti
AAAGCGTTTCCTGCTGCTGACGTTAACGATCGCTTCCACTTAGAGCTTGCATACACACGTGTGCGTATGTTTCATTTGTGTCTTTCCGCTTAAAACTACCGTGCACATGCTTTTGCGTTGAATCGATTGTACATACCAGTTTTGTCTGTGAAATTATAACATGTTCGCGGATAACAGTTTGTGGAAGGAAGTAAAGGTTTTAGTTCTATCACTACTACTACCACTACTATAACTACTGCTAGATTTTTTGGATTATACTATGCGCTTCAAATGGAAGAAAAAGACGAGCGCGAGGGAAAATGGTAAAAGACAGCAAAAGAACATCGCTCCCATCCTCCAACATAGCTTATAAATAACACTAAATAAAACTAACCCGTTAGGCCCATGAATGAAAAGCCGGCAGCAGGTAGCTGAAGCGCAAGAGTAGAGAAATCGCAGTAACGCAAATCGGTGGTAGTAGGCTGGAAAGGCTTTAGTGCGAAGATAAGGCAGCAGAGAGCGCCAGTGTGTGCGCGTTAACCAAGCGAGGAGGGTGTAGGGTGGATATATGTTGAGGAAATAGTGGAACACGTTTAGGGAAACAAACATATATGCAATATTATAAATATCAATCGCCACCATACACACACTCACACATCTACTTAAGTAAGCAACCTATCGTGCAGAGGATAAGTGAAACGAAGAAATAGAAGAAAACACTGTGAACATAATGAGCTCAATGTGAGAAACGGAAACGGTAGAACGATAGGGGGAGGGAGGCACTTAGTAGCAGAAAGATAATTGTTATTTCGTGTTACAATAATGTAAAACGCGGATGGATGTGTTTAGTGTGTGTGTGCGTGCGTGCGCGTATGAGTGTGTGCGTGTGTTATGTAAAGCCCTATTCAGCAAGATCTTCCGTACACCCTCGGTTCCTACATTTTGTGCGACTGCGCTTCTGATGCATGTGGTGTTGCCATCCTGTAAAGGGAAATCGGATCGTAAAGGGAAATCGGATCGCAGTTACACGTATTGTATCCCCCCCCCCTCCTCCATCCCGTTCCATGCTGCAAGAAGGAAAGAAGGCTGCCCGAAGCAAAAGCGAAGATAGCGAAGGAAGAAGAAGAAGTAGAAGAAAACGATGTGGCCATGCCACCCGAGATCTGGTGTTTTCCGTCCAAAAAACGAAAAGAATGAGAATTAATATATGAAGAAGGAAGTGTGTGCAGCAGAGATGTAAACGAACCGCTAAAACACAGTTGAAACAGCGAGAAAGACAGCGACAAGGAAGGAGATCACCCTAAAACCCCGGTAGGTGTGTTTATCTCTGGTCTCCCACTCCTAGCTACACTTGTTTTGTAAGTCTTTTGGTAAATATATAACCGGTATGCGCTAGTGATTGATTTCGTTTTGTTTTTCTACTGTTCCGAGTGTGTGGTTAATTGACGGTTTCGTTTTGTTTTGCTTCATTTCTTCATTTTTTTTTTCGTTTGCATTTTGTTTCTAAGAGGGAGCTGAGCGATAGTACTTAAAATTTGTTTAAAAAACGAAATACTAACTAAACTGTTTCTCGGGAGTGATTTGTATGGTGTAGACAGTGAGCAATAAGCATGGGAACCCCCTGTTACCTCCCGCAACGCGTCCCCGCTGACAGGATGCTTCCTCCGTGGAGCATGGGCCTCTCTCGTTGTGTACATTTAACCTCCCGGTGGGGATGCTGAGTCCTCTGGATGGGTGGGGATTGATGGCCCAGCCGGAAACGTAATAAACGCCCGTAACAATGGTTAACTTTTTAAAAAGAAAACGATAGCGAACAGCTAAACAACGGCAGAAAAATAAGGGGAACGTAGAAGATGCGACCTAGGAAGAGAAATATTAAATTACTCACGAAACAGTGATGCGAAAGAAGATGCAAAACAAAACCCCAAATGCGTACCGTAGGCTATTACTCTATTTGGGGTGTAATAAACGTAAATAACCTGTTAACGAAGATGCGTGAAGTATGCGAGATAAGCAAAACAGATGAAACGTGAGATGAGATGAGAAAACAGAAAAATTCCGCTTAGTTTTGTTCCTTCCCTCCTGGATCACTCTCTCAACCGCATGTGGTAATGTGTGGAGTAAGTGCTAACGGGAGGAATAATGGAAAACCTTCCACGTACTAACACAAACAAATACACCCACACACACGTCTATAATACAAAACGAGATGAGGAGAGAATAACAAGAGGGAATGGCAAAAGTATGACAAACTGGTGAAAATATAAATAAATGTATCATACATTATTGTAATTATATTGTTTTTTACCTTACTGTGATGGAATTGCGCTTGCATGAAGGAAAGAACAACATGAGCTGACTTGAATTATCAAAACCGTTTATTCGTACGTTTATTTCTTGTTCACCGAGAACATACAACACAAAACGCTTCGTAATGTAATAAATTGATTTAAAAAACGAGTTAAAACTGTATTATTTTTCGCTTTTTTTATTGTTCCGCCCTAAACCTTTTACAATATCAATAGCGTGGTGTTGTGAGTTCGAGGATGTGTTTGGTGGTGATTGCTATCGTTTCTTCTATGACGATATAAAAAAAATCGATACTGGGGATGATACCGCGTTTTATTGGTTGCTTTGCTTTGCCACATATTGGTAACGTTTCGTTTCTCAAATCTGCGCTGCAGACCATTAAGTTTTAAAACTCGTCTTAAAAACACTTTAAAAGCGCAGTGGGGCTTATTTTTGAGCTGACGTTCGATACGTGGGGAAAGGGATACTTCCGGTCAGTTAAAAACTATTCTCAACGAGCAGGAAGGGTCATTGTGCTTGGTTCTTTGAGATTCATCTGTTTCCTACTCTCTCTCTCTCTCTCTCTCTCTCTCTCTCTCTCTTGCTCTCTTTATTTCTCTTTGATTATGCTCGAAATGTTCGAAGGGAAGTGGTTTAAAAATCTCAAACTTGTGCCTACATTTTCATCTACTTTTTTAAAAGCCCTTTTAAGGTGGAACAAACGTGTGTGCATTTCTCTAAACTGATAATCATCTCGCTTGAATTTGGCATTTACGGTTGATTACGTTTAAATATATCGCTCTATGCCAGGAGGAGGATGAGGAAGCCGTTTTCCTGTCACAAAATCACACTACTGAGGAGCTTGGCCTCATCGTTCTACACAATCTTCGTAGTAATGGTTTGGTGCGTATTTTTGCGTGTCGTAGCTAGAATAGAAACGTTGTTTTATTTATTTCGTGCTCATTTTTAAATATCTAATTCCGATTCAATTCTGCATGCTGCTGCTGCTGCTGCTACTGCTATTGCTACCACTATTATCGCTTATCTAGTAAAAAGGAAACACGTCGTTCGCGAATGAACCGAGCGTTCCACGCTACTACACCCTACCGGAAGCAAATAAATTATCAACAGAACATGAAGGAAGGACAAACAAATCAACTGGTCAAATAATGCGATTATTCGTAACAAACATTCTCCATCATCATTCTCCTTGCTGTGCTGTGGAGGTCTGAGAAGCGAATTGGAAAAACAACTACACGAACGGAATATGCGAAACTATCCAAACGGTTTAAAACCAATCGCATTTGAAAAGCTCGTCAGGCCAACAACGAATTCCGGCCAAAAAGAGAGTTATAGTAATAGATAATGTACTTTAACGTTTGAAAAGAAACATCCCGACGGTTAACCGTCATAGCAGGCGCTTTTGTTTAAGCCCCTTTTTCTACCGTGCTGGTTTGTGTTCTGGCTAATACCGAACCCAGGACACAAACCCGAAAGAGGGAATATCGTCTTTACAGTGAAATCTTTGCCGATTATTTAGGCTCTGTAACAAAAGTGGCGTTCCGTTCAAAATATCCATATATTTTGCATGTAACTGACGAAAACAGTGGGCATAATTCGCTCTTTAGGTAACGTTTCGTTCGTATCGCACAGCTAATGGAGCTATATAATCCAAAAGACTAATTTACATGCAATATAAACACACAGATCGTTGAGCGCATAAAAAAGTTACCTTCAAACTGCTCGCTCTCTCTCTCTCTCTCTCTCTCTCTCTCTCTCTCTCTCTTTCTCTATCTCTCCAATGACTCACGTAAATTTGATATTCGACTCACGGTTTCATCACATGTTTGCTTTTTTTTTAAACAGTTCCCACTGTTTCCGTTTTGCATCGCCTTTCGTGTCATTCCCGGTTTCTTGACACTTTCCATACGCTCGGTCGCAGCAATGGAAGCATCCCGTTTCGGCGGCCACCAGTCCTCCAGTTAGCAACGGTTGATCGTTCCCGGTTGGAAAACCTTAGGCCTCGAAAAATCAGTTCTCGTACTCGACGTAGTCGAATGTGTAGCGCGGCTGGAACTCCTCCGACAGCCGCTCCGGTTCCGTCACCGGCAGATGGCACACCTTGTTGTGGCAGATGTACGCCGTCGGCATGTTCTTCACCATCTTGAAGTTATCGAGCGATTTGCGGCGCCGGACGATGTGCGCCGGTTGGTCGATCTTGAGCTGCACGATGATCATGCCCGGTACGTAGAATTCGCGCACAGCATCGACGAGTGCGGTCGCTTCGGGGGATTCCGGACCGACGACGATCAGCGTGTTGCGGCCCCGCTCCTCGAGCAGTGCGGCCGACATCATCTCGGGCAAAACGTACCCGAACGGGGTCGTGTGAGCGAAGTAATCGAAAAGCGTGCGGGCTTTCTCTTTCAGCCGTTCCTCCTCGAAGTAATCGCTGAGCAGCAGTAGGTTGTGGGCGGCGACACTGTTGCCGCACGGTTCCGCACCGTCGTGGTCTGTGGGAAGATAAAGGAAGAGATTTACAAAATTTGAACCGAAACAAATGCATGCTGCTTCGAATTATGTGATCTTGGCATTGTAAAGTTTCACCTTCTTTTAGCCGCACGGCCACGTTCGGCGAGTTGGCTTCCGAGTAGAAGTAGGCACCATGTTTCGGATCCCAGAACAGTTCGTCCTGTATGTCCTGCAGCTCCTTCGCCCAGTGCAGCGCATGCTCGTCCAGCGACGCAACGTAGTAATCGATCAAACCCTTTATCAGGAAGGCATAATCATCGATAAACCCATAGATCGGACGTTCCCTGTGTGCGGACCAGTGTGTGCATTATGTCTCTACCGAAAGGTTGAACGGTTCGCCAGCATACTTACGATGCCAAAGGCTCCTCGGCGTCACCACCGTAGCACGATCGCAACAGCTTCCTCGCCTGCACATCGTACAGATTCGCCCGGATAAACTTCACCAGCTCCCCGGCCGTACTCAAATACCCGCTCCTGCCAGGGGCATCCTTCACGCACGCCAGCTGAGCCAACCCGGACAGCACTAGCCCATTCCAGGCGCAAATGATCTTCGTGTCCAAATGGGGCCTCGGTCGCTTATCTCGCACCTCGTGGAGCAGCTCGTTGCCCACCTTCAGGATCCGCTCGACCCATTCCACCGTGGTGTTAAACTTTTCCGCCGTTTCCCGCACCGATCCGTACACGATGAGAATGTTCTTGCCGAGCAGATGGCCGTGTGGGTCACTGTTCGGTTCGACGTTGCCCGCCGCCTGCACATCGTAATGCTGGGCGAACAGTGCCATCGGGTCCACCTCACCCAACTGATCACCGAACTTTTCCCCGTTCGCAGCGAAAATCGTTTTAATCTCATCGTACGTCCACGCGTAGAAGGCACCCTCGATCTTTTCCGCACTGTCCGCCGTTGGCAGCGAGTCCGCGTCCTCTCCGCTGTAGAACCCACCGGCCGGATGGCGAAGGTCTTTGCAGAGGTAGCGGTAGATCGCATCCGCCACCGCCAGGTAGGAGGGCTTCCGGGTGAGCCGGTACCCGTTCGCGTACACCGATAGCAACTGGCCCTGGTCGTACAGCATCTTCTCGAAGTGCGGCACGTGCCACTTCTTGTCGACGGAGTAGCGCGCAAACCCCCCGAACACATGGTCGTGTATGCCACCGGCCGCCATCTTGTCCAGTGTGTTCAGCACCACGCCGAGCACCTTGTGCTTCGGTTCCTGCACGTGCAGATGGAACATCAGGTTCAGCTTGGACGCTTCGGGGAACTTTGGCGCACCGAGCGAACCACCCCAGACCGGGTCGTAATTGCGCTGGTAGATGTTGATCGCTTGCTTGAACTTCGCCTCGAGCGTTTCGACGTTCGTCGCGTCTTCCACCTCGTCCGCCCGCTTCTGGTCGACGTTACGCCGGATCGCTTCGATCACGGATCGGCCCGTCGTCACCAAATCCTCCTTATCCGTGGCCCACTTGTTGGCCAGCTTCGTCAGCACGGTCGTGAAACCCGGCATACCCCAGCGATCCTTCGGCGGGAAGTAGGTACCGCCCGTGACCGGCGCCAAATCGGGCGTCAGCCAAACCGACATCGGCCAACCACCGGAACCGTTGATTAGCAGGATGAACATCATGTACAGCTTGTCGATGTCTGGCCGCTCCTCCCGGTCGACCTTCACGTTTATAAAGTGCTCGTTCATAATCTTTGCGACTTCCTCGTTCTCGAACGATTCCTTTTCCATCACGTGACACCAGTGGCAGGTGCTGTAGCCGACCGACAGAAAGATGAGCTTGTTTTCGGCCCGCGCACGCTGGATCGCTTCCTCACCCCACGGGTACCATTCGACCGGGTTGTGTGCGTGTTGCAGCAGGTAGGGTGATTTCTCTTGCTTCAGACGGTTGGTAAATTTTGGTTCCGACGAACCACCGCCGCTCGAGTTTGCTGCCATGCCTTTCGAATCGCTCGAACAGGTGCTGCAGGGGAGAGGTTGCATAATTCCGACACAGTTCGATAAGGGGCACGGGTGGGACAGGAAGGGATAAAGCAGATAGAGAAACCACACATTCAAGATTAGTTATGAAAAATCGATAACTATAGCTCAGCTCAGGTGTTAATGACGGTTATGATAATGACGATGATGATGGTGATGAGGATTGCGACCACACTGCTCTAATAAAGGATTGGGAAGGAACGAAACTATCGATAAAATTGAGCCATAAAGCTCATGGTTTATGGGGAAACATTTTCACGATGCACTCGGATATTGATCGGTTGTCTGGGTAGCGTTCTTTGTGTGATGGCACGCTTGGATGAATCGAAATAACTTACTTATCAGGTAGCACAACGTAAAGCATTGTAACTAATGCTTAAGAAGATGGGATGATTGGTGCGGGAAGTGTAAAAAAGGGCCCTTACCGTACTTGTGCCCCGGCTAGAGGATTAGTTGGCTGATGCTGTGGCGATGTCGGTGGCGAAGGAAACTGATGCACCAGCAGTGGCGCACCTGTGCCGAACGTGCAGCAGTCAACAATCGGTAGCTGAACGCCGAGCTGGCTGCTGTTGCTAGGACTGCCGCAACCACGGGGCACTTTGCGCAGATGGTGATTGGTGGAGGTGCAGCAACGCAAATAGTTCGCTAGCGGAATTCTCGCGACGCTATGCAACATAGCATAGACTCCTGCGGCACGGTCTCCCGCGAGTGCTGGCGGTGGCTTTTGCTGCTGGCCCGTTGACGATTCGGGTGGTTGAGGCAGAAAAATGCGCGAAAACCCTACCGTGGCACACCACCGCTGGCGGGACTGAGACGGGACCCAGATGGGAATGTTTTGATTATCGATTGTTTTCGTTCCCGTTTCGGCAGCTGATTCGTCGAGCAGGATTTGGAAGCGCGCAGGTGGTTCCTTTCGTTTGTTTGAGCTGTATCACGTAATTAACCGCGGAGACTAGGTTTCTGCGTCGTTTTTTTTTAATTATCGCCGGTTGTGCACTATCAATTTTGTAGATGGTGTGTATTTGCGATTATTTTGCGCTTTACGGCTATTTTTTCTCTGCAACTTTGTGTGTGTTATTTATGTGCTGTCAAAATCACTCGACTGGTGTATTGCGTCTATATTACACGGTTTAAGGGTTAAATCCTTTAAGCTCAGAGACAGTCAACTGGATGACAAACGGTTCTTAGCATCAACTGTGAATTTAAAATTTAATTTCTTCTATTACATTGCTTATTCTATTTCATAATTCTATTTGATTGCTTCTATATTATATTATATAACGTTTTAAACTGCTCAACATGCTGTTATAATCGCTTATGTATTAGGCGGCAACTGGGAAAGCATGTTGATATGTTAAAGTACTTTTATAAAGTACAATCCTGAAAAACTTATGATTTATATACTGTGCAACAACCCATACGATGCAGATTATTCTTGGGAATGAATTCCCCTAAGCTTCTCTCAAAGAACGCATCCAAGACAATCTGAAGTTTGAACCATGCCAGTCATACGTATGTAAACATTAGGAGTTTGAGGAGTCTGAATTATCTGTTGCGTTTGGTTAAATTAGATATTATGAGATATTAGTAGCAATCGTACAATAATGGCCGATTAGAATTTTGCAATTCGGAGAGCAGAGGATGCGTACGACAGAATAATGTTGATTCGGTTAAGCTCCACAATTTAAAAAACGTGACTGGATGTTCATTCGATCTTTTTAGTGCATACTCATTTGCATATCGCCGAAATCTCTGAAATGAGAGTAAATTTGAATAAATCTTTTTATTTGATATTGATACCAGCAATCAGAATAAGAAGAAAGAATGACTTGTGCTGAATCTCTTGAAATCTGCATAAAAACTAGACCTTCTCATCAGTGTTGCTATCCATTGCTTCTGAAAACTAGTTTTTATCTCCAAAACAACCAAACGACACCTTACCCAAACCGGATCCAATATCTGCCGACTTCTCAGCCATTGGCAGCTTTACATTCGTCTAACTTAAAAGAACAAATTTCAATTCCTATCCCGCGTTAGGTTGCGATGCTGGACGTTGCCATCATTTCCTTGAGTTTGGATTCGTCTCCTTTCGAACATCGCTGGCAAATGGGAAACTAATTAGCATAAAATATTGCACCCCGTCGGGTGTGTTGCTTGTTGCTGGCGATGAATCGCCTTAGATTCTACCAAGCTATTTGATCTTTTGGAGAACACGGCCAAGGGGAAAGCCAGTTTCGCCGCACGCGGGGAGAAACGCAGGTGAAAAGCGAAAAAACCTTACGAACAACCGCCATCGAATGTAAAAGTGTTCACGTGGTCTCGATCGCAAGTGGTCTTGCAAGGTGGGTGCTAGCGTACAGTAAAACTTTTAATTTCAGGCGTCCCATCCCAAAGCGAAAGGGAAGATGGTGCCTAGCACGCAGGGAGTGAAATGTTGAGGAAGGCAGCAGGTGGTGTGGGATGCCCTTGGCAGATCGGTCACCGAAGATTATGGTAATTTATCGAACCCACCGAACTTTTCCATCCAAAAATAAAAGACCTCCCTCCGCCGAACGCTCGAACCAGACGCTCAGGCGGTCATCTGTGCAAGGACGGACTGCAAGCAACACCTTCACCAAAAGCGGCGATAGAAAGTGGCATCAGTGCGATGGATGTTTATTAGAGTCCATTGAATGACCACGGCATGACTGAACGCACGAACGTTTGCATTTTGTAAACCGAACATTAGTGTCTTTTAGCTCTAGTCGCTAACTATGCATTCGACTGATAATCCTCCATAATCAAATGAAAGTTACCCGACTGCTGTGCTGTAAAAAAACCCCGGAAGCAGTGTTTTGACCTTTTTGTGGCGCTACCAGCTTGCTTGGAAAAAAAATCCTAAAGTTCATATGTAAACTATATTAATCGTTAATATTGTTCCGAAGCACCACAGTGCTAATGTGGCAAAGTTCATTTGCATGGAAGCTCTAATAGGATTACTCAAGAAAAAATGGTCCGAAGACATGAAGATACGGAAATAGATTATGCTAAAGAGTAGTGTTTATGGCTGGTAAGTATGCAAAAATGTGCTGCAACACGAGCACATTAATGCATCGTGTATATTGTTATAGCCGATAGCGCCTGGTGTAGAAGTATCTTTCAATGTATTTCTCACTAGTTTAGATGTGGGATGTTACGCCCTGGGATATGTTACTAGTTCCTAGGAATGATTTATCCACACTTTAGCCTACATTGGTGCAACTATTCTTCAGCGAGGCGCGCTTAGGTGTCTACCACATTAATGAGCAGCCTAGTGCAGAGCAATACTGAGGAGCCAACAAAAGAGCGATTAGATTTATGGATGGTTTAAAGCTGCCATAAAACCGAACGTAGGGATCACGTCTCTGGACCTTTAACGATGTGGTGAGGGCTTTTTCAAACCACCAGCACATCTTGGAGACACCAACGGCTTGGGGTACAATTGGGTACTCCCATTAACTTGAAGTCCGCACTAGACACGGTTAGTCAGGCGTACCGCTTAATGCTCGAGCCTACTGTCTAACCTCAAAATTGGTAAAGATAAATCGTTTCCAAGAAGAAATCACAGCGAACCGGCCGACTTGGATGACAATGTTGAGCTGAGTGTAGTATGCCGAATGGACCGCACATTATTCAACACTTCAGTTCGCTTGGTCAAGTTCAGCGCAGGCGTCCCGAATTCGTGGACCAGGTTGTTTGTCCAGTAACGGTCGGTTGAACGTGTTTCAAGGTCTTTTATTTGAATACCTATCGATGGTGTAAATGGATGTTTGCGTGTTGCCCGATCTTGGAAGACAAATCCCGCAAGGCCCCGGTCGGAACAAAAGTGAATAAAACACTTCGCGAAGCATGGTTTGTTTGAACGGTGTTGTCGTTATTGTTTCATCTCGGTTTTATTTTCTTCATCGTATCCCATTGATCGTATCCCTATCTCTCTATCGTACTCGGTGATTTTTCTCTCTCGCGCTCACTCTCTTTCTCTCTAATTAAGTGTAAAAAGTCAACATTTGTAACATAATAAAAAAACAAACACGCACGCACGCACAACCCTTTCGGTTTGGTACAGAAATTGCACCGGAAGAGGTCTTATTACATAGGCAGAAGTTTACGGTGGCACCTTCGTGGAAGAATAGCCAGCACACGCGGCAGGCAGTGTCCTCTGGCCGCGCATTCCTTCGCGTCTTCTAGCAAACTCGCTTGGAACTGGAACGCTAGGATCCCAGGGCGCTTTATACAGTTTGGGCATTGTATTCTTTTGTGGAAGTACGGGTGCCTGACTCCACCAGGTGCTTAGATCTGGCCGACCTGATCGACCTGCGACTGGAGGTTGGTGATGACCTCGCGCGGGACCTGATCGCCGAGCAGCTGGAACAGATCGACGCGCTGGCTTCCGGGGATGGACTCGAGTGCGGCCACCTGGATGCCCTGCTGCACGCCCTGAATCTGGGCGTCCTGCGGGATCAGCTGCTGGGACTGTGCCTGCCGGATCGCTTCGTCGGTGAGTGCACCACCGTCGCGCTGGGGCGCGGCCAGGGCGAGGGCGATGACGGCGAACAGGCAGATTGCAACCTTCATGATGAGACCTGGCGCGAACGGAGCAGAAGAAAACAATACCATGAAATTAACGATCAAAACCGGCTCCTCCTGTACGCTGACCCAATTCCCCTCTCACACAGGGGAACCCTCTTCGTGTGTTGCGAAATCCGCTCTTCGGCGTGGAAAAGTAGGCAATGAAAAGCGTACCCAATCACCCCTCCCACTCCCCCTGGTCACGATAGCAAGCGTGCAGGTAAGCTTCTCGAACGGGTTGGCGTGGTGTTGAAGCGTTTCGTAATCGCCATCCCCCGCTCCTGAAGCACGTCTCCTTGCCGGAGACGCTGGTAAGACAACGCGACGGGCCGAAACCGAAACCTGTGTTTCTTCCTATGATTTTTTGCCGATCGTCTGTCTATCCCGGGGTCCCAACCAGACTCCCTTTCCTTTCCGTTCACTCTGGGCGGCTCCGCACTCTCCACACAACCACCCGATTGTTCTCCAGCGACGTTTGTTTTTTTCCCCCCTCGGGAGAACGATTAACAATTTCACTTTCGATGGCATTGAGCTTTCACACGAACGGCAGGATAGGCTTGATGCTTGAACGATTGACCGCCTGGAGACGCTGGTGTTACGTTAGGGGCGAAATTGGGCCGAACCGTTCATTAATCACCAGCACTGCGAGTACACTGCGATCGGCATCGTCTTGCCACCGGCCAAAACCACTGTTTGCCTTCCCTCACTGGGGACCACTTTTGAGCCACCACGGTTCGCACTCCAAACCAGGAGTCTCCAACGGGCTTACCTGCGTTTGGAAAGTCCTAGAGACGATCGACTGACGAAGACCGGGGAGGATTGTGTGACGACGCACGGTGCGGACACGATGGCGATTAAAGTGTTGGCGCCAGCGGTACGGTTGGTTTTATATCTTCACTCCCCACCCCCGGCTGGCTAGGCGAAGCAGTTTCCGATGCTATCCCTGCGGTGCCCACATCCATTCGCCCGCTGCCCCTATCCCCGCCCCACTCGTGCCCCACACGCCGTGCGCTCTTTTTCTCTTTCACTCGCGACGGTACAATATTTATGTCCGTGGTTGAGGTCTTTTTTTTGTTTTGGTGAAGTGCTTCGGCTTCTTCTTTTTCACTGCACTTACCATCTCTTCCACCTTCCATTTGGATGCTAATGATCGTTTGCGGCTCGTGCTCCGGGCTCTCGACCAGAGATCCACGAAACCGCAGGTAGCCAGAGACCCGGACGAGTAGGAAGATGAGGAGATGATTCTTTGCGGCTCGGTTGAGTGTCTCCAGCAAAGCCAGCACCGATTAATAGGTGCAGAGAACCTCCTGAATGAAGCTAAAAAAATGTTGGCTGTTCTTGACGAAGACTTACCGTTTCGGTGCCATCCATAGACATTTGGGACTAATCGTTCCAGGCACTTTTCAACCAGTGACCGTCGTCACATCATCGACAGAGACATCAACCCAATCAGGTATCGTTTTCCATGAATCATGAGATTTGCTATCGAAAACAGGTTTTCGGACATTATCGTGCCGTCCCCGGGTGGGAGGGAAAAAGAAGAAGATCCCTCTGCCGTTGATCGATTGGGTCCGATTGTTTAAGTGACAAATTCAACAAGTCGGCTATGTGTTGGTGCGCTTAAACTTTAGCTGACGGGTGGCTGTTTGATCGCAGCAACCCGGTAGCAGTTATTCGGTAATAGCCAGACGGTAGCTCATATGGCACACTTTGATTGATGAATCCTTTCATTGAGAATTACCCAACAAATCATCACACACACACATGAAGAAAAAGTGTTTGCCTTCATAAAAACTGTTGTCTTTTGTCTTACATAAAGAAGAAAGTATTGTCTATAGAGCAAACGTCGTTGTACGTTGCAAATTAGAACTTAAAAGCATGGTCCATGTTTTGTTATGTCAATATTGGTGCGATATTTTAGTACAAACGGTGTGTACTAAAACTTGACAAATTTAGCATGCTATAATCGAGTTTGGTTTCACTTATTCCGCTTTAATTAGATTCTTCTGGATAAAACCATTAAACATTATGTTACACAAAAAGTGTTTTTAACCTTTTTATAACCTTTTAATTTCAGTCTTCAATTGTTTCCAAAAATTTTCCAATTCGTTGGTCACTTGTCGAACACATTTCCAAACGTTTAACATGGAAATTTGATTAAAATAATTATTTTACATTGTAAAGTAAAAATAAGTAATAGTAAAACAAGAAACCAGTATTCGAACAACAAGTTAAGTATAATATTTTTTTAAACATTACATTTCTGATAATGTTCTTTACATAGATTGTAAGAAAAACATCACACATTCGTATCGTATCCGTATTGGTTTTCTGTTCAAGTTGTTGCAGGTAAAAAATCATAATAACAACAGATGTTCATCTTTTTGTGTTTCAGAATAATTAAAAACCGGCACTCATCGGCTGCTGGGTAACGTACGCGTCGCTGTCCATGAGCCCAGATTAAGCTTCATTTAAATTCATTATCATGCGATCTTAAGCGAACTGGAATGTCGATTTCTCTGGCCAAAGTTTTCGGATGTTCGAGCTGCTGTTCGAACCCTAAAATGCTGAAAAAAACGCATGATGTATATAGTAACAATTAAAATAGATTTATTTTCCCTTTCTAGTATTCACTATCTTTGATTCGATCCGATGCCTTCAGCGATGCCCGCAAAGGATGCATGCGAACCACGCGCGGTTCTGCTGTAGTAGACTGTTGTTCACGCACACACATGTTTGTACATATTGCAGAAGAAGCCAGCTTATGTTTCATCCCTTAAGAATTAGTGCCCATCAAACGCGCCCACCAGTTGAACACAAATGAACAGTATGGCGTTTGGTGAGGCGATGCGTGTGTTGTGTTTCGTAGAGTCCGGCAGAGTAGTCCAAGTTCGTTTAGGCCGAGTGGGTTTCTACGACGTGTGCGCTTCACCACAGGCATGGTGCGGTGCACTTAAAGCTTCCTGGTGCCGATGCCACCACCGGCGAACCGGCTGATTGCAGCTGTGGCTTAAAAGCGGGCGAGGTTTTCATCTACACTGCGCTGTACGTACGGGTAGACCTGGGGCGCGTCCAGCGGCGTGAGAATCTGGTTCAGCTGCACCGGCTGGTTGCCGGGCACGTTCTCGAGCTGGTTGACGATCGGTGCGACCTGGAACTCGAGCAGCGTCTCGTCCGGGCGAATGTAACCCTTCTGCTGGGCAATCTGCAGCGTCTCCGACCAGAGCTGCTCGGCATTGTATTGGGGTTTGGCCAGCGCCACCGCTAGCACGGCAAACAGACAAAGGATAACCTTCATCGTTCTTAGGATCCTGTGAGATATCGGACATTTGTTAGTGGAATCGGGCGCGGTGGACAGCGTACCAGGACGACCTACCTTATCCAGTGCAGTAATCCGAAACGATAGAACCGTAGGCCGACGATGGCACGCTTTATATGAACCTCTCCCCTCCATCGGGGGCTGTGGAATTCTTGTTCGAAAAATGGCTCATCCTCATTATACGGTAGGTCCAAAAAACTGATCTCGCGCTGACCGGCAGGGTGATATCAGTCCTCCTATATGTGTGTGTATTTTTAAGCAAAGATTCGCTTCGATTCAAACACTAAACCGTCTGCCAACAGTGAGTGAGATACCAACAGCCGTACTGCTCCACGTGCCAAAGTGGGACGGGCAGGTAATTTGCATCTCCTCGGATGCTCAAGATCAGTTTTTGGAACAAGAAATGAAAACTTTTTGGGTACGACGCTCTGTCCGGTGCACGATAAGACGACCACCAACACCAATTTTTAGCATACCGAACGGAGTGGGAAGAACATTCGAAAGCAGACTCGAAAAACGACTATTTTGGGTGAAGTTGTGCGTGGCTACGTATGTGAGCGTGTGTCATTTTTTACCCTTGTTTTGGAGATCTTAAGTGAAAACCGCACCGCCCGTACAGGGTTGTTGTTTTTTTTTGGCTCCGTTTGGGAGAAGATGTTTTTAAAAAAACACTCTTAAACGCCTGTTGGATGTGGTTGGAGCCGGCTTGCTTTACCCGGGACAGGCAGGAAGCAACATTGTGGTATCTTCTTGCTTCTGCACAAAGTTTATTGGTCTGGAAAATATTTCACTCGTTTGCTGAAAATAATCTTCCTCCCGCTGAGAGGGGTTGGAATGTCTAGAGACAGTTGGCGGAGGAGCGTCGTTTTGATTCTTTGGCTGCGGTGCTCCTGTATTTTGGGATCAACGTTCTCGAGCGGTGTAAGGTCGAGTGCGTATCGAGTTTGGTGTTTTGGAGAACGAGACATCTCCTTACGTACCGAGGAATTCAAACATTTGTTCACTGACATCATCTAGTTTTATGCGAGTATTTGTTTATAAGTTTGATTGTTTTTTCGAAGCTTTAAAATGGATGTAAAAATGGGCATAAAGAGGTATTGTTTGTAAAATCAAAATATTGCTATGTAAATTGAATTGGTTATTACTTAAAAAAACAAACAAATAAATTATGTATAAGCACTTTTCTCATGGATTTTTGCACAAAAAATAAGAAACTTCATTTGAACTTGATTCGCATATTTGAATTAGACAAGATTAATGTAGTTGGTATGTATTAATCATATCTACAACTGTGCCGGTCTTGTACGTAAGTGAAGAATTTTGAATCAATTTTCATCATTATAACAGACTGATCAATTAATATTTGTTTTCATAAAACCCATCGAAACATAGGAAAAACACTAGAGAAACATAACAACAATAAACTCAGTTATACAAATTAATTTAGCTATTTTCATTTCCCAACTGTTTGTGATTAGTTTCGATGTTTTCTGGGAAAACTTGTTATGGCTCAATTTATGGTGTTTAGTAATATCATCTAGTACATACTAGGCCTGGTCATGTTTCATCCTGAAATCAACTCCATCGCTCCAAACAATCCAAGGCGAACGAGCAAACGTTGGAGAATCTTGTGCGGGAAGCTAATTTTGGAACTGTGAACCACGATTTTGACGTGTTTTTCTTCCACCTCAGGAACAGGTTTTATAGCACGCATTCTAAGCGCATTGAGTAAACCCAAAAAAAAAATACGAAACGTGAATCGTCCAACAGAAATCAACCAACATTTTGCGTCTATTTTGTGTGTGGATATATAAACTGTCGGTTTATGGCGGCGGAGGCGCTGAAGCTTGACGACAGTGCGCTCGTTGTGTGAGCGATGCATTTTTAGAGGACAATTTCTTCTTCCAGCGCGGTGCGAGATGCTTTTATTGATAGTTCTGTCTCTTTTATCGATTTCGGGTGGATCTTTTATTGCATCCTTTGCATCTCTAATGACATCAGCCTGCAGCGACTGATGAGCAGTCCACAAAAGAAAAAATGCTTATCTTCATAATTGACCTTCAAATGCTTGGCTACAGCAAATAGAAACAAACGAATGGATGCAGGCGGCAACAGTGGATTAGCGAAAATGGTTTGCTCCAAATTGTTCGACTCGTTGCATAAGCAGACGATCGTAAAATAATACGCAACCGGTCACCGATCGTACCTCTCCCGCGGTGCGTGATGTATGTGTGTTAAATTTGCTAAAGGAAGGAAGTGCGCATCGACTGAAAGTGAAACATAATCGATCGCATCGAAAACGCGCACGGGGGCCCGCGTGCCGCCGCGAATATATGGCGCGTGCTGCAGGAGCGAATAGAAGACACATACAAACACACACGTGCGCGCTTAGGTGAAGTGTTTATGTATGTGTGGTGCTAGTGTACCCGACCCGATCCCGTACGTCGATCACGATTCGAAAAGTGATAAACTGTCAACTTTCACTCTCATTTTTCCCTTCGCAACGGGCCGGGCCGCAAAGGGTAGGAGAAATGACCTGGTGGTTCGATTCGGAAGTCACGTTTTCCGTGCGGGTGGAATGGGACCGTTGTTGTTGTTTACAGCTACCTTTTCGTTGGCTGACGCCAGGCGTTGCATCGAGCATCGCTAAACGGCTCTGATTGCTTTCGGATCGTTATGGCTCACGATCGAGAAGCATATTTTGAAGCTCTTTGTTCGCTCATACAATGTGTGCTCTTGTTTCATATTTTATTAAAATTTAAAAGAAGAAACCGAAAATTTAAAAAATTCATTCATAAATAAAATTTATGAAAGCAAAGCAAAAGTCGCCAAGCGTAATTTATGACGCATTTCCCTGCCCACCTTCGACACAAACGAAAGACTTGAGCCGCGTTAGCAACGAACTTTCTTTTTCGAAAAGAAACGCCTGAAAGTATGCCGCACGCAATACACGGAAATGGCTGCCTAGCACCAGGCGTTTCTCAAGCGTTTTGAGAAGAATTTTAAGCGTTTCTGGCTAAGGTTTAACCGTTAAATCACCTAAATTGTATTGGTCGTTGGTAATTTCCGGATGTCTTTCTAAATTAAAAGCCAAACACATTCCGTCCTTCGATATGATCTTCTTGCCGTACCTGTCGCAGCAATATTTATTTCATCCCACATATATATCCATAGTTGTTTGTTGTTTTATTTTACAGTTTGAATAATATTAATTTCACTAACTAGCTACCTCCATTACTAGACTACACAACGCTCTTAGGCATATTTACTGCATGTAGTTTCTGTACCGCGCGCTCCGGCCTCTTACCCATTAAACCGCGACAGATCGCTGTCGCACGGTGCGAATGATAATTATACTTGAACTTTTAGTTTAGTTTATTAATATTAATGTATCGGAAATGAGAACGAAAACCAATGTTTTGTTCGGTTTCAATTTTCATTTGATTAAAAAAGAAATGCTTCACCTCTGTTTGTTCATTTCCCATAACGCACTGGAAACACCTACTGCCCGGTGGCGCAGGCATTCGCTTCCGCCGATCTCCGATATCCCTCACAAACAGAGAGCGACACGGCTACCGCTAGCAATTAGAATAAGATATGACTTCTGACTTCACGTTCGCATGCTGCACTATTATCGTATGTTATTGGCTATCAAATTCACTCACGGTCGTCTTTCGTTCGAGGAGCTGTTCGTACTGATAGAGAGCGCGTTCTCCATTTCTCCAGCGCGTATGTGTGTGTGTGTGTATTTGTTAACAAATAAAAGAAAGATGGCCTAACCCCACGGATGGAAGGCATCCAGATGAATTGGAAGTCGGCGGTATATAAATAGCACATGACATTTAATAAATACGTAGTCGCTAGCGCCTCTCTTTCTCTCTCTCTCTCTCTCTTTCTCTCTCTCTAATACAACACACAACAGTCTCTTACGTGGTGCTAAACTAAAAATTGGGCATGCATGGCCTCGAGGGGTGCGAGTGGAATGAACATAAATCCTGGTGTCGATCCCACTGTCTCGTATCACATCACCCGGGAACACGACAACAAAGTTCCGATCGGTCTCGAGTAAAGTAATGCCTATCCTAAACACAATGTAGCTGTAGTTCCTTGGAAAATCCTCACCATCGTTTTTTTTTGTTTATCAACGACACTGCTAGAACAATATTAGGGTGCGTGAATAAATAATTTGCCCAGGAAGGGAGGGTTGGTTTGTCTGTCTTCAGCTATCTTAACGAACATACGCACACGGACTATACATGCGAACGAGCGGAGTTCAATCGGAGCTGCTGTGGAAGAGGAGAGGTGTAGCTGAGGAAATCTTCAATTCGATGGCACGTAGTACGTGGCAGAGCAGGAAATCCTCCAACAAACTACCATCCAACAACACTTGCCAACCATAGCGGGGAGGACGAGGAGGAGAGGGAGAGAGATTCTTCTGCACTACAATCCAACTAAATGAAGGTTTAGTAGCAAGGGAAACCAACGATCCGCATCCATCCCTTGGGTCGGTCGGTTTCAGGAGGGCAAGCGGGTCGTTCAGTGGCATTATAGACTTAGAACTGGCACCTTTTGTCTTTGACTCCACCGCACCGCGTGCTTCCATCTCAAACGCCGGTCAGCGTAGGCGTCCCGTCCCGTTCGCCCGCCGGTTCCAGCTGCTGCACCTTCTTCGGGATGGCTTCCTCCGCCGTGGCGTTGTTTTCGTCCTCGTCGTACTTCAAGCTCTCCACGTCGTTCTTTGGATTATGCTTCACACTATCCGACTGTTCGTCCGCGGTGACGTTCGCGGGAGAGTCAATGTCCAGGAGCGGCTTCGTGGACGTGCTAGCTTCCGCACTTCCCGCCAGCTCCCCTTTGCCGCTGGTTTCATCGTCTTCCTCCTCTTCGGAACGATTTTCGATGGCTTTCGATGGCTGGGACGCTGGGGTGGATCCCACCGACTGCTGCCCGCTGCCCTCTCCAGCATCCACATACTCCTCCGAGCCCATTTTCAGCATCTGGAAGTCACCGGGAGAGGTGCCGGCACCGCTCGCCTCGTTTTCGAGCTGTTCCTCCGAGGAGCTGTTGCTGCTACCCTGCGTTCCATTCACACGTTCCCATTCCGGGATGAGCAGTGGTTCACCTGGTGATCGTAGCTGTGGCCGAGGTTCTTCCTTTAGCCAGGACGGTGAGTTGGACGCTGCTTCTTGACTCGCCGAGAAACCTTCCGTCGTGGAGGACTCCGTGCTGGATGCGGTGTTCGGGTGATCCGTGGTGGTGGTGGTGGTGGTGGTGGCTGTGGTAGAGTTACGCTTCAACTCCATCAGCACATCGGCGAGGATCTTTTCCTGCTTCGCCGGAGCACTCTTCGGATGATGATCCATCTCCATCTCCATGGCCGGATGGTCGAGCTGCGGTAGGCTGAAGTCTTCCGGGATCGGCTGGAACCCAGGATCGATGAACTCTTTCTCGTTGTCCTCGATGTAGGTCGCGTGCGGTGGCACCAACTCATCCGCTACCGGTACGGGATGTCGTGGGACGTACCCGGCAGTGGATGACTCCGCCGAACCCGTTCCGAGCGTTGGTCCGTGCTCATCGGATGAGCTGCCCGGTGGTTCCTCCGTGTAGTAGTGCGTATCGTAGATCATCTCATCACCGGACGCTTCCGAGCTCAGCGAGATCGATAGATCGGAGAGCGTCGTACTACCTTCTTCCGCACTGGTCACACTTATGGACGCACCCGCCGTCGTATGCTCCTCGTCTTGCTGCAACTTGGCCGGTTCCTGAGACGCTCCCATGTGCAGAAAGTCTTCCTTGCTAACCGAAACCGGCTCTCGCGTCTGCAGCCTGTCGGTATCGTTACGCTCCTGCGAAGTAAGTGCACTCTCCGGACCTTCGGTGTAGAAGACTGTCTCGTAAAATTCCTCCGATGAGCCACCACCCTGCTCGGTGGATCCTGCGTGGTACACCGTCTCGTACGCCCCACTAGAATCGGCCTGCGTCGAAAGTGTTTCCTGTTCCTGCTCCGTCGAGTGCGACAGCTTCAGCTTCTTCGATGACTCACGTCCACTCTCGGCCGCTGGCGAAAGGCTGCGCTCGGTGTACATCTCCTGATCGTAGACGGTATCATCCTCACCACGCTGCAGTCCCTCCACCTCCTCCACCTGGATGACGGTGATCGGTTTCGGTTGGTTGTGATCTACGATCACCAGCTTGTCACCGATCTGTACCACCGCCGGTAGAGCGTTATCCTGCTTGGAAGGCTTCATGTTGCTCTCGGACACGACGTCCTCTTCGTGTGGGCCACTTGTGGAGGGAGCCAGCGAAGGAGCTTGCGTGGTGCTGCTACTCGACCCCGAGCTAGGCGACCAGGTAGACGAGTCCGCAAACTCCTTAATATCTATCCACTCTTCCGACTCCGACAGAGTCGAAGAAACCGTTCCGACGGTGGAGCTTTCCGCCGACTCGAGTCGGTTTTCCGCCGAGGCAGAAGTCTTCACCGCCGATTCCTCACTCGCCGACCCATCGCTCACATTCTCACCCTCCGAATGCATCCCATCACCGTCCGGCGTGTGGCGTACGATTTTCGTACCATTCTCCCCATCGTCGTCCGGCACGTGCACGTCGAGGTGTTCGAGATTGACGAGCTCCTCGCTTTGGGATGAAGAATGCTCGGCGGACGCTTCACGATTAGCTGCGGCAAGCTGTTGCTGCTGCTGCTGCTGTTGCTCTTCCGCACTCGGTCGGTTGTCGGTCAGACGAATCTCTTCCGGTTTGGTGATTTCTTTGATCTTGATACCGAGCGGATTATCGTTCGAAATCGCCGGTCCACTGCTGACCGACGCTGCCGTCGTCGTCGTCGTCATCGTTGTTGCCGTCGTCTGGTGCTTTTGAAGTCCTGCGAGATCCTCGACCTCGGCCGCATAGTTTCCCTTCACCTCGTTCGTTTCCTCATCGTTTCGCTCGCCACCGGTCGCGTCCTTCGTGCTGGTGTCGGTGATTTTAAAGTTTTCTGCAAATAAATAAAAACCAGCACGCGTGAGGACATTGCTTCCGATGCGATTAGGAAGTCAGGTGGCAGAAGCGCACCAGACCGTGGTCGGTCCAGACCACTCAGGTACTTACCCAGCGGTGGGCAGTTGTCGTACTCCGGGCAACAGCGACCGGGAATGTACTTCGGGTCGCAATCGTTGCGTTTGTAACAGCTCACTTCACTGCAAGTAATTTCTCCTCCTGGAAGTGGGAGAATAATGTGACAGAGTGAGTTTCACCGAACCGAATAAACTTAATAAATGAAATTATCGAACTAAGCTGCTGCAGGCGACAAACTTCCAAGCGAGCAATAATTTTTATCGCAATCCGTGAAGGGAAACTATTAAAGCATAAGAGAATCGTTGGTACAGTGCGAGTTGCTTATTTTCTCCATACATTTTGCTACTCTATGTGCTTTCAAGAAACTCAAGATAAAGTTAAATTCAGCAAGATTCACAGGTTCACTCGATCATTTCTTACTTTTCTTCATATATTTATTGAACAAGTATCCAGATATTTTTTTATTCGTTTGGAATATTTTTGAATATCCACTTACTACTTATGTTCAATATTGTTAGATAGTGTTCTGGTTTATGTGAATCTCTTGCAACAATTTTCAACGGATTTTCAATTGCAAAAAATTTCCAAACATTTCGACATGTAATTATTTATTAATTTACGCTTCTTTGCTTTTTATTTATATTTCATTTATTACTTATGCCTAGATTTATTTATGTACAGACTTTATGACTGTATATGTATATCATGTTAAATGAACTATATAATACGTAACAAAATACTAAAAAAAAAAATAAACAACCTATAAAACAATATCAGATTTTAGTTTAAAAAACGGATCAAATTCTTGTGATCGAGTATGCACTTTTTTCTATTTTCATTTCAGCGTAAAGTCCTATGAAACAAGTATAAAAAAATTTAGGAAAACTGAGAAAGCGTTCCTAATAAAAAGAGTAAGTGTACGTTTTTAAAAGCGCTTTAATATTGTTTAAGATTTCAATCAATTTATAAAAAACTAAATGAGATATGTTATTCACGATATGTATGTAGAAATTATTAACAACTTACCCTGACAATAACAGGCCCGGCAAGGTGTGTTCGGGTCGAAGACTTTCTCGCCGTTCGCGTACGTTTTACCATCCCGTTGACACTCTGCCGGTGTACGAATACAAAGAGCGAAATTCAATTAATAATGTCGTGCACAAGCACAAACAAAAAAAGAAGTGGTTCATCTTGATAGGAACCGTCCCGAAGTGTACCGCAGGTCATGACCCCGACCTTTGGGGTGAGGGGTCTCGCCCTACGTCCTACGTACCGCACTGATAGTCCGGGCAGCATTCGCCGGTTTTCTGGATCGCTCGGCAACCGTGCTTCTTTTCGCACGCTATCGCCGATCGCTCGATGTAGGAACCATCGTACAGGCACATGTCACTGGCCGCCGTTGCTATCGGTGGCATCGCATAAAGCCAGTGTCGGTCCAGTGTTGGACGCGAGCGCGTAATCGTCCGGTGGAGCAGGAGAGAACGTGAACGAAAGAGAGAGAGAGAGCGAGACGGAAGGAATTTTAATGAAAGTTTTCACTTTTACACTAAGCCAATTTCGGAGCGTCGATTCCGCCGCAACAGCTGTCCGGTGTACGTTCGCGAACAGATGAGATGAGCGAAGGTGACTTACCGTTGCTGCTGCCACTACCGCTCGGAACGTCCGACGAGGTGCTGTCAGGTGCTGTTGGAGCGGCTGCCGAGTTTTCTACATAAATCTCACGGATCATGCGCCGCGATCGGATCACGGGTCCTGTGAAGGAGATAGCAATCATGAGCTCTAGTGTGTTGTGGTGTTGGGATAAATTGAATTTGAGAAGTACAAAATCTAAGTTCATTTTGCTCTTCCTCCAGATACCTCTAGACATCTGGAAAAGCATTTCAACAATGTGCTTTCATGTACCTTAGGTGTATGATTCAGGATAGGTGTAACCAAATGAGCTTAACATAGTTATCTATACATGCAATCAGTATCTCCATTTACTTGCCACATCTTATCGTAACTTGATCTCAGATCATCATGATCTCTCTACCTTAATACTAGAGCAATAAAAGCCCCAAACAAAGCAATCAAATTAATCGACCACGAGCACGCACAAGCGGGTGATTCATTCGTTAGCGTTGGCAACAACTCCAGTGGCGTAGCTGGAGCCTTCCTGGTACAAATCCGCCGGCAATCATGAAGGTTCTAACCAAAACAGTGATCACCCATTAATATCCTAACTTCCGCGATGAGTAGTGCGGCGCAAAAAATCCGAAACTCCATGTCTCCATCAACGCTGGGGCCGGAATGTCCAGATCCGGTTGGCGAAAGAATCCTTAGTTCTGCTGGGCGCGTACTCATCACCGGACGAAGTGAGCCCTATAATTTCGCCTAATCACAATTACCGATCGTGATCGTGTCATTGGCCGGGTGGTAGCTGGTGAGGAGCAGAAAAATTAAGAAAAAAAAACCTAATGCGGAGAGCAGCTAGCAGACATCGTTCGACGGTGAGATCATCCTCCTAGGTGGAAATAGTTCGCGTCTCCCACGGTGGGAGCAATATCTGCAGAGTCACTAAATGAGTGGCTAGGCCGGGCGTTAAAGCATCTTTGCATCCGTGACGGAACCGACGATCCATTTTTCTCCCGCGGCCCGCGAAGTGTGTGTTGGTCCCTAGCTGGTTGCCCTTAGCAACCAAATGCGCCTCACTTTTCGTGCGCAATCCATGATTTTCGCAAGCTCATGAAAACAGCGTGTTTTTTTCTTTTGTATTCTGTGTCATTCCAAACGGTCAAAGATTCCCTTCCATTTCACGGCGTAATTATCTTGCACACCGCAGCTCGCTCCTATGATGACGCTCGCGGCAAAGCCCCGCCGGCTCGTTAAGAGGCCGACCGCAGGAAGCAAATAGACAAACAAGAACCATGCTCAAACGCATTCGCGTCTGTGCGCGCATCGGCGTCTGCCCGCCTCGAATGTGCATCCGACTGGCCGTGAAGAGATCAACTCGCAAACAAAACCGGGATGACAAATAGTCGCTCGGACATCGGGACGCCCGGCCAAAGTCCACGCGTCGGTCGGTGCAAACAGAACGCGAACGTGCGCGGGCTTTTTGTTGGAGAGAAATTGATTTTCTTCAACACCTTTCGGAACCGAAGGCAGGGGAGGTCCGTGGAGGTGACGCTGACGAAACTCATTAATCAGTGGCCGTCAGGGCACGGTGGGCAGGCGGGGAAGAAGTGGCCAGCATCAATATTCGCATGATTGTGGCAAACAGTCGTCATGCCGGTCGCGAATCAGGTGTGGTTCTGCAGAGTCGCTCGAAGAAGCCGTTCCAAACGATCTGTTTGAGGTGTAAATGAAGCATTTCCCAAGTGCAAAAGATCAAACTGAGACCGCCAGTTGGTCGCACTGATTGGGTTCGGTTCGAGCATGAAGTGTTGTTGAGTAGGCGCTGGAGTTGGACACTGCAAAAGCTTAGTCTCTAATTAACCTTCTGCGCAGAAGCTATCTCGTGCTGGTCGTTCTAGTCCCTGAGGCCGTGACGAAGACTGTTTCTTAATCTTTTCTGCCTACCTCCACCAAATGCGAACCCGCTTGGTGTAAGGTGTGCCAAGTTGCATAACAATTAGCAGTGCATCGTTCAGGGCGAACTCACCTGACATTGACCTCCAGCTTTTGGCCGGCTCAGGTGGCATTTGAGTCAAAAATCTTGGAATTGCAGCCGTACCCTTGGAACCGGCCCGGATACGGGGTTTTGCGAGCGACTCCAAAACGGAAACAAGACACCTCCCCCTCCAAAACCCGGTACCTCCCGGTAAAAACCGCAAACGCGACATCCGGACGTCATCGTCCTCCGGATGGGCGGTTAGAGATAGACGCGGAAATTTGCATAATTTGCATTCCTCTTTCTAACTTGCCCGCACCGGTGTAAGGTTGAAACGGTACGGACGCCACAGGGAAGTTGGGCCTTTTTTGTGTTGCTGCTTTCCATAGCTGCTCTTCCGCCGCCCGGCCCAAGGTTACCAGGCCACCGGGTGTGTTGGCCCTCCGGCGTCGGTATCTTCGGCCGCGTTGGGCAATAAAAATGCAACAAAACCACACACACGCGCACGGTTGCCCACGACTTGTTGAGGAAGGTTCAGGTTTCAGCAGTGGTCAGCTGTTTTTATGCTTTCTTTGCTGGCAGAAGTTTCAAGAGGAGGAAGAGCTCGAGAAGGTTTGATCCGTCCACTTGGGGATGGATGGGCATAATTTGAGAAGTTTTTGAATTGAAAAAAAAACAGCGGCGGAAAAGAAAAGATACACCGCTAGGATATATAGGTGCTTCCGTAATCGCGTCTAGAAGGGTCATGCGGGTTTTGGTGGTGTCCGCTTTCACTTGGTGATAACAGTGCAATAAATTGCATTGCCCAAACAGGCGGCACGAGCGTGACGCAATCGTCCAAAAGCAGCCACACTGGGACATGACAAACAAGTCGTTAACGAAACACATCTTCCCACAAAAGCCGCGAGATATCACTTGACGAGACACATTTCCGATGCATCGAATAAGCGATTAAAACGGGGTGTTGGGAATAAACGCGTGTTTACACGAGATTATGCAACCTTCGCCCCGCAAGGGTAACGCCTGTTTGCGGAATTTCCGTGACAAATTTGATGCTGTTTTGTTGTACGGCATGTCTGGGGTGACATCTTTGACTCGCGAGAACTTGTTGGAAAGTCCGAATCTAGTACACTCGACATTTGAATGTCGTTAAGGACGACTACTCTGTAGTTATTGGAGGTGGTTTTTGCCTTTTTGGACATCTAGACTTCCCCAGAATCCCAATAAACGCTAGAACATTGTGCAAGTCACCGGCTTGCCTCTTATTGGAGTTGAGGTATTGATTATCTATACATTTGCTCAAGGATACCCACGCAGCCGACCATGGCACGCTTCGTCCTCGACGAGTACGCGGACTTTCCCACTAACGTTCTCCTTCGCGGGAAAGAATACCCAAAAACTTCCCCAGCCGCTGAGCGGAAGTAGCAAACCGATTTAATGGATGGAACTCATTCCGGACCCGTGCTGATGACCTTTACCAACGCGCTGGGCTGGGTTCTACGGGCGTACGGGTTTGTGAGAAACCTTCGGCAAACGGTTCGTGACAATGTTTCAAATTTTGTGACCCATCACCGCCGGGGCCGCCGGTCATTATCATCGGAGACACGAGAACACGTTGCGAATGTGTCTTGCAAGCGTAATTAGCACACAGCACGAGGACCACCGGGGAGCACCAGAAGCGCGTACTGCACGAAGGTTAAGCCATTCCAGAGGGCGACGTTACCCAGCGAGGGTTACCTCCGCACGATGACCGGCAGGACGCATCGTAGGGACCCGCCAAAAGGGTTGCGTGTTGTTTGTTCTCCGCGGTTCAAGGTCACGAAACATGCGGCCACGACCAAGACTATTCGCGAACCGTGTGCGCGCGCGTGTGTGTGTGTATTTGTGTGTGATTGTTTTACGCGATTGACGAGCTGTCGTCGGGTTTCGGAACGCCGGCTAGGACGTGCATAAATCGCCCGGACGCGCGCCCAGTCCCCACTCTATGGTGACAGTATTATGAGCCATTTTTAACAGCCAAGAATTTATGCCCGCCCGCACCGGACACAGCCACCAACCAACGAAGGATGACGCATTCCTGACGGTCCCATCCGGTCGCCGCCGGACCGGTACGGTTGCGGTTAATTGCATTCAAATTAAGCATAATTCATCCGGGGCGTAAGTTATAGCTAATGCAAACGCGGCAAGGTAAATTATTCTTGCGATGTGACGACAGTGGTAGCGGGGGTGGGCAAGCAGGAAATCAATACAGCGAATGCCAGCTAAAATTACCCTTTGATGGTCGTTGAAGAAGGATGCTTGATGAGGGGGAGCTTTTGTTTTATTTATTTTTTTCATCGGACTTAGTGCATGTTGTATTGGAATTATCCGGAATAGCTTGACATGTTGAGAAAATTGACCAAAAATGCATTAGTTCGTTTTTCAACCAGAAATAATCTTGTGTTGCACTTATAATTACAGGATTTTTGTCAATTTGAAAGTAGGTTGTTTTAATGTGAATTTGGTATCTTTTTCGAACGGTTACTAAGAGTTGTAGTAACCCATGAAGTAGATTTCTACTTATTTGAAATCTTTCAAAAGAAAATTTCTCACAAATGCATTAGTTTGTTTTTCAACCAGAAATAATCGGTTTTTTGCACTTATAATATCAGATTTTTTCAATTTTAAAGTAGATTTTAATGTGAATTTGATACCCTTTTCGAACGGTTACTAAGAGCTGCCATGAAGTAGATTTCTACTAATGTGAAATGTTTCAAACTAGTTTGTTTTCAACCAAAAAACATTTGTTTTTGCATTTATAACAACTTGAAGGTAGATATCAAAGCAAAATTTGTACCTGAAACGTTTCTAAGAACTGCCCACGAAGTAGATTTCTACTTATATAAAGTGTTTCTAATGTTGAGAAAATTCACCAAAAATCCATTAGTTCGTTTTAAACCATAAAGTTTTTTTTGCATTTATAAAGAGATTTTTCTCAATTTAAAGGTAGTTTTCAATGCCAAAATGTACCTTTTTCAAACGCTTACTAAGAGTTGCCCATGAAGTAAAATTCTACGTATGTAGTGAGAGCCTACGAGGCAGATGAAAGCTTGAAAGCTTTGAAAGCTTTCAAATGAATAAGCATGTTTATATAGTCCAGTTTCCATGCATGCAAAAAGCATCCACCATGTAAGCAAAGGGTATTAAAAATGTTTTAAAATCAATAAATTCTTCAAGTACGTTCGATACACATCAATAAAACATTCATTGTGAAAATTTCTCCTTTTCTATGCTGATAAAGTACATCTAACGCCGAATCTTGTACATTCGGCTCTCCATTAACGTCCTAATTGCGAGTGTAATTAACATTTCCCACTACGATATCGTGCGTGATGAAGTGCTCGCTTAGAATATCTCTCTTCCAACACCTGCTAGCCACACTTAGCGGCGTTGTAATCCAATTTCCGCTACACCGATGATCTCTTAGCCGCATTAGCCCTTGCGCGCGCCCGCCTTTTTAAACGCGCATTCGCACTCACGCTTGCACGCCAGACAAAACACGGCCAATTAAGTTGTTTACGACTCCGAGCGGCAACAATAATGCGACACGGCTCTCGCACGTGCACCGTGCACATGCTGATATCTCCACGGTTGGATCCGTAACAAACGGCTCCCTCCGGGCGGGGTTTGAGAACGGACCGAAGCGAGCGGGAAAGTGAATTCATTTCTAATTTCTATTCGAAATCGGGTTCGGGTGCGAGCGTTTGATGCAATTACTCACCGGCCTGTGCGAGGGACGCCGTGAGAAGTAGCAGCAACATCGTTGCTGGCCACCGGTTCGTGGGCTTATCGACCGGGCCCATCTTCGCTGTCTCGTTTGCTGGACACTGCTGCTGCTCCTGGTGTTGGTTGATCTGTGGAGGTGGAGAATGGAAAGCCAAAGTTTAGAGATGTGGAACTGCGATAGGCACTAATGCTGTCAGCGGCCGGGAATCGAAGGCGTATCGCCTGGCAGAATAGGTCGGAAATAGATCACGAAAGTGAAAGACCGTGGCGTTGCAATGAGGTGAGGCTTGTGCGATAGATAAAATGGCTAGGTGTGTTGGTGAACTTGAACACCGAACAGCTGGTGAAAGCCTCACCGATAGGCGACTGGCGGGAGACAGGAAGTATTGGTTGGCCGCAACAACAGTGAGATATAATAATAAAAAAAAAAAACGAACTCCCAACTCCGTCTTTCGAGTCGTAGTCGTGACACCGTGGCTCGACTTCTGGAGCACCACATGGCGACTAGCCCGCCCCGTTCTAGGAGTGGTCAGAACAGAAGCCGCAGACAAAAAAAAGGGGATTGCCCGTTATTTTAAGCACCCGGCCGAGGTTGAACCTGACGGCGGGATTGGGAGGTACGAGAACTTCCAGCACGTCCTAGCCGCACTGACGCATGCACGATCCAAAGGTCAAGTGAATTTATTGCCACCAGGGAGTAGTTGGCAAGTTTGGACGCGTGTTAGCTTCCACCTGGTCAGGGTTGGGGTGGTATTCCCGGGTGGCGGCACGTACCATATGTTCGCCGGGAGCGGTCGGGAGAACACGGAGTGCACGGTTTTACGACCCTAGCTCATTGACCGAAAGCATCGCCCGTGGGCGGAACGTGACACGGCGGTGTGGTGGACGGTTTATTATGTCACCGTAGGGGCAGCATTGGCCAACTGGGAGGTATTTAAGGGGAGCCAGTCGGTCGGTTTCGCTCGCTAATGGGTAGAATTTCACGGTTTTTATATTGAACAGAAGTTACGATTTTTTACTGCCTCAAGGAGGGAGAGAAAGTGGGATCATAAAAATGTTGCGGATGCTGCAGGGAAGCACTTTCCATTTCAAATGAGCTTTTTACATTTATTTGACAAAAAAAAACAAATCTTTCTCGAATGATTAAAAATGAAAAAAATATAAAATTTTCAGCAAACTATCTTATTTACAAGTATTTTATTAATGTACTGTTTTGGTTTTATTTATTGATGGTCTTCCTTTTGAATAATGTCATTTATTTTAGAAAAATTTTTGAGTCAAGTCAAATTAGACCAGAGATTAATGGAAAATTCTTACAAATATTCTGAGAAGAGAAGAATTAAAGTCCTAAATCTCTTCCAATTTGGGTTTATCTTGCTGCGGCTCCTCTTACTGATCAACCGATGTTTCAACCTAGGCGGATAGTTAAAATAGAACACATTTCTATTATAAAGTAATATACGATATCGATGGATATCGATGGTATCGATGGGAAAAACATCAATAACTAATCTCAAAACAGTTCATTTCATAGTTCAACGAACGCTTGCAACAAATCGTGTGCCATAAAACCGTCAACCTAACTTTCCTTACCAGTCGATTTCTCTCGTTTCTCGGGGCAATTTTGTGGTCTTTCTTTGATTTTGATCTTACGTTCGGTTCTAGTATCATCGGACCGATGGATGCATCACTATTTAAAGGGGTGTGGTTTAGAAAGTGAACGTCGACAAGTTTGCAGGCCAACAAACCTACACTGGTGTGTCATCAGACTGGCGCACTAGCACAAAAACAAACAAAACCCGCCCCTCTCTGGCAACTCCCGCTCTCTCCACTGCCAACGCACCGGAACCGGGACCGGGAGTGGCAGAATTATCAACAAAACAGCAACACATAAAAAGTGAAAATCTAGGTCAACGCCGCCGCTGGTTGGAGAAGGTAAAAGTAGGGTTAGAAAATGAAGTTTCGGTGCTATTCGGAAAAATGGGGAAAAAACAAGAAAAAACTGTATCTAATCGTTGCATAGAGCACGAATCGATGAAACGAACACAACAAAGTAAAACACTTGCTAGGGAGGAGGAGAAGGAGTACATAAGCATTCCATAATGGACGGTGGCAAAAGCTCACCATGGTGAAGATACAAACACTCCTAATAAAAATGGAAAAAACTGCATAACCTCTGCCCGGAACCATTCCGCACGCCAGGTGTGGAGGCACCGTGTGTAATGGCTCACACCGGAAGGATGAAGCTATGTGTGCGTGTGGCTTGGCGTTTTTTTTGGAAGACACGGGTGGACAAAACCCGAGCACGCCAACTAACCGACACGCGTATGAAATAGTTCACTTTCGTGTGATGTGAAGTAGTGGTAGCGTTCAAAAGCGACCTCCTGACGACGACTAACTAACAAACCGCTTCTTCCAATTCCTCCCCAAACTGCCTACCCCTTTCGCTCGTGCTCACGGTAGGAAGGTATGTGCTGAAATAAATCATAGTGATAGACGCACAGATACGGGGCTACGGCGGAATGGTATGTGAAAGACAATGAACAAAAGCGTAACGATAACTGCATGTCCGCACAAACACAGCCCAAACCGCGCACCGGCGGACGTGCGGTGTGGTAAACAAACCAAAGGCGCACACAAAATGGAAGCAAGCTAGTGTGCCAAAATGTCCACGCACGCCCGTGAAGAACTCGCGAGACTTCTCCACTGCACCAAAATGGGGGAAGGGGTGCAGTACCTGCGCGCATTAATTACAACAAAATCATAGACCTCCCGTCCTTCCTTTTCGCGCGAAATAGGCTACTTCAGGCTGAACTTGGCATTTAGCGCTTCTTGGCCAGGGGGACCTTCTCGGGTAAAGTTCCTCTTCTTCCCCGCCATTTGCGGTGAAGATTTATGAGGATTGTGAAATATTCTTGTGCGCTTGTTTATGCGCGTACCGAAAATCGATTCCAATGACTAATGTCTTTTTGTTTGCCGTCTGTTTGTTCAATAATGTTTCGAAAAATGGTTCCCAAAGTGAAGCGTGCATGATGACTTGCTCGTATCCGATGCGTTTGATCTTCGGTTCGGGATCGCTTCTGTTGCAGCGGAGGAGGGATCCAATCCGAATGGCTTGGCCCTCGCGAAACGGAAGTGCTGCAGATATAAAGTGCGGAACTAACGGAACAGTTTCCAAATTGGGATGGTATGGAATTCCTCCAGTCGTACTCGTTTTGTTTTTGTTTTTGGTTTTGCCGATCAATACTTGTAGCATCACTTGTATGCGGGTGTTGTTGCTTTATGCTGGCAGCAAGCAAGCAAACATGAGAGCGGTGATCGCACGGTGACATGAGCCGGTAACAGAGCAACTGCACAAGGTCAATGCTATAAACGCACGAGACACAAGATACCAATGGGCCCAACCCTGAGTCTGCAGAGGCGTGTGCACAAACACACGCACACGCACAGAGTCCATCGAAATCGGTTAACCGGCTCGGTGTCACTCGGTAGGTTTCGAATTTTCATCCAACAGTGCACCGAATTCAGGCGTTCCAACGGTAGTCACGTACACTGGTTGACGTTGGACGTCTGGTCCGGTCCGGTCCGGTCCGAGTACTCTAACTAGCCTTCGAACACGATTCGATAGGTGTGTGAGTGTGTGTAACAGAGTGTAAGTGCGGTTGAAAGTACGTCCGATACGGAGAGGTGTTGGTGATGGCAGTGGCCAAAAAATACTTCGATTAGAGAGCACCTGAGGAATGATCCTGAAGATTTCCATGTGCTGGAAAATGTAGCTTCTATCTTCCTGGTTTCACAACGAATGACTGACAGACTGACCGAATGGTAGTAAAAAATTCGACCATCAAAATCAATTTAAAGAAGACGTGCGGAGTAAGCGTGACGTGGACAGAGACGGATTCCAACGACCCTAACCGATTTGTCCAACCAATTTCCTAACCTAGTCGAGACGATCGTCACGTGTATGAATACTTTAATCCATCCACTTCCTCACCGGGTAGCTCCCTCCCGGAGCAGTAGCATGATTTCCTTAGCCGAAACGAGCTTCCACACACGGTTGGACCACGTTATTAGCTTCTTATCGACATTAGGATGGGTACGACGCGGGACGGGGAAAGTTGCGGTCTAGACGAGCTCATTCATTGCAGTATTCATTCATATTTAAACGAGTTGTGCTTCGGTGTCTTCTAAGTGAGCAAAACAATGTTTCGGCTCGAGTACGAGTCGATAAACGAAGATACCTAACGACTAGCTTTAAAGCTTAGATCACTAAGGCGGTGCACGAGCCTTAGCACAGAATCAATACTTCTTCTTCGCACATTTCGTAGTGCATTGCGCATATTCATGAATTGTTTTTTTTTTAGCCGCCATCGCGTATCGCAGCTGATAGCTCGCAAACATCCCGCACAAAAAAACAGAGCGTCAGCAATTCGGCCAATATCACCAAATGCATTATTCATGCACAGTTGCAGCGTTTTGCGTGGCCCATGGTCGAGTTTTCGTTCCTTCGTGTGACGGCTGTTCATAGCTGCAGCGGCCGCACGTTTGCACGAACGGGAGGTTATTATGCACGGTTAGGTAAACGGATGTACCGTGTGTCCAAGCCGTGTGTCGCGGCAGACAATACTCCCAATTTCAGACGTTATCGGACAAACTAGCCGTCTGATTAGGAGCGAGTCTCGTGCTCTGCTGTTGTAGAATTTACGTCCAACAGATGACGCTATTGCACGCGTGGGCAAGAGAAGAAGCGAGGCATTGATGAGGTGTGGACGGTGACATTTATAAACTATTGCAGTAGCAATCATTCTACGCCCGGACTAGTCTGTAGATTAACTAAATAATAAATGACGGAGGTAGTCTGATAGGACGGGGAAACAATTCAATTAGGACGCCTCGGTTCTGTTTGAATCCAGAAATAGAATCTAATTCTGATGACCCAAGGACGCCGGTAAGTGTGTGATGAAATATTATAGATGACTTTATTATGGACACCTGTAATTTTTTATAGGCGTGGATAACGCACTTGACGACGCCTAAAATCCTCTTCATTCGATGAATCATTTCTTATTTCTTGGCGGTCTTGTTTGGTAAAGTATGAGTAACATCTGTGCACAGTAAGGCGATCAAATAATCGATCGGTATTGCCGTTTCTCCAGCACTAAGACCCTCTTATTTGTAACCCATATCGTACAAGGAGACAGTAGAAGGCACCTTATCAGGAGGGCAAATTTTACAGCTTCAACAAACATTTTCATCGCCGTGCACCGCGACAAGTACCGCAACTTGTTTGGGCAGTTGTTTTTTGTTTTGTTCTGGGGATTGTTGTTGTTTTTTTCATCAAGCAATGAGTAATTAGCTTCTGCAGAAACGCGCGCGCGTTCGGGAGCCGGAATGATATGGCAAATACGGCAAATGTGTCTATTTGACGATCGACGCTGATCGGTAAAATGGAGCGAATGACTTCCTTCCTTAGTGTGCTGGAGTTCACCACAGTGACCCTGGAGGCGGAAGCAAACAGCAGCGAAACTGCGGCAAAAAAAAAGATATTAGGCCACACACAAAGAAGTCGGCTCGAAAACGTGTTGTGCTAAAAATAGCGAAGCTGCTGGCTTATTAGCTTATTCGGTCCGGAATGAGCAATAAAAGAGATAATTGAATTGAAATTTTTTTTTTGAGGAATTTATGAACCCAATGAACTCTCTTTCTCATTTCCAGTGAGGTAGTAACAAGAACGGATCTACACACAATGTTAAGGCACGGTCAAGAGACATGCCAGATTACCTAACTCCCATGGCGTTCCGTAATTAAATCATCATCTTTCACGCTTTGAACGGCTAATTCGTGTGTCGATCGATTTATGATCGAGCGCATCAAACTTCACGAGCACCCGGCAAGTGTGGGTAAGAGCGTAGAAAATTTCTTACCATCCTAAAAAAAACTACAAAAACGGAAAGCGATGAAAAATGCCGATAGAGATCACAGGTTTTCCTTTCCTTGGTTCGATGCACCAAATTACCTGCAGCAAACAGCAACAAAATGCGAGAGAAAAAAAGGTAAAACTTCACACAAAACACGGCCACAAAATATGGCGTATTACGCAATGGCGACACACACGCGTTTTTGGGCCGGGAGGAAGCTCTACCAGCGTTCCGTGCGCATTGTTGAAGCATCGTTACTGCCACTGCCCACCACTCCGAGAGCTGGCGGCATTCGGAAGGGGACACGACACTTCGAGAGGAAATTTGTTGCGAATTCGTTGATTGTGCTGCGATCGCGAAACCCCCGTTACCGCGGGTTTGCGGGGATTCATTCCGATCACCCGTTCCGTGGGCCTCCTCGGTTTGTGTGGAGGAAAGAGAGACACGCGTTAACGAGGGAAAGAGTGAAGAAAAAGCACCTCAGTGCTCGGTGTCATTGGCATTGGGTGAGTGCGGCGATCGGTGACGTCAGGAAAATCTGACGCAGATCGAGATGGATGTGACGTCGGATCGGACGGACGGGTTCATCCGGACCGGCGTGTTCATCCGCTCCGATCGGGTCAGGTTCGATGAACACACGCGGGGGCTTGTGTTTAAAGCTTTCCAGGCTGTGCGTCGTTCGATCCGGGTGACCGTTGTTGGTCAGGAAATGAGGTGAGGAATGATTGGATTGCACCATCGGGTGTTGGTGTTGGCCCAGAACCAGTTTCGGTGGCGGAAAGAATGTGTCGTCCACACGCGTGTGTTGTTGTTTTCGGGACCGAAACACGCAAGCAGTACCTATATGGAGTTGGATGCTCTTGGGAGATGTGACCCATCCGCAGATGTCAATGTGCCCGACGCGCATTTTTCTCATGAGTAAATCTGGGTTAAAGAGTAACACGATGATTGTTTTTACGCTTTTCCATTCAAGTTTGGTAAATTCCCATATTTTTTAGACAATTTTCAAAACATTTTTCTCAAGGTTTTTTACGGTACAGGCATTTTTGAATGTGTCACATTTGCGAAAAATAATTTGACATTCAAATATCAGTTTTATTTAGCTTATTCATGCAAAATAATAAAATATTGACGATACAAAATAGCGAAAAAAATCGTCAAAAATGACAATGTTTAATCACCATATTGTTTCAGGATCAGTTTTAAAATAAGAACAAAAAAGTCCACTAAACATTTTGTATTATAAAATACGTTCCAGTAAATTTCATGATTAATTTTTGTATTTTTATGTTTATTTGTATTTAATGTCTCAACCATTTATAAAACAGTGGGTTCAAATCAATACATGAGATTTTAGCTGTAGAATACCAAGAATAATTGAAACATTTAACAAATTGTAACACAAATGCAAAAATATCTCTTTAACCGTCAATAAAATATAGGAAATATTTCAGAACATTCTCGAAACCCTACTAGGCAGGTAATGTCGATTCCTAAGTGCCCATCAAGTTCCCGCAAAACTAACATCGAAACTTTCGGTCCCAAAAACAAAAAATACATCGTGGGAAAAATCGAGTTCCATCCAGCCGACTCCAAAGATCCAGGACAGGACATCGTAAATACGACGAGTCCGGCCACTGACACAGCCGAAGAACACGTTTGGAATGTGGTACACACGAACAAAACAAAAGCAAAAAAGCTTCCACTTCTTAACTCGCGACCGTAACGGAAGGGATCACCAACAACAGCAAAAGCAGGCATATGGGAAGAAAAACAAAAAGGTAAGCTTCCTTGGCTACCTGAAACGATGGTCTCGGCAACGGAGGGAACGGAGGCGTATCAAAGAATAAGGACAGATAATGAGCCTAACGCTACTGGAATTAGAATCTTGCGGCGTAGAATGCCCCGAGGCCCCAATTCATTGCCAAGATCAAGATCGAAGCTCACCCGTCGACACTTGGCTGCCGTTGCTGCTGGTTGAAGCTGGACGGCACGGAACCTGAACCTGCGATCGTGGACGCATGCATTCGTCCGGTCCGGTGTCCAGATACACAAACGAACGCACACGCACACGCTCGGAAGAGCGATCGTTAAGACAAATTATCTGTTGTTAGTGCACATCGTGCGGACGAACTCGTGTTCGTTTGTGGATTGGACGGAAACAGCACACAAAAGTCCGTTTTTTCTTCCTTTTGAATGCTCTTGATTTTGGATGAAGGGGAAGATGACGACTCGGCATGTGGATCGAACACCCTCCCGGTGAGGTGGTTTGGAAATGTTTCGAATTCCTTCCGCATGAATCAGCATCGAACTCGGGACACATGCCAGCAGCAGCGGTGAACAACATCCCGATCGGAAGGGCGCAAAACCGCACGAAAAATCGCACCTCCAAAACGAGGAACCGGTGCACATCGCCGGCTTTAATGAACGCCAATTTGCGGTGCCTCAAAACCTTCAAAACTCCATTACGACGATTGTTTTCGGCGGCGGAGATACAATTAAACCGTAATTCCTTCCAACTCACCCGCGACCGCCCGGTTTCAGGTTTGCGGTCCCACTTTCTAAGCCGGCCCTAGGCGCGTCGGGGCCGATGGGACGAACGAATTTGAGGCACATTTACATCCGAATTGCGCTACCCAACGGCGTACGTGCGCTCGGACCGGACCGTCCTTGGTGTCAGCCAAATGTCTCATCAGGTTCGAACCCAGCGGAACCCCCCGACGGTCACAGACGGTTTGGTAGTCGGGTGGTGCGCGCGCTCGCGAAAAAGAAGAAAAAAACAACACGCCACGATCGGCATCTACATAATTCATCATTCTTATCTAGCAGCAGCGCCCTGTGCAGAAGAAAGGCAGTCAGTAAAATGATTGCATACTGCGAAACAAACACACACGCACACAAGTGGGAAGATGCAGATGGATGGCCTCGTACTGCCAGCGGTGGTCTCCGGTCGCACCGTGAGTGGACAAATAAATCACGCGCCGTACCGATGGGGACATTGAAGACGTTGCGTGATTTGTGGAAGGTTGTGCGCCAATCCGATGCAGGTAGTCAGCTGTCAGTCTGATTTAGTTCCAGCTGGAATGCGTTTTTTGTTTGGCACTAGTGCGTGTGTGTGTTTGTGTGGAAGGTAGAACAAGCTCCTCCGACTTTATGGCCGATCAAACGTATAGCAGTTGATAGAGCCGGGCACGGCTATAAATAGCCCCGCGCTCGTTTATTTTCCTGCTCCGCCCTAAGAACGATCACCTCAGCCACACACGGACCCGGTAGGATAATTAGAACCTAGACCTCCTATCATAAAGCGACAGTGAGATCAGCAGGACCGCGGGTCGGTTTTTTTTGTTCTCCACCGCGCTCGGATTCATTATCCACACCCGCTCGTACGTTCGAATGCCTTCCGATGCCAACGAACCCGGCGGCGATGGGAAGGATTTTGCAGGTACGCTCCCAAGTGAGCCCAGCAACATAGCGGGAAACGGCCAGCCACGGTGCATTCCTCCCGGTGGTCCGAAATAATCACCTGATGCTAGTCATCGTCTCCTCCAGGAATGCTAGAGCACCGTCGGAAAGCAAAAGGGACGTTCATGTGATGTAATGCAGCTCTCGCAGGCCGACGAGCGATGGGGGTGGGTGAGGGGGAAATGTAGCGTACACCTTGGACGTTAACATCATTATCATCAGCGAGTGGAAAGGGCCGAGTACTCCAACCAACCAACGAAGCCAGCTGTGGGCAGAATCCGAGTCAGGGACGTCGTACATAAAAAACGCGGGGATGCGCGAAAGATTGTAGTCGGGGCGTGAATTGTGGCGTTCTGCGGGCGAAAACAGCACCCAGGTGCATGCCCAGGACGGGGACCGAAGAACACACAAGCACACACACACACACACACACACACACTCGCAGCTAGCAATTATCACATAGTCCAGGAATCAATGAACTTTCCAACCCGAGCGTCCAAGCTCCAGGTCCAGCCGAGGAAAACGGTGGATCCTAAAGCGGGCTTCTCTTCTCCTTCTCCAGCGGGCGAAAACAAAACGGGAATGGACGAGAATTATGGTGGCGAGCGAGCGAGTTATTGGCGGGGTGGGTTCTCCGTTCAGCCCTTCGCTTGCACCGGACGATCTCGTCTCGATCGCCTTACATAAATCGTGAACGCACGCAAGCGCATTAAAAAACATCTGGAGAGGAAGATCTCGGCGGGACGACGGTGAGGACTGATTGCCGTAATAAGTAGTACTGGTTCGGGCCCGCTTTGCCCCTCACGCCCGCCCGCCGGCTCGGTTGCAGATGATGCAATAAAAGGATACTGAACTTGAACTTGACACTTGCGGACGCGTGTGCACGCGCGCACGAATAACACGCGCGGCATCGCACACACACACACAGAGACGGGTGCATTCCAGCGAGGTGCAAAACGGGTGGCTGAGCTGAGGGGAGAATGCACAGCAGCCGGCCGATGGGAGGGGAAACCATATTTTTACGACTCATTTTATGGCAGAAAATGTGATGCAATTTTGAGGACGAACCAGCGCGTTTTGTAACGCTGCTAAGGTGGACGGTTGGACTGGAATTAGACGCGGGTCGTTGCTGGATGGCTGAAGCTGTCGGGAGACTCATAACGAGCAATACTGGTTGGATAAGTGCAGCGATGGCTAATTATTAACCGACCGCACCGATAAAGTCAGTGCCACTAAGCTTGCTACTTTTCTTGAGGTTCTTGAGAGGCAATAATTGGAATAGAATCGTCTACCTCATCAGCCCAAGTTTATGAGTTAGCAGAATTCAGAACATGATGGATAAATTGTCGATTTTGTCCAGAATGTAGTTAGAAAAAGTATCACATGTCTTGAAACCAATTTTGTCCTCAATTTGTATGATTCTAATATATTCGCTTCAATGTTTCAAGATCCACTTTGCTGCAGAGTATCTCTTGAGATTGCAATTTGAGTAAGTTCTAGTTTAATATTTCATGGTTCGAAAAGAGTTTTACCAAATAAATAAACAAAATCATTTTGGAGGAATTTGTGCGAAGAAATCTAGCTTTTTTTCAAACAACATTGTCACTTTGGAATGCTTTATATTATACTTGGTAACCTGATATAAATATTCCTTATTTGAATATTTTTATTTAATGGTTGCTAACATTTTCAAATATGTATCAGTGACACTTTAAGTGTATAGGGATAGTTTTAAGAGGCATAGAGATAGAGAAAGATAATAATTTCAGTAAATTTTAACTATTTCATAATTAATACAGTGGATTTATAATCTTTCATACGCATCCTAGCATTGATAAAAAAAAACAATTTTGAACTTTTTGAACTTAGTTTTCATTTGGAAATGAAGTTTTAGTTTTTAAATGAAGTAATACAAATAAATAATGCAATTATTTCCATTTTTAATAACAAAAACATTTACATTCTTTGTACACACATTAATAAATGCTTAGCTTTTTGCAAAAAGTGTATTTTCATAATTCAAAACACTACGGAAAGTAACACAACTACATGTTTTCAAGTTCCTTTTCGTATTAAGCTGAAGTTCTTGATAAGCATTTCACTGTCATTATACTTATAAAATATACTACATTAAAGCTCGTAGTTTCAATTGTTTCATTAGCTTTAAAAGATAAATTTTGCAAACGTTGAAATAGAAAAAGTTGGAAAACCAGCAAATCAATCGATATATTTTATTGAATCATTCTTAGCGTCAGTCATTTTAGCCACTTTTGAGGATCATATTATTTGTATCCTCCCATGGTGCACCCGATTGTGATAGAATAAAGAACAAGACCAGAGTGAATTGAAAATCGAATTCATTGATTTTCCTTCGGTTTGTGAAGACAATCACCCCGACGAAAGCAAATTCCTGCCAGACAAAACAAAGCCGTACAAAGTCTCGCTCTGGCTTATCTGGATTCGAGCGATGATGCTCTCGAGACACAGATGACACATCTCGCGGTGAAATAACGTGGCTTGGCTGGCGCAAGCGAGTCAGTTACGTCGCCGGTCAATTCGCCGGGTTTACCTCGGCAAAGCGAACGATGGAAAACGATGAAAATCGACCGAATCGCTCTATAGAGGTAGAGGGGAAAATTGTTGGCGAATTTTAGCTGCGGCACGGTACGCGACACATAGCACACACACACACGCACGCACGTAGCACGGCTGAGAGAAACATAACAAAAACAAAAAAACAGCACAATAGCTGCAGCGAGCAATGAAACGAAGGTGAAAATGCTTCATCGCAGCCAACGGTGACGAGCGAGCGGGCGCAGGAACGAAACCATCGCATAAAATCGTTAATGATTCAATAAATGATAAATTCACCCGAATAACCCACTCCCAGCCCGGAGGAGGGCTGTGGAATGTGGAGGGTTTGCTGTTTTGCTTTTCAGACAGTCTTATTTTCTCCCCCTTTGCGCGTGCCCTCCATTATGTAAAAGAAAACACAAAACTTTGCCCAACTGCAGCAGCTTCCATATTGGGGCGCGTGCCTTTTTGTCTTCCGTGGCTGCACGGTGAGATAAGCGCTAGTAAGAGCGGCCAGCAATAGGGATGACGCGAAAGCTGTGCGAAAAAGTTGCTGTCAAGATATGCAAAACGCAACGCTGCGCATGCAATACTGAGCCATTTCGGCGGGGCCATTCCGTGCCAGTCGGAAAGTGTTCGTGGAAAATTTGACGGAACGTCTGGGGAAAAAGGCATGACCGAGTAGGAAAAGCGAAACGTGCTTGCTTGCACCAAAATGATCGTGCTGATAGCGTTTGAAGATGAAGACATCTTTTAAGGATTTATTTCGAATCCGAGAGATCTGAGAAACTTAAGAATATTAGGAACAAATTAAAAATTGAATAATAATTTGAATAATAAATGATAATGGGAAGCGTATAATAAATAAAAGTACGAAAATTTAGGTTGAAAAATTAGAGAGATACTAGTCAAAGATTCAATTAATAAGATTAAATAAAATAATAACTAAACAAACTTCAAAATATAACAAAGATACTTTACAGAAGTTACCAAAATCTATAGCTAACTAACTAGATACTTATTTTAATCAAGAAGAACAAAAAAATTTACAAAAAACTATCGAATGTATTCGGAACATTTGTATAAAAAAACAAATTGAATTTTTTTAACTAAATTTTTGTACAAAAATAAAAACACAAACAAGCAATTTCAAATTAAACCTACCATCCAGAAAATAATTATAATGATAAATTTAGAAAACAGTAAAAAAATATTTAAAAAACATGGAATGTTTGGAATTTTCATAAGAAACTGTATTGATCACTGTTTTATCGTTCAATCGTATCATAAATGCGTTCAAATTATTAATCGAAATTGATTCCAATTAGAGCCCGTTTCCTACTCCAATTCAAAGGCAAACCAAGAAGAAGCTACCGAAATTGAGTCATGCAAAATTAAACGCTTGGCTTATCAGTTCCGACGCGTCCATGACACGTAAAATGGAACCGAAAACCAATGCCTTTTTCCCCTCCTTCGATTTCAACCTCACGGAACGGAATGGAAGAATGTCGGTCGATCATTAATTGAAAATAGAGCACGAGAATGTATCGGAGAAACGCAACACTCCCTTCCCGTCCCTGTCCCAGCGTGCGCATCATCACACCATTACCAACAAACATCGACCCAAAATTTGTCCTCATTCTCTAAACTATCCCTTAAAAACACCGGCACCTACAAAGGACGATTAATCGACGTTCGTTTCGACTACGGTTCGATTTCGTTGCCGGGCCGCCGAGCCCAGGCAGAAACCGGCACACCTGTTCAAAGAAATGCACCCCGAAGTTAACCAACCGGTGGGTTAATATATTTGCCAGCCTCGTTTTGCTCCCCTCCTTCGCCGAACCAAGGCAGGCGTGGTGAAAAACTTCCTCCGCATAGCAACCCCTGCAAATAGCAACAACGGCGGAGCCGAGACCAGGGGTCCGACCAGGGGTCCCTAAAACATCCTTCGCGTTGTTTTATCGATAAAATATTTAAAATCGAGCAATAGTTTTGCACCAGTTCCGAGCGCACACGACGTTTGCCATGTTAACTTCCTACCGTTGGCTTAATGTGAATGGTCCGCGAGCGGGAAACTTTGTGCGATTATTAAACAAACGACTCACCTCACGGATTCTAGTCGCAGACTCGAGATGAACGAGCGAATTTTTGTCGTTTTTCAAATCAGTGTCCTCCGTGTGTCCTCTGGTTCAAAAAGGAAGCTTTTGCCCCGATCCTCAGGTCACAGGATACTTTGACCCTCTTTTCTTTTATCGGCCCCGCGCAAACTGTTTAACGACGAATTAATCGAAATCACACACGCTCACATTACCCGCACACGCACAAGCACACCGGCACACATGGCACACTCCCGCTCGCACCGATTTGCAGCCGCGTTTTCACTAATTTCCCTTTCGACAGTAGCGACTAACAACGGTGCACGAAAAATAAATAAAACCACGCTCGTTGTTCAAGCTCGTTGCGTTTTTTTTTTGTTATTCCCCCTTTTCGCTTTGTTTGCTGCTCGCTCTGCACACGCGTTTCTCTATTGCTTCGTCGGTTTTCGGCGTGCGTGCCTGTTTGCGCTCACCCTCCCCCGGGGGGAAAGCTTCCCGTATCGCTGCGGGTTTTTCTCCCGCGAACCGCCCACGAACGACACGCCGCGCACTCTGCTCGCGGACTGCAAAAGTGTTGTTGCAGTTGTGCAGTTCACTAGCCTCGCCTTCTGCTCAAACTCCCGGTGGACAGCACGGAATGCGACCACTTTAGCCGTAGCGTATTTCGTTTTTTTTTTTTTGGAAAAAATATAGAAAAGGCTTTCGCGTTGATGAGTATTCGTTATTCTCAACACTTTTCTGCACGAGCTCTTTCGATTCACGTACTTTAAATCTTAAAATTTGCTCCTACGGGTACGATGAAACACAGAACACACTGTCCGATTTTTGGTTCGCTTCGAGATTGGTTTCCTACACAAACACACACACTTTCCTTGGCACCCGGGACATGCCAACGATCAACGTTTCAAACCGAACCAATCAATTCCGTTCACGTGCTCACACACGTCTCATTCGACAAACCGTTGCGCTTTAAATGCGCCCTCTCACTGTAACGGTGTTTCTATAGTACGGCCAGAATTCCTTGCGCGCGGTTTTTTTCGATCTTTTTTCCATTTTTTTATGAAAATTCAATTTTGATACATAATGGTACAGATTAGTGTAATTTTCGTGTACAATTTATTTTTCATTGCAAGTTTATGCACGATTTTCTCGAATTTCTGTATACAAATTTTGAAGATTTACCGTATTTTTCATTGCCGGAATATCTAGCCTCCACTGTGCGAAATGAGCGGAGAGAATACCCAAGCAATCG
>KI915043.1:2730440-2757940 GCA_000473445.2 Anopheles farauti
CTGTATACAAATTTTGAAGATTTACCGTATTTTTCATTGCCGGAATATCTAGCCTCCACTGTGCGAAATGAGCGGAGAGAATACCCAAGCAATCGAGAACGAAGTTTTGCGGCCACTTTTGCGTGCCCGTAAAAGTGGACGAATTACAGACAATTTCGGAACAAATATTGGCCGTTTGCCGATCAATACGCTTTCGAAAGCAAATAAAATAATTAAACAGATTGTTTCAATACCGTTTTTACTTGTACTCGTTTTCCATCTTTATCTTACGCTCATGCCTCTCTATAAAATTTCCTTATGTTCAAATGTTCTGAGATGCTTAAGGTTATTGTACAAAAACTAATCGTTGAGCTTTTCAGGTTATCAATTTCGGATTTTCATTGAATTTAATGGACGTGGATGAGCAAATTTGTATTGTAATTAATGTTTAACTAGACTTGCTTTTAACATATCGATGTGTGTAAATAACACATCATTTTGGTTCTCACAGCAAGTGAATCGTTATTATATTTATTTTTATCATTATTTTTATTTGGATTGCAAATAACATAGGTAAAAGTATTCACTTGATTTACATGACCTCTTTGCTGTGTATTAAGCGTAGCTAAGAACCGTATAAGAAAAACAGAGACGAATTCTAATTTCAATATAATTTGAAATACCATTGGAAATGATAAAATTGCGATCGTGGGGAAATTAGGTTTGTGGCTATGTGCACCAGTCGCGAGAGAGAAATTAAGGTGAGAAAACGAAATTTTCAACCGTAAAAATGAGATTGGGTAGACAGAGAAAAGTTCAGGTGTCAATTAACCCTTCGTGGTATATTTACGAGTTTTGTTCGCATGGAATATTTTGATTCGTGAGTTTTTTATGGTATATTTACTTAAATGCTGGTGGATGCAGGTTTGCAAAAACTTGGAGTAAATTGGATTTTTTTGAATGAACTTTGCTACTAATTTAAATTATTGTTACACTATTAATTATGTATGCTTAAGTGAAATGATTTTATAGAAAATAAGTAAAGTAAGTAACAATGTTATGCTGCATACTAAAACAAAAAAAATGGAATTGTTTGGAAAAGACCATTTGTTCGCAATGTCAATTCGTTGATTATTTTGAATTTATGCACGCAAAGGGTTAACGACTCTATCGACCAATTTTCCAATTTACAATATCGAAAACTCTAAGGATGAATATGAAATCGAAAATCAGACGTACTATTTTATGACAAATTAAAATTGTATACTTATAAAATATAAATATATATAATTAAAGCAGAAATTAAATTTATAAATTGTTGAAACGCGCATGTACAAAAATGGAAAATGATTGGGTAGTTTAAAGCGCATCTGCCAAAGTCACCTATAACACTGGCACGTGCCGGTTTCTTTTATTTGCGAAAACATCTCAATTTTCCAATTACCAACCGAAACAATCCACGTCAACCGGCGGATCGTCGGAGTAAAACCGAACCTGTGCATGCAATTAACGGCTCACTCGCCGGTCCGGCACTGATTGATCGAAGAACGATCGCGCACCGGAAATAGCGCACGCGGAATACCGCTTTCGGCAAGATTTTCTATTTTATTACCACCACACCACGGACGGTGTCGCGCCGAGTGTTCCACGTGCAGAGAAAAATGGCACACGGAGGGGCAATTAAAGCGCAGGAATCTACGCCCGAACAGAAATAGACGGCGACGCCGACGAGCTTATGGTCATTAAGCTTGCGAAGACTTTTTGAAACTTGCTGCTGCCGGTTCTTTTTTCGTCATTAGCTCATTTAGAAGCTGCGAATCGTGGTTTTTTTTTATTTAATAGTTGGCAGAAAAGGAGGCGAGGAACAAGAAAGGAATGTGTCAATCGGGAATTCCGGGACGCGTGCCGGGCTGGGGTGGTGCCTGCAATTCCACTGCAATGCTGCAGACCGCCCATACCGGTGGGTTGCTGATGATCGATATTATAAAGTTTGATTGATACGTTAATGGGCAAAGCGGGATAAGAGGAAAGCGCTCGAGAAGACCCACGAGTTTACAGTTAAAATTAACTGCCCTCAGTTCTGCGCTGCTAGTTCATCCACTGGCAGTGGCCGTAGCATCAGCACCAGCAGCAGCAGCAGCAAAAAAAAAAAAAAAACAGGCAGCAAAGCTGGAATGCGACGGGTTGCATCTGGTTGTGGAATTGTGGAATTTCCCTCGTCGCGTCACCTTCATGATTCCCGTTTTGATTATTTTATTTCCCTCTCTGGGGCGCCGGGAGCAACTCTCGTCCGAACCTGGAACCTGGACCGGACCGTGGTGACCGTGGTGATGCCCTCGAAGGCTGCTGAGCGACCGACCCTGGGCCGAGGCGCCACAGACCGATTGGATTTGTCGGTCACGGTTGTCTCCGCTTGTGTGGTGGGCGTCAACCGTTCGGACTTAACACTTTCGACAGGATGTGATGAGTCCAGCCAGCGGTAGCAGCCGTTTTCGAGCTTTTCGATTAATCTTGACGATTTTATGCTGCGTCGTTTGTGTGTATGTGAGAAGGATAGAGCGTGAAGAATGTTCTTTCTTGATGATTCGCTGGGGAAAAGGGATAAAAGTAGGCATCCGGTGAGGTTATCATGTTTATATCATGGTAGTTTGTTTATTATTTGCTTCATGTTTATGTTACATAAAATAAAACAAAGCTACAGAAATAAACTTTAAAACACTGCAAAGAATTTCATTCAAACTCAATGATTTATTACCCCATTATCAATATTATAAATAAGAGCTTATAGGCTACGATCTACTTAATTCTAATGCAACGAAAATATGGATGGTTAAACTTCTTTCTTTGAAGCAAAATATTTTCCAAAAATCGATAAAAAACAGATATTTGCGTGGGCATTATAAATTTAAAAACAAAACAGGGAAATTAAATTCAAAAACTACAGGCTAAGCATACTCTTGAGCTGTGGAAAAGTGCTTGAAAAATTGCAAAAAATTATTCTTAACTGAGCTATTTCCTTCAAGCATCTTCTTTGGTAGGAATATATTTGTTGCCTTTTATGAATTCGTAGCAACTCGCCTTGCCGTTGGTGGAGGGTTTTAAAAGAGACGAATTGCTATGAAATATTTTCTATAAAATTTAGAAGAAAAAGGAACATTGAAGCTTGTAGTTTACATAGGACTTTGGGTCGTCGATGTCGTTAAAACTTGATTTAAATTTGTATACTCTCTTCATGAACTTCTGGGTAGTTGGACAGTTATTTCGAACATTGCTAAGAGTGTCTGAAGTGTCCTTATTTTTGGTATAAAAAAATCTAAAACCTTGTATTTATCCAATAAACTACTAGCTACTCATTTATATTAACATATTTACTTCAAATCTTCACACGAAATCCACATTTTACCCTTGCTCTAGGGGATTCCCCTTTCCCCAAGTGCCACGTGGCACATCAGACGGGATAGGGATTGGGAATCGGGTTCGGGATCCTCGCCCCGAGCGACCGATCAGCTCCATTAATCATCGGTCGTACAAAACTGATCGCGCCCGATCTGCTCCAACCCCGACGCCGGTCGGTGTCAAAACACGTCGATCAACGAGGGACCCGGTCGGATGTCCCGACGATGAGGGCAGCCGCATGGCAGAAGCTGCAGCATCATCAAGCTCTCGCCCAGGGCTCCAACGGCTCACGCGTGGCATGTCGTTGGCGCCTCCCGTTGATTAATTGTCTGCGCGGAACGGATCCACCCGCTGCCGTGGATCGTGGAACGTGAGGAGGGGGAAGGGGCTAAGGAAGGCAGCAAAAAGACACACACACACACACACACACACACACACACACATCTTGAACAACAAACCTGTTCATGCGCACCAGACGACCAGACCGGTGGCATGCGTTCCGTTTCGAACGACGCCCGTAAAGTGAAGAATTATAACGGACTTCAATTTCTGTGCAGAGACAGCAGAGAGGAGCAGGACGCGTGGCTGTGTGCTGGTGGAGGGGAAACATTCCAACCGCCACGCCACGCACCCTTGCACGAACCACGCCCGGGGATAAGGTGGAGCCGTTCGGTGGAGGATATTTTTAGCAAAGTCCAAGCCATTTTACTCATTTTTCTCTTCATTCCTTCTCTCACCGCTTCGGATCATCCGGTTCGGCAGGGGGTTTGTCTGTGTTCCGGATTCTTGTGTCGCGAGGCGCCAACGAAACCCGGTTTCACTTCCTGTTCCCATCGGCGAAACCCCGCCCCGGCGCCCGAATCTGACGTCAGATTTGGGTCGATCCGGTGATCCTTATCTGCGCCGGTCGGATTCATTTTTCATCTGCAACTCAACTGCGACCGGCGACATTGAACTGTTTCGGGGCGGAACGCCATCCTTCTGGCGGCTTTCTACTTGTGGCGCCCGGGCGTGAAAGTTTTGCGCCACGGATGACCTCCGGGAGGTCGCCGGTTGGCGTCGGCGAATGCGACGGTGCCCGGTAAAACAAGTGACCGGGGTGGAATTGAAATTGTTTTGCTTGCTTGGGAACGGAATTTCGCCAAACTATACGAATTCTTCGAAGAAGAAAGCGAAGAGACACAAAGCCAACGCAAAAGCACTTCTTCTTAAAATATTCTAATCGCAACAATAAGTGAAATGATTATTTTTATATTTTTTATTGTTTTTCTATGCTGTGTAGCTTGTCTCTTTTCTTTCGGGGAAACCTCTTTCATCAATCTTTTAACTACATTTTATATTTGGAATTGAAGAGACATTTAAAATGTTTAAATGTCTCTTCAATTTCAATTTTTAAATTTTTTAAAAATTTTCGAATAATCAAATGTTTTAAGTTATCTTTCGGTTAAAAAAATCGTTTTTAACATCTGGTAAAAATTAAAGACCGGGATTTTATAGTAATAATATATTTAAAATAATGAAGCTCGTTAATCAGTATTTGAATTATGTTTAAGTTCTATCCATCTCTGCCCGCTGGTGTTCTTACGTTAATGGGGCTCGGTTGGTTTTACGGAAATTTGATAAGTAGGACAAAATGAACCAGGCAGTCATTAAACCAAAAACGGAAATGAACTAAATTTAAACATTTATGGTTATAAGTTTTGGAAATTTCATCCTTGAAATTGTTGTTAAATAGGTCTATCCAACCCTTAACAATTCGAACTGAGCGTTTGCAAACATATTTGGTATTTTATGCTAAAACTCCTAAGGTTAGCTTAACAATCGCCCGATATGTATGTGTTCTACATTATAAAATTTGTTATGCTGAACCTTAAAACATTTGTGCTGTTGCGTTTGTTTTGGCCAAAGCAGATCATTGTTGGTGAATAAAAGGGCGATGTCTTTAGTGAGTGGGGGAAAAAAAAACAACATAATGAAAATTTTTCATCAATTTTGTTTCGATCGTCAAGCATTTCAAAAGACCGCAAAATAAACCATCTAGAATGGTGTAACCTGAAAAATTTATTTTTAGCAACTAGGTCTAGCTGACGAAATGGTTTACAACATGCCACACGCCGGAAACTGACCTGCGCGAGTGTTAACAATGAACTAATGGGACAAAAATGCAAAGGTAACGATAAAAAAACTACCTCAACCTCCACCGTGAATCGTACGATCGAGTCACCCGATCGTTTCGATTGGTCCGCTGCCAAAGAGTCTACTAAATTACAAATATTTGTAAACCTTTTTGTGCACTATTATTGTAAAAAAATATATGCAGAATGACATATCCGAGTAGTTTTTTAAAGCAAGAAAAAACCATTCAAGCTCGATCGCAACTCTGAAGTTCCCACCGCAAACTGTCCCAGCTGACTCAGCGGCCCGTCGGTGGCGTCCCAGACCGCATTGGGAAAACCTAATAGGAAAAAAAAATCGCTTCTGAAATTAAAGACCGTTTTGAAGAATAAAATCAAAACGATGGATCAATTTATGCATTTCTTTCATTTGTGTCCGCTTACGCATTGGGAGCCGATGTGCAAGAAACTAAAAACAAGAAGGTAAACCCGTCTATGAAACGCACGCAGAATTTTCATTTCGATCATTTCCGCCGGCGCTGGCGATCGCGGATGGCGCGAGTACGCCGGGCGCACTCGAATTGCAACTGCAGCGGTGTGCATAATCGAAGAGTTATGAGCCCAACCATTCATAGCATTCGCAGCGTTACGATTCTGGTAGGCGTGTCGAGACGCGAGACGATGATGACGTGACTTTTTGCCACCAACTTTTCATCATTCCAGCTCGGGCTCGAATTTCCTTCCCGATGGGTTGGGCAATAACAAAAATGTGCCACATCGGCACTGGTGCATCGGAGAGAGTTGGATTTGTTAGTCGCCACCGTGGCCAGTTTGAACAGAAACAGCTGAACCGTTTGATCTGTTTGTTTATCTTTAGTAGAACTTGCCAGGGCATGACACAGAGCACGCTTAACCTGCTTCCAAAGTGGGGTTTTAAATTTCCTTTCCATCCGAGGCGAGTTGGTGGCACGCTACCTAGAAGCTGAACGTTAGATGACACAGCTTTTTCTTCCTATATAGTTTGAAGTAAGCGATACGTTCTGGATGTGAGATGTGCTCTTCCCATACTCGTCACCGAAAGAATTTTGCGTGGATACTTGTGCGTTTCTAAAGAATTTTGTACCACAAATAATATCGAGTACGAACATGAATTGTAGCGTCAGCTTCACTGATGATAATTTCTTTTGAGTAGTTGGAATGACAGTTCAACATTTTTGAGTATTTTTTTTTAAATTTGCCAAATCGAATCTAATTGACCAGATTTTTTAAAAAATAATTTGGTATTTATTTCCAATAAGTTTTTTTAAACAAAAGATTTTTTAAATTAGTTTAAATGAAAATGTTATGTTTTTTAAAAAGGTTTGAAATTTTGAAAATTGAAAATTTTTTCATCCAGTTTTCAAATTTTCTCACTTTTATGTTGTGCTAATTATAATGTTGAGTTGAAAGATTGGGTTTGAATAAATAAACGGCGTTCTGTCATCGGAAGTTAAATCTGATAGATTATTAATAGAAGCGAATTCGTCTGAGAAAATGGCTGTAGCTTTCAGTTAGAGCGAGAAAAAGCTTCTAAATGAAAGTGAAATCATTAAAATGTTTCAACCTTTTTATTGAACAAATACTTCAAAATTGAAATAAGGAAATGAGTCCAAGTAAGCAACCATAAAATCATTTCAAATATAGAAGAAATTTAATATTTAATTAAAACAACTAGGAACTTGTCTTGAAACACAACGTAGAAAATGGTTGTTTACTTCGTACTCTGCACTAGAATAGTGGCCATTGAAAAGCGAGTCGGTCTAGGTGGCATCCTCAGACACCCTCTGCCACACGTTCTGTTGGTACATTACAATATTGCGCCACCACCAGGACGGATTTACACAACGTAAGTAATAGTTCAAGAATATCTTCAGGCCCTGAATCAGTCACTTGTTACATGCGAAGTACATTTCCTTCTCCAAACCTCTCTCCAGTGTTACAAGAAGGAAAAAGCAATACGCCATCCGAAAATTGTTTCCTTCCTCTGCCGGCAGAACAACGAACGCGTGCAACCGTCCAAAGTCAAGGTTTTTACCTCAAGGTTCGACCTCGTGGGTGGAAATCGATACGTCCCCGAACCCCGTGCGACAAATTTAGGACCCAGGACAGGAAGACAAATGAACTACACCCGGCTTTACCGGTCCCTATATTCGGTCGCTTCGTGTCAGCGGTCAATTTCAGCGTACTCCGGACCTTCTGGCGCTGCATATTTATGTTCCGAGGCAGTCCTGGCAGCTGAAATAGAGCGTAAAGTTTCTTTCCCAAAAATGAAACATCCTCCGGTTCAGCTCGGTTCGTGGCTTCCGAATCCCGGGTGGGATCGCGGTTTGTTTGGCGCTTTATTTTGCAGTGTTTGAAGTACACTCCCGAGAGAAGGGTGGTTCTTATCTAACTTCACGTGACCGTTTGCGTGTTGCTTTGAAACGCGACAAAGATAAATTTCCTTAATTGTTGCGTATGCGTTTTGGAATGTGATGTAATCCCTTCTTCTCTAACAGACATATGTTTATCCCGCTCGAAAGATCGTATGTTGATAGGAGATGGTAGTTTCGGAAAATGTCCTATTTGTTGCGCATAGTTGCACTAATACTTGCTTGTGTGTAAGTGTATAAGAATATAATCGAAATGTATATCAGTATATATGTGTATATGTATATATATATATATATATATTTATGTATATAAGTATAGCTAGGTTTGTTTGATTTGGTTTTCCGTTTTGTAAGTTTCTGTGTTTTCATTTTTGATGCATGCATTTTCGCGTGTCGTTTGTGTGCTGTGCTATGGGTGTTTGTGATAAAATGATCGGTATTAGTAGTTTTACAGTGTATCACACGCACAAAACACAAATTCCACATCGAAAGAGAGGGTTGAGATTGATAGAGATGGGTGTGCCGGTAGCGTTGTGGATTTGTTCCTTTGTAGGATTTTTCTTGAGAGCAGAGAATTGTGTCCACAATGTCCTGCTTTCTTTGCATTCAGTTTAATGGTTATGGATTTTAAAAATATAACATGAAGCTATACACAGTCGGTTCGATTAATGCTCAAAATACTGAAGAAGTTTTTTTTAATTAATCAATACCCAAACTTTGTACCATATGCTAATGGAATTAAATGAATATAGTTTTTGAAAACAAAGCGTTAATAAAACGATATCTACGCGTCAGTTTGAATTAACTTTGAAACGAGATATACTAAGCTAAATTTTTCATAACAATAGACAATTTTAACCGTGTCACAAAACTTTACTCCTGTTAGTATGCAATCTGCACTGCGCTTCAAATTAGAACGTCTTTTTCATTCAAAATGGTTGACCCAGTACCCAGGTTCGTTAATACATAATAAAAATAAGCCGTGCAGAAGTGTTACAGACGGATAGCGTACATTTCCCATATGATTTGAAGCTTTAAGCCCATGGCGATAAAATTTGGAAACATTCAACAAATGCACGAGCAGATACCTTTTTTTACAGTTTGCGTGTTTCGTGAACACGCGTCGTTCGTAGCAACATTCGCATATAGTACTCGATAATAGTCTAAACTTGTGCTAAACTATCCTTCCCTTTCGTTCGCTTCTACGCTTCTACTTTCATGATCACATTCTTATGTTTTATTTCTTCTTCTCTCCAGCTCTTCTCACGCCTCCAGTACTCGCTTTATCGCTTGTTTAGTTAGTTAACCATTTGTGCACACATTCACATTCGTTCAGATACAATCCGTTTCTCCTCCGCTTCTCGTACATAACTATCTATAGTGTCTGGTATGTTGGTTTGTTAGTTGAAGTTTCTTTTATTAATTCCTCTTTTACTTTCACTCTGCTTTTACCGAGTGACTCTTTTAATTAAATTTGCATGGATTTCCTATCCTACCAATACCATTGATGTGTGCCTGTGTTGCTGTGTATGTTTTTTTGTTCACATTTCTAAAGACATTTTAACTGCCGTGCATGTTAAACGTTACATTCGACCTTTCTTTCCGTAGTTCGATAAAATTTAATAGTAGAATATTGTTTTGTTAACTTTGCACATTTTAAAAACGCTGTGCAGGTCAAAAAAGGTAGAGGAGGTCGTGGTGCCGTTGTGCAATAGTGCGGAATCGGTGGTGGTGGTGATGGTGGTAATTAGCCAGTCACAAAACGAAGCGTCTTATTATTTTGCCCTTGTTTGATGCATATATCCATACGGTGAAGATTATCTTTTACAGCGTACTATTTTCGATGTTATCGTTCTATTCGTATTGCCTTTTAAACATTGCTCTTGACTCGCACGCGATCGATGCGAATGCACCTAAGTAGTGTGTGCTGCATTGAACACTTAAAAAACATCCAGAGAGATGAGAGAGAGAAGGAGAGCGAAGAGTGGAATGCTTAGGTCGAAAAGGGCGTGCGTTTTAAACGTTCAAAGGACAAGGGTGCGTTGTCAACAAGTAAATATGAAGTGGAATAAGTTTCCATTTAGACTTTTTTTGGCTCAATTTCATCCAATAGTGTCTTGTTAACGTTAGTGTTCGATCAGTGTTCCTATTTTGTGCTTGAGTAGAGCTTCAGTTGTCGGTGTAGTTGGGAAGAATCGTTTGTAATTTTTTTTTGCATTCAATTTCTGAACTTGTGCTCAAATTATCTTCAGGAAATTGAAATTTAGCTTACTAGATCCGGTCGCGGTTACCATTGGAGATGATGATGCTGTACGTCTTTTTTATCGAAATCTACCACTTAAAGTAAGCTTTTCTGAATTCCCTTCATAAATTTGTTACATCGGCCGAGGGTGAAAATTCCACACCGCGCAAACTTACGGCTGCGAAGCCATGCGAATGCGAGCGGTGGCGCGCGATTTGTTGTGAATTTCCGCCGTACGCAGCGTGATGCCGAAAATGTCCTCGTGGTAGCGGTTTTCGTCCTGAAAAGCGAGAAGCGCAAGTTAAAAGCACATTAGAAAATGAATAAAAATATAATTTCAAGCAACACGACGGCGTAACATTATGCCCAGTCACTAACCCAACCGAAGGACACGGCAATGCAGCGATCGATTGTTCTTCGATCGGTTCGAACGGTCTTCTTCCGTAAACAAACCGCATTCGATCGACCCGATTCCGACCTAGAGATAGAGCAGCACTCGGGAAACCTTCACCGGATGGGTAGTACGTGATCGTAATGCTATTCCGCGCACCACGCGGGCTGATTGATTCCCCGAGCTGGCCAGATATCTTAGGGTGTTCGATATCGAGTGCAACAACGCTAATGGAACGTGCCGGCGCACAGTCCGCTCGTGCACTGCACACGGCCATTTGAATGGCAGGCAGGATGGGTGCAGGCGCGGGTACGGAATATCGAACCTATTTGCCAAGTTCAAGCGCTCGCACCTGACGGTCGTTGTCACATTAAATGTTTCAATTATCACCACCCAAACGATGGTCGTAAGTGTGGTTTTAATGGCCACCGGTGCGGAGGGCTCGTTGTCTCCGCTGGTGGATCATTAAATCGAACAACTCATTTCGCTTAATAGCGAAGGGGTGTGGGAGAGATTTATGGATTAGTTTTGCATGCGTGAAGCGAAACAATGCTAGAGGTGACAACGTTCAGCTACAAAACCTTCCCAAGTTATTACATTACAAGTAAAGCAAACATCGGTTTCTTCGTTTGAGTTTTGAAAAATCGTTTTAGACCAGATTGATGTAGCTTATATCACGTAGGAAAAGTTGAGCTAGCTGAGAAGTTATCATGTTGTTTTAAATTTATTTATTGAAATCTTTATTTATTTAAAAAAAAACAGAAAAAACTTTTAAATATTTAAGCCTTCACAAAAAATCTTCAATAGAATATCTTTCAGGTTATATATATGGATCTTTAGTTCACAAGCGATTTGAGCTGTTTTGATTTACTCGGGCTTATTTGTTACGAAAATATTGAATAATTTCGAAAAATTCATTAAAATAATTCCATAAACTGTGTGGAATTCGGCACAAGCCAGAATAGTTCGAAGAATGAAACCGAAATTATTAACCTGTGGTAAAACAGCAGGTTCATCGCTTGCAGTCTTTTATTTGCATTACTTTAGAAAAAAACGGCGTAAATATAAGAAAAAAATAAAACACAAATTCTATGTTATTCCCGCGATCGTTAAAATAAGAACTACCTCCGCTCTTAATCATTCGCATCATCCCAACACGACGGCAATTAACTGGCGTCTAGCCGTAATCGGTACCATCTTCTCCGGTGGAGTCGAAAAAAAAGAGCATTATTATTAAAACACCGACCGAAGCTAACACGCTTCGAGAAGGACACGTGGCAATTGCCCATGTTCGCCGGTGTTAACGCGTGCAAACACAGCCGATAAACAAATTAAAAATACGAATTCGTGTTAGAGCAACGTTCGACCGTTTGCCGCGGCACCGGTTTTCATTAACATTCCTACAAATCATCCGTCACTCGAGTGGTGACGGAGTGAGCAGGAGGGAGCGGAGCCGATCGTCACGAAGATACGATCACGAGCCCGTTACTTACCCGGAGCGTCAGCATGTACTTCTCCATTTCCGTTTCCGTGCGCTTTTCGCGCGTCGCCAGTATCTTGCGCAGCGTCTGGTACACGTGCTCGGCCATGGTGACGTCGCCGCAGACGTAGATGTGCGCTTTCTCCTGCATGATCAGCTCGGAGATCGAGTCCGCTTCTTTGAGGGCTAGGTCCTGCACGTACGTCTGCGGTAGAGTTTGAGGTTAGTTTCTAGAAGCATTACAAAACGCACATTCCTGAACGCGACCCACCTTGGGGATGTTTTCCTCTCGAGAAAGTGCCAAGAACACACGATCGAGCACACCCTTTTGGACCATCTCCTCCTTTTCGTCCCGGTATAGGTCCACGTTCTTCGTGCGACAGCCGAAGAAGAGCCATACCTTGGGAATCTATAAATAAATGATCGCCATTTTTTTCTAAATATCTACAACTCTTTTCGTTAAAACCCAATTCCCCTCCCTACCTTGCAGTCCACCATCTCCGTCTTGATGTGATCCCATTCCTGCCAGAACGAACGGAACGGTGCGATGCCGGTGCCGGGTCCGATCAGGATGACCGGTTTTGTTGGATCCTTCGACATGTGAAAGGACGGTGCGCTGCGCACGAACAGATAGATCTTGTCGTCCGGCTGCAGGTTGGCCAGATAGTTCGAGCACACACCGTAGTGCTCCGCACCCTCCCCATCCTCGGCCCGGTACGTGACGATGGCCACGGTGAGATGAATCTCGTTCGAGTACTTTCTCGGCGATGACGAGATGGAGTAGAAGCGTGGCTGAAGCGCATTCAGCTGTGCGACGAAGACGGCCGCCGGTGGACGGCAGGATGGGAACTCTTCTAGCACCTCGAGCAGATGGGGCAGCTTCCAGTAGCGCCAGTCTTCGTATACAGAAGACTCCTGCAAGGTGAGAAGACATTTTAACATTCTGCTCGGATGTAGAAGCACACGTTAAGACTCACATTGGCCAACATCAGCAGACGTTCCTCATCTGCCTTATCGCCACAGCACGATGCGAGATACGTGAGCAGCTGCCTGGTTGGTGGCGTGGTTATGTCCAAGAACCGGGTCAGCAGAGTGCGAAGCGTACAGACGGGCAGTCTCTCGTGAGGCTCCCAGGATTTGTAGACACCTGTGGAAAAAGGCGTAGATTGACAATCTACCTAACCTCTTATATAAACAGTAGCTTTAATCTAAGGCCCTACCATTCTGCGTCTGCTTCTCCTTCAGCACCTGCAGCTGCAGCATCTCGTCCGGGTCATTCACGCCGCTCAAACGTTCGATAATTCCATCCACGATTTCTTTTCGATTTGCCGGGAATATTCCCACGTGATCTCCGGGTTCGTAATCAATCTGAACCAAAAAAAAAAAAAAACAGACAAACAAAATAATCAAATTGGTAATCTGGCTGGAGAACGCTACAAATGTTCCACACTGTATTTGAGAAAGCTCAAGCTTCCGGAGCTTTACAACTGAACTTTCAAATGAACTCACTGAACACTCATTTCGGGAAGCTTTTAACGGTTGCGCGTGCGTTCATCAGAAATCAGTTTTTTCGATATACTTTTTAAAAGCGGGAATATGATATAAACTATTTTATTAAATTGAATCAAAACAAACAGAGCAAAGAATAATGTAAGGATTTTTCTAAATAGATAGAAATTATTAAACAACGAACTAAAATAAGCAACAAGTGTGTTCGACAAGCAACACGTGAGTTCATCGTGCACTCACTCTCTCGACTTGAGTTACTCATTACCCTGGAAAGCTTTTATACGTTTATGGACATTTGATGTTAAAATTGTATGTTAAAATTGCATTTTTCTTGTTTCGTCTGTTTAAGTAACGTAAGAAAATTTCTCACAAAGACGCTAGACTTGTGTTACACGTGCAAAACATCACATCTTCGATCATCTTACTTACCCCTTCGGCCATAATCTCGACCAAAATCGTTGACCGCTCGGTGCCGTTCATTTCGCAGTGCAGATTGATCGGGTTTCGCTTCACCGAGCATTCCATCGACTTTTTGTTGTGGAACTTGGACAGGGCCCGATCGAGCGACTCGTACTCGCTGACCGGTGCATACCGCACGGTGTTCTCGGATAGTTCACTCTGAAGGGCGAACGCCGCATCCGAGAGCGTTTCCTCCGGATCGAGACAGAACGTTTCGCAGGCGATCTGTGACGGAAATAAAGGCACGCAGATTAGTACCGAAAGCTTCCAGCTTCCTCGCAGCCTGAACACTACCTTAAAGACCTCCGGTGCCCATTTCCGGAACGCTTGCTCTTGACCGCAGATTTCGTCACCGGTCGCCATCTTCATCAGCCGCTCGCCGCCCAGCTCGCCGAGAATGTTGTCGATGTACTTACCGAAGGCGCAAAAGTTCGGGTAGGCCGACGAGCCGAGCGCAAACACGGCGAACCGAACGTTCGACAGCGGACCGAACGTTTCCTCCGACAGCGTGTCGGTGGTGGAACCGCGCAGCGAATCGAGCCGATCGATCTTCCGTGCTCCGGACGGCCCAAACTTGCCCAGATCGCTGCGCGAGTTGGCCTTGATGAACGATTTGGATGACGCGGCAATCGTCAGCTCGCTGTGCGCTTGATGGTGGCCACTTTCGTGCAGCTTCATCGCGTACAGATCCTGGGCGAAGAGCTATGGGAACGGGGTTCGTTTGGAGAAGTGCCGTAAATGGAGACAAAGGAGTGCCAAAGTGGGGAAATAAATATGAAATATTATTATATAATGCAAGTTATATATTAAAAAAGAAAACGTAACAAAGGAAGGTGCATTTGTGCATTTTATGACGTCTTCCGCTGCGAGATGAACACCCGACATTACTGACCATTTTTCTCTTTCTTGCCTCCAACAATGTCTTAAACGACTGGAAACGAACGAAACATGAAAATAAAATGAACAAATAAAACAAACGATGATTATAAATCTTCTCGCAAAAAATACCTTTGTTTCCCACTAGCCAAGTTGTTACTCACACCGGTAAAGCACACTTCACGTTTTTGCGGTAAGGTTAGGATACTAAAATCGTTATTCGTTATTTTGTTTTAACGATCCCATGTATGTCAGTTACTCCGGTCGAACGTTAGAGGCGGTGAAAGATGAATGAAGACAATGCGTGAATTCGTTTGTCTCACCGAAGGAGGTGAGTTTTTCTGCGCGAATGAATGTGTGATTCCTTCCCGAAAATGATTCACAGCGACACCACCAACGATGACATTTCATAAATAAAGATGAATAAAGTTTACGCCGTCGAGTAAAACGATGAAATACCGGTGTTTTACCACCAGCTGGAGGACGTCGTCGTGCTCGTTGTCTTTCAATTCCGGAACACGACTGGTACGAAAAGCAAAAGGACAAAAGAGTTTCAATGCGCGCCTTCCTTTGGTCGGAAATAAAGGGGCACATCCTTTGCGCTGGCGTGCGGTCGTGCAAAACCACACTTGACGCGTGATTCTTCGCCTCATAACATAACGAATCACGCAAATTCATTATACATTCACCGCCCTCGTTGCTTTTTTGGTAGGAGCCTGTCGAATGTGGTACGAAGCGAGCGTTAATGACGATATTATTGTCTGGCTCGAACGGCGAAAGGGGACTGTTTATAGTATACTGTCAGTTTTGCCAGTTTATTTGGGGTGATGCGTCTCTATCGTTGTGAGGGAGCTTAACGGACTTGGGTTGTATTGTTTAAGAGCAGAATTGATGGATTTGACAAATTTTTAGTTTGTTGATGATTCAATGTTAATGTCCATGGGATTAGTCTTATGAAAGAACAAAAGCATTAGCTTATAACCATGTAAAGCAATTCCAAAATTTTCTCTATTAGGTGTTATAATTCTAGACACAACATGAAAATATTAAACTCTCCTATGGCTTCTATATACTTGACACAATTCCACGGTTAATCTAAATTATATTGTAAGTTTTAAAACAATTTCCAACTATTGCAAACTACATTTGGCAGTGACAACGTTTTATGAATTTTAATGGATTTTTTTTGTGTAAATATTCTTCAAATTCTAATCTATTCATTTATAACTTGAACTTTACCAATATTAACTAACTCATATATTACACATTTGATAAGGTTTCAACATCGGTTTTATAAGGTTTTTTTACGTACTTGGAACTATTTTTCGCAAGTTCGTACATGGAACTTTTAAATCAAAATTTTAAAGAATCTTTTCTAATTAATAAATACTAAATTATTATTCCAATCTAATACTCTACAGTTTTCAAATAACAAACAAACCTGATGAACAATTATCTTCAAAACGTGTTAAATGCTTTCCTAAACTGAAATGAAAATGAGCTAAATTTATTTTTTTAATAGCTTTATAGCTTTTTGAATAAGATAACACCGTGCTCTTCATGTTCTCCGAAAAAGCTTATAAAAATCTCAATTAAAATCATAAAACCCACAACCACCAAAACATACTCCTTCCCAGAAACACCTTCACCGAAATCCTTTAATTGGGCTGTGGTTTTGAAACCATTTCGTGCAAAAGCATACAAACGCTACGAAGCTTTCACCATCGTCAGTCGTGCGGTTGTTCTTCTCCGTCTGCCCTTTTCCAAGCCCATCCCGCACCGAAAGTCAAACTTATCGCCATAATTCTCCATTAAGATCGACAAGGTTCCCGCTGAAGGAACGCCACGGCCGTGCACCGGGCCAAGAATTAACGTTCCCAGAAGGAAGACGCTGGTCTCGGTGGTGCCTGTTCCGTAGGGTCGACCGGCGAGCAAACACAGTGCTAATTTGAGGTTATTATTTTACATCGAAATCGGTGTGGTTAATTAAGCGCCTCCGATCGGGGAGGAAACCCCACTCGGTTTTGGGAAGATGTTAGGTGCGGTGAAAGAACGAATGAACCATCCACACACGTTAGTCACACTTCGTTCAGGGGACACTTACCTCGCCATTTTCCGGTGGATCACCGTTGCCGAAGGTGGACGCAACGACCAGCAGCAGGGCTTCGTGTTCGATTGATGAGATGTCGTAGTCCGACATGCAGTAGATCTGGAACGGTGGAGGAAACAGAAACCGCGGCATAGAATGAGAAGATGAATAACGAAATCAAACGAAATGAAGACGTTGGCAGCGCACATACTGATCTGGTGCTGGTGGGCGAGTGGGACGCCCGTTGTGCAACATAAATTACAACTAACAATAAATATTCTCCGAAACACTGCTCCAACCGATTGCCGATTGGCAAAACCTTCGCCGGACCGGTGCTTTGTGGCCAAACGTTTCCGTCGAGCGGAAAATGTTCTGCTCGATTGAAATTCGGTTGCCGAAATTGGGGCGCCCGGTGCGCTTCGTAACGTACCGTCCCATTTGTGGGACCCCGAACGGGGTCGAACTAGACTCGCAGGAAGGGAAATGGATCGTGATTGTTTGGGGTTCCTGGGGATGTACTATTTTAGGACGGGTTGTGTTTTTTTTCTGTTCCTGCCTATGGACGCAAACCCGCACGCCGTCGCAGGCATCAGCGAAATCGTCATTATTGCGTGATGCGAGGTGAGCCGGATGGAAATGGGCATTAAGGAATGAATGTGTGGGATTGAGATTAGTTTCCTTCCTGCAGATGGGTTTCATGTGCGCTTGCTTTTCATGAAATATCGCTTGCGAAACAGAGCGGGGAAAATGGCGCGTTTTGTGTTGTATGACGCATTGTTTAGATTAAGAAATGGTGTAAAGAAAGCATTATGATTGGAAACAAGCACATTTGTAAAAATAGGATAAAAAGCGTCTCATGTGAAGTACAATCATATAAAATACCTTCAAAAACTAACTAATTTAAAGTTTATTACTTTCTAGACTTAACCTTCATTAATAACAAAAGTGAATATGGAGAAATATTTTAAAAAACTTGTAAATGGCGTTTTAAGTTACATACATTAAAAATACAACATAAAAATAAACAAAAACAAAGTCATAATAAACATCCACAGTTTAATTTCAAGAAAAGAATCAAATTACGGATTGCAAAAATAAAATACACTTACGTAAACTCGCTAAAAAACATAGCAAAAGATTATTATTTCTAAAATGTTTAAACACATTTCATGATGTTGGATATAAATGATGCTCTTACATCTTAGAAATAGACCATCTTAAAAATCTATAAATTTTTAAATGAAAAGAAAACACATCCGACCGTATTAGAAACAGATAAACAAGTCCGTTATTATATTCTTTCGCTGCAAGAGAGATTAGTTAGAGGATGGGTAGTAAAAGCCTCGTCATAAGTAGGAAAATATTTGTAGACTGTTCAAAACTCTCCTGTAATGTTCTTCCACAGCAAAAACATATCGTTTGCTGGCAAAAATATTGCGCCTTAATAACAAAAACCCGGACCGCCCGGGGTTTGGGTAATGTTTTTCTTTGCCATTATCGTGCTAGCTGCTAGCGTTTGCCGAGCGTATCGCCTGCTTAAAGCGAAAAATCCTTACCCGGCGGATGGGTGAGAGTGTGTAGATTGAATTTTGGGAAAGCAATGTAGCGAAGGGCGGAAGAGGGGAGGGGGAGCTGGGTGGTTCTCACATGAAGCCCCGGAAGCAGCCGGAGTGCATCTTGTTGCTTTCGGCAACACGAAAATCACGCAAGATTTAGCATGGGTGGAATGGGTAACGGAGCGGACGGAGCGGACGGAGCGAGCCGTGATGAAAATAGTGGAGCAGTAGCACCGTGCTGATGCGCTCCTCGTTGGGAGTACAACAATTTTCGACCCCTTCCCACCGGTGGGAAACGATGGCGTAAAAGTGCCCCAAACACTGGCAGAGCGGGGTGCAGTTTTTGTGAAAACGATGAGTTGGCTAATTCTTTTACCCTTTCGAAAGAGGAGCTTCACTCCCGGCGTAACGTAAACAAGCTTAACGTCAACATAACCCGTTCCCGTCTGTGTCGTCAAACATTCCCGGGCTGTCCTTTCCGTTTTCGCTGGCCCCGTTCACCGTGCGGAGCGTTTACAAACGAATTTACAGGTCCTTTGCACGGTTCGTGCTCCCTCGAGTGCTGCCCTTAAAGGGGCTGACGAGCTCGAACACATGCAAACCCGTTCGCCAGCGTTCTCTGGAGACGCAGCAGCCGGTTTCGCAAACAGTTTAAATTGTCACTCCATCCTCTCAGGCGACGCTTCAGGTGTTCTTCGACGGGCAAGACGATACCTTTGCAAGTTTGTGAGTCACAAAAAATGGTTGAATCCTTTTCTGACAAGCACCTGTAGTCAATCTTCCCGTTCGGCTGCGGAAAGCTCCAGAGAGAGCTTTGAAGAAGATGTGTTTTTTTTTGTTGTTGATAAAAATGCTTCGCATAGCACGGTTGGATCAAGAATGTTTCGCTATTCTACTAAACAAACTGATGCTCCAAGCGACGGATAAACGAAGGATTCTACGTGAAGCTCGTTTATGTGTGTGTGTGTGTGTGTGGGAGAAAATATTTTAAAAATTGTTGAGTGTGCTCGTGGTTGAAATAATTCAATTATATTCCCAGCAGCGTGAGGTCCCGGCGGGTAGTTATTGATACGGTGCAAGGTGCGCTGTGCGCTCGATGATTCTTGAAACGAACCATGAATCATCCGTACAAAGGATGATGGATGAGAGAGAGAGAGTTCGACTTTAATTTTTGACGTCAGTTTCGCTTCAGGTATCACTTTGATACTTTATCATAATTTATTACCTCTATAAATGCTTGTGCAGTTACAAAGAGCAAATAGTTTTTTAAATATAAAAAATCGAATCAAATCAAATCAAATATATATGTTATTATTGCTAGTAAAATTTGTTGAATTTACTTGCACTTGGATTACTCAATAGAACAAGCAAATAATTGGACACAAGTATTGCATACATTAGGGCGGATTTGATTGCCAAAATTCAATTGATGTATAATTTCTGAGTACGATATTAGATGGAAAATTAGGTTACGCGTTAAAAAAAGCTTTAATTATGTTCAGTCGAATTAATCCGTAGTCCAATAAAAAACTGCCCAAAATTCTGTACGAAACGATTTCCATGTGTCTCGTGTTTAATCTGTCTACCAATCCATCTACCGAGATATGTCTCTTGCAACCGATTTGTAAACATGAGCGCTCTCATTCCCAGCACAACTGTTCTACATGGTTAGGCCCCGAAGAGATTATCCCCGAACCAACACATTCACGGCCAGATCACGCACCTCATCCGGCCGGGCAGGATGATTTCATTGGATCAATGTCTCAATTTTCCAAACATCTCAACCCAGACCGGCCCCGAAATTGGCTCCGGTTGGCCACACAAGAACACACAAGTGATACTCCCATCTACCTCACGATAGGTCCCACTTACCTGTGCATTGAACGCATGGCCGAGCAGTTCGACGAGCTGACGGGCGTACTGCTCCGAGCGTCCGGTTTCCGTCGCGTACAGCACGGTCGCTTTAATCCGTCGGGACAGGGCGCGTCCGAACAGTTTCGATGTAAATTTGACAGCTCTGCCCCCGGCGGGAATGGAGTTGAAAAGAAAGAGCAGAATTGATGAGAGGAAACGGTTTATTGGCTGATCGAACAAAAATCGTGAAGATATACTAGTGGTGCAGTGTGGGTAAGCTCTTCCGACCATGAACATCACGAACAATGTAAAAACCCCAAAGACAGAGCACGAGTAAAAATAAAAACAAACATGGCAAAAGTAATGCAGTTGAAGGCGTGTGCTGAAGTATGTGCTCGATTGCTTGATGCTGGTAAACGACACGTTCAGCTCGCGCGTCTGATGTGTCGCGCCATTGGTTCGCCTCTTTTTGCTTTGTTTTGCGTTGCAACATCTACTAGCGCGGGACATATGCAGGCGTTTGTGGAAAAGTTTTCCTATCATCTATCATCACAGTGCGAACCAAGTTGGAGCATCTGCAGTGGAGCGTTCGGGCACTTTTTGCAAGTGAGGCGTAAGCTTTTTTTCGTTCTTATTTCGTCACGAGTGTCTTAAAAGAAGATTCTACCAGAAAAAATTGCTCACTTAGTGAGAAAACGTATTTTGAAACGGTATGTGGTACTAAAAGGGTTGGCTTTTGGGCGAGGTTTCATACACAAACAATCTATTTATTCACATTCAACGAGAGCAGAAACCTTGACAAACAGCAGGGATGAGCAACCAGAATACTTTAATTGAAGTCTACCTTAAAAAAATTATGTTTCCTTCGGCTTTTGCTGTAGAGCACTATAAGACGCTCAAACATGAGTAGCATACATTTAGGCGCAATTCTATTTCCCACTTCGTAATGATTGTTCACCCCTGGTGAACCGCAAAATAGTTTCTCGGTCCTAAAATCCCACAATCTTCACCATAGCAACGCGTTAAATCAAACTGTCGAGAAAGAAATGAAGCTTATTTTTTATTTCCACCATCACGAAAAGGATTGAAATAAGAAAAGGATCGGTGACGGTTTACCAACGGCCCACGCTTTAACAATTCGTCCCCCCGAAAAACGATGCTCCGTAAGATGGATGAGCATTAGATTGTACGTTCAACATTCTTGAAATCTCCTCAAGCTGCATTCCATTCAGAGCGGTTTTGCATATTTCACATCGCCAAAAACGTTTCCCCGTGGACAGCTTTATAGTAACGATGAGTGCGCTTGTTTGCACGCATCTGTTCTGTATGCAAAGAATAATTTCGTCGAAACGATTTAGTGAGAAGTATCTCTCTTTTTTTAAAACTAAAAAAAGTAAAAAAGAAACTATCCTTCCAATGTCCATTTAAAGTCAAATTTTTCCCCATTTTCTTAATGGTCATTGAATTTGATTATTATGACATTTTTATTGGGACCATTTTTAACCATTCCTTTTCCACGCCTTCTAAACGATCACAAAGTTCCGAACGCTTGTTTTCCAAACGTTTCCAATGGGCATGATACGAGTGGGAGAAAATGTCCCGTAAACGAAAAAAATACCATCGTCCAAAAAATTGCCATCTCCATTCAAGTGAAACGCTCGCAAAGTGAACACGCTTCGGTAAGGACACTTGGTTCCGCGTGCCCGTTCCTGCTCCGTGAATGTCCCCGAAAATCCGGCTGCAGCCGTCCATTCACGCTCACACTCAACTTCCACGACTCGAGCGCGGCGACCAAAAACGAAAACCCCGAAGAGGTCAAAAAGTCACCCTCTTCAGCTGCGCTCGGTGACGACGGAAGACGGACGGATGGTGCAAATTGGCTGTTATGTTAGCAATTTGATGATGATGGCAGTAACATGGCACGCCGAGCATGGTACTTCCTGTTCGACGCTATTTTTTTCTCCCCCACTCTTGTCGGGGGGAAATTTGGAAGAGGAAACAGGAAAGCACTAGAGGGAAGAACTCTTGAAAAAAAAACTTACAAAAAAGTCGTGTCTTTCATGTACGCCTGGACGGTTCATTTTTAATGTAGAGTGATTTCCATTCATTCATGACCGGGTGGAGATTAGCTTTCATGGGAAGCAAGAATGCAAAAAGACACTCCCAAGAACAGGTGGTTTTCTGCGTGGACAAAGCAGCGAAAATGAACGAGACGCTGGCAACGTAGCGTAGGTTATTATTTTTACGATCGTTATTAAACTCTCCATTAATACGTGGGGTGTGTGATGAAGCGATCGTCGTGCGTCGAAATGTGATGGCGTCGCGGGTCGTTAGAAGGGACTTTTGGAGCGTGTAAAAATCACGTCCTTGACGAGAGCAAAAGTGCAGTTTTCTTTTATGAGTTTGCCAATGGAATGTAGTTTTAGATTTCAATTTTCTTTTTGAAATGAGTTTTTTTGTAGAAAATTGAAAAGTAATTTTACACGAACAGGACGAACGGGCATAAACAGGATTAACAGAAGATTTTACATTGATAAAGCAAAGCATTTTTAATCAATTATACAACAGAAGCTGTTCCGGTAAGAAATTCAATGAAACCATCGGTTTGATACATTGAAATTGAAATCTTTTAAGCACCAAAGAAATATTTTTTTGGTTAAAAAAAGTTTAAATTTCACTATCACGTCAAAATTAATTTGATGCATCTCACTACTGGCAGTTCCAGAACATCCCACTGCCCAACAGAATGATAAACTTTCGACCATAAACTAACATCGTGTACTCATGGGCTAAAAAACTTCCCGTTGAAATTCCACTTCAATATCAAACAGAGCCGAACCGTTTCGCAGCCGATTGCACGTCGTCAATCGTCAGCAGAAATGCTTGTGACCGGTGAAAATTGTTAACCTGGCGCTGTTTGCACGCCGACCAAATGTAATCCACCAAATGTACCCTGCCCGAAAAAGGTATGTGCCGGTGCTACCCGCAAGTTTCTCTTCCAACCGATCGACCTTTCGAAGTGGAGCTGATCCCAGCGGCGGCACGAAAACCAATCGTTAGTTCATACCTTTCCGGGCACGTTCGTTTGGTATTTAATGTTTTTGATGCACCGCTAAGCTGCAGCACCCACCGGGGTTGGGTGGGTGAGCTGGTTTGATCATGATGAAGGGTCGCTTCTAAGCGTATGTACGTCTAGCTGATGCGATAGAGCGAGAGCACCAGCTGCACTCAACGTGGGAACGGAGTCGGGCAAATATTTATTGGCAAATTTGGCAAAGTTAACCAGCGTGTACGCGTTGGTAGTCCTTTTAGCATCTGCAGGTAATTGGTAAATAGCGCTGGAAAGCAATTATCTGGGAAGGATAGCTATCTCGAAACTAAACGCGTTTCTAATGTATTCGAAAAGCAATGTTCTAAAATGTATAGTAAGTGCAGCTTTATTCATATTTTTTTAATACAAGCATGAATAATTTCTGTTAAACCGTTCGAATCACGACCCGACCGTCCCAAATAAAATTAAATCATTCTTTTTCCAATTTTCTGTAACGATTTCTATTACTTTTAGAATTTATCTTAAAAATATGTAAACAAATATTAAGGAGGAAAATTGTAGGCTCTTCCTAAACAATATTCAGTGAAAAATAAAATCAAAACTATTTTCATAAGCTTAGGAACAAGAATGTTCATTTCCACGAAATAACGTACATTAAAAAATAAGAAAATATGACACATTGGCTAAAAAAACTTGATCGATATGACATCAAGCGTGTAAAGTCTAACGCATAAAGAAAAAAGAAACATTAGTCTACCACATGGAAGCAATTTTCGGTCTTGCGACATACGACATCAAACTTCCAACAAATCTTCCTGCAAACATCATTTGATGATGAAAAATGCATGAGCAACGCATATTTGCATGTGTGAACCAGCCCGTTAACGAACCATCAAACGATCGGCGAAAGCATATGGTCAAATTTGAATTTTCGCCATGACAGTTGCGTCCACCAGCAGAAAATGTTGAAAAGCGAATTCGACAATCACTCCGGGGATTATACGATGATGATGCGCCAGGCGAAAGAATAATTTGGTCTTCACCGTTCGGAAAAATTTCCCGATTTCCTGCACGATCAAAACATGCCACCGACAGGCCGTGCCGGGCGGAGATTGATGTACCGTGGAAGATGTATAAAAAGAGCGTTCGGGAGGGTACACAATCCACCCACTGGAGGAGGGTACGCTGGGCACGGCGAGCAACGCAACGTACGGTCGATCTGTGGCTGATGATTGGGCTATTAAATTTATGACTTTTTCCGATTTTCCTGACTTGCTGCACTTCGATTTTCACGCTGCGTCCTGGGCCGTGCTGGAAATGAATGGGATCAATGGGGTGGCACATTTTCCGTGGCGACACGACCAATATCCACGGTTCGTTTGATGTTGAATTCCGGGATCCGGCATGTTTTTTTTTTGCGCGCTGTTATTGTGCGAACAAATTAACTCTCGTTGAACGTTCGATTCGACGGAGAACGTGAGATCGACTCAATTCAATTGAAGCTAATTCCGTTTGTGATTTTCGTTTCCTTTGCACCACGATTATTGTCGTTGAGAGTTTGGTAACCCATTCGTTGGAGGAAATTAGGGATCTTTACGCTTTGTAGGAAGGAAGGACACGCATGTTAGCTTTATTGATCAGTATTTCAACCGAATCAAATCAATTTACTTTTCCGGTTCATGTGCTGCAATTGGTTCGTAATTTTTGCTGTGATACTTATCGATATCATTTATTTATGCTTGTAAAAAATTCTCAGAATATCGGTGAGGTTGCCCATAAAAACATAAAAAATATAGAAAAACAACTTGGCATTAAATCACTCGCTTTCATAATCCTCCAATTATGTAAGCTTTCTAGTTAATTATCGAGCCACAATTGTGTCATATTAAAAAAAAGCCCACAGGATATGACATCAAACTGTTACACAAAGGATAAGCTAAACCGCTCTAAATCAGTAAAAAAAACCCTTTCCCTGCCTACGAGGTACATTGTGGTTCAGTAAAACGGACAGTGTTAAAGCTGCCCTTCGGGACGGTCCGTTGAAAAAGGTTAAACAGGGGAAAAAATGGACCAGCTTGAAGAGTAATTATCCGCCGTTTAGCTCAAAGGTCTGTCGTGGCGATGTGTTTTAAAAAACTTGTCCTATGGTTCGCTTTTTTCACCCTGCCCTGGAGGCTTTTGAGTAGAATAATCTGAAATTCCGCTAACTGTTGAGGGTTTTCTTTAAAAATGATTTCAAAACGATAAAAGAGGCCATAATAAACCGCGTTGAATAAAAAAAATCTTTTCTTAATTCGTTGTTCCGCTGGTGAAAAACCGCAACGTCAGCTGACTGCTGCTGCTGCGAGCGGAGTTTCATTCGCGTGTGCTTATCTTTTCGCATGTATGGTGCTGCCGAATTGATGATCTAATAGCGTTCCGGTGCTCTTGTTTCATTTTCTCCCCTGACAAGAAGATTCTCTTCGAACCAGAAAAGGATTACAATTGGCGAACACCGATTGATCGTCTTGCGAGGGTCTATGGGTTCTATTGCTTGTGGTGATTTGTAACAATAGGATGGTTATAATCAATTTGGAAACAGAAATAAAAATGGGAAATAGCTTGATAATGCCGTGCCGTCTCGTCCTCCCTTTTGATGCCCGTTTATTGAATTTTAAAAGAAAACCAGAAATGTGTTTTTAAATTGCATACTTTCAGGCGATTTTGATGAAAAAATCATGGAATAATTGTACAATCGATATTAAATTCTCCAGAAACCATTGGAACGAGTAAATCTTCTCCATTTCCTTGCAAAAAGTGATGCAGAACATTGATACGTTCAAAATAAACGAGGAATAATAATAAAAAAAATCCATACCTAGCTATTTGCTTGAAGTTAAACTTCCTGCGGGGTTTCTTGTTTTTCGCCGAATCTCGGCCCTTCTTCCAGATGTGCGTTTTCATAGCCGATTCCTGGGGGAGAAACATACAATTGATATTAAATGAAAAATGTTCATTTTTTTTGTTGCTATAGATAAAACATGGGACGAACGCCAAATCCTTTCTAGCCGAAGCGTTATCGATTTAAACTGAACCAGAAATGGGTACATTTCTGTGCCAATGTATCCGGAGATAATGACAAACTTTTAATCCATTGTTTTAGACCCATGTTCAATGAGCAGCGGTAAGTAGCAGAGCGTGTTTCGAATTCGAACCCATTCGATACCCTTGGGATAAATTTTTTGTAACATTCGGAAAAAGTTTTTAGAAAAAATGGAGTGGATGTGCTTCAGATACTGTGTGTGTTAAACTAGACCTGAGGTAAAAATCATATGATATGGAAACCATACGTAGAATGTTTCCTGAGCTTAAGTGAAATAATATTTAAAAGCTATTCACTACAACTAAAAGATTGCCGTGTAAAATCCATTAACACTCCTAAAGCCACTGTGAATCGATCCCTATTATTTACGACCGACAACGAGAAGCGACACAATCGATGATCAAAATTGCTCACCTGATACTCGAACGAGGGCCGCAGATAGTAAACGGCCATCTCCTGGTGGAAGACGGGCGTTACCGAGGCGGACATCGGTGGCACGATCCATATCCAATCGGCCGGGCAACCGTTCCTGTGAGGTGGAAAATAAAATGATGAAAAATAAAATCGAGCGGCACGTCCTACGTACAAAAAAAAACCACTCCTCGATTGGGCTCGATCAATTACCTCAGCTTCGTTTCGTTTTCGAAGTGTTTCATGAAGCTCTCGCTGGCGGTGTGATGATCGACGATGGTAATATTGCGGCTCTGGTACGAGTGCAACACGGCAATATTAATCTCCACCAGCGCCTTGTCCTTCCACAACGAGGTTGGGTTTCGCGTGTCCAGCCCCATCTTTATTGCGATTGGCTGGTTGTGTGAGAGAGAGAGAGGAAGTGGGAGAAGGCAAGGAAGAATTCAAAGTGATTTTTTTTCTTTTGCCTCAAAGAAGCCTAGTGCTACTGAACGATAGGCTCACCTCCAGCAGGTTGCGGCGGTTCGCATCGCACAGATTGCGGCAACCGATCTCGGTCGACATATACCACCCGCTGAAGGCCGTCGCGGTAAACTGGA
>KI915043.1:2760440-2773440 GCA_000473445.2 Anopheles farauti
ATACATCAAATCCTTCCATGAAAATAGTTTTAAATACTGCCATTGAGACAACTTCATACCCTCAATGCTTGTGGTATTCGGTATCGGGTCCAATCTCAATTTGAACAAGATGACGTCACACATTCCAGACGGATAATCCCTTTCCACCGGACCAGTTTTCACTTCCTATACTTTCGGGCGAGGCTACTTCACACGGGCAAGATTCGTTCGTCTGTTGTGCCACCAAGCAAATAGAGGATTAGAAAATACGATCAGCCAGAATCTGTGAGTGTCGCATCTGTTTCACACCCCTCCCTCTCAGCAGCAACCAGAACCGTCCACTTTTATTCAGAGAAAAGGTTTCCTTTCACATTTACAAGTGGCCAGCGTTGCCGAACTTGTCGCTGGTCGTGTGGTTGAAGCTGCTCGCAGCAACGATTTTCCAGCTGTTTATCTTATGAGGATGTAAATTAAAACCATTTCAATCTCCTTCTGCTTCTGTTCCTCCCCTTTACGGTGAGCGTAAAAAAGAGCCGTTCGAGAAGCAAGAGTTTTTTGTGTTCATCTTCAGGTTGAAATTTGTGACACATTAAAATACCTGACCACAAGGACAACCATGGCATGTCATTTCCAGCTGCTGGGCATTCGTTTGTGAACTACACGGACAAAAACAAAAAAAATAACACTCCCAAAAGAGAAAGAAGAAATGCATGAAATTGCAGTAAAGGACGAAATTAAGTTCCCCAACTTGCAGACGACCAGCGCGTCTCGGCCCTTAAGACGATGGAGCAGAGGGGTAAATTTATGAAACTGACGCTCACCGGTTCCGGTCGGAATGTTTTTTCACCTCTCACCCGCACCAGGAGGATTTGTATTTAAGCATTCTTTACGGCGAGCAGTTTAACTTAACTAACGCCAGTGCTCGGTGAGCGGGCAATGAAGTGGCCGTCCCTGTGTCCGGTGCCAATCGTTGATTATTATTCCAGCTCATCTGGAACTTCATCATGCCAGGGTGGAATTTGTTTCACCTGTGCGTAGCGGAGCACAGATTGCAAGGATGCTAATCCCACTCCCTCCCTCTCCAGCCAAAGAGGATGGTATTTTAATGGAGATGGTATTTGTAAGTAGTTTCCAGGCAGGCTCAAGATAGCGAAGGAAGGTCAAGATGCTTCTTTCAGCCATGCCATTCCCAGGTGGGTTGAGATATTTATGATTGCTTCATTCGGCGTGTGGAATATGCATCACCGTGTCCCGTGCGTTGGTTCATGGTGGATAATGTTCATAAATTATTTCAAATTGCTTTTCGTACTACGATGCGCTTACATCATTTCGATCACGGGGATTATTCGCAGTTTTCAATGGAACAAAGTGCACAAAAACAGGAGGAAAGGCTTTAAAGCCCAATGGAGTCGCCTGGTGGTTTATGTTTTAACAATGTTTTAGCAATGCTCGTCCATATCAGAATAATTTAAGATCTTTGAATACATCTATGGTTATTATGACCAATATTACACGCATAAAAGAGTATAATTCATTTGCAAGCTTTTTGATATGTTTGAAAAAAAAAAAAAAAAAAACCATCCAAACTGTTCATAAGCGATTTTGCGGTGAATATTCCTCAACAAGAAATAGTTTGAAAGAATAAATAGGATAGCGAAACATTTTGAGGGATGAATCAATTGCTATAAAAACTATAACGAATGCTCAATATATATTTGTCATGTTTCAACTAGTGCATTGCAAAAAATAGCGTTTATCAGTTCTACATAAATGTATATTTGTTCAGTGGCAGTAAAGCTAGCTTTTCGAAATGCTCAATATTTATTATTATTATTTTTTACCATTACAGCTAATGTTGTTGGTTAATCTATTCTTTCAGTCATTCTGATTGCTTTAAAATTCTAAATATGTTTTTTTTTTAAATTAGATAGTTAAATTAGCTATAAATTAATAAACAAGTATTGAAAAATACCTTCATCATACATTTATTTAAAACCAGTTAACCAAACAAATGAGACTATACGGAAAAATAATCACAGATTGTAGATCATTTCTATAATGTTAATGTCGACAAAGAGCTTACGTAGTTTTTCTCCTCTGTAGCATAAAAGAACACTAATTAATCGTTTGTGCTCAAGAACGTAAAATGAAACATACTCCTTCCACTATCCCTTGGAAAGTGGATCACAGATTATATATCATCCCAATAATTTTAATGTCGACAGATAGCTTACGTAGTTTTTCTCCTATGCAGCATAAAACAGCACTAATTAATCGTTTGTGCTCAAGAACGTAAAATAAAACATACTCCTTCCACTATCCCTTTGGAAAGAGAAATGATCTCAAAAGTCCGGAACCGGAAATGGTGAAGTGTGCAGACCCAACGACCCACTGGGACCGCTGCCTCTCCCAAGGACGCTTAGATTGGTTTGCATTTGCACCATTTACGCCACGCCACCTCAAGAACCCAATTACGTTCTTGCTTTCTTCCTTCCCGTGGTTTCTTCCCCAGCCCGATCGGTCTCGGGGAGAGTCGCACAAGTGAGCGCACACACCAGGCCCGTTGTGCAGGCGATAATGAAAATAATTTAATTTTTCCTCCTTCATCATTTAATTTACACCCTTGTTGTTCGGGGGTGTCCGCACGCTTCGCCTTGTCGTGTGCTCGCTGCGTGCCATGTTTTGCCGTGGCGCGTGCTGTTTGCTCGCTACAGCCGTTTTATTTTCTTTCACCCTCGCGTTCCGAGCTTCTTCTTGCGCTTCATTTCGCTGTTTGGGTTGGCTGGCTGACTGGTTCGTTCGTCGAAAGATCGTTTCCGGTGGAAGCTCTCGTGGGAAGGGCGCGCGTCGAGGGAACGCTAATTACATAAGGACTATGACTCTCAATTTAAATAATTAATCACTTTAACTATCATCCCCCCCACTTCGCTTTCTCGGGGCCACCCAACCCAAAACGCTTCTCCACTCGTGTGCGAAGGTTTTCCTTTCACACGAACATACGCTATCGCTGATAGTCGCTTTTTTGTCACCGCTTTATGTGACCACCGGAGCACTTTTCTTCGCTGGCAAAACTCCGAATGCTTTTTTATTGGTTTCTGTCGCGTCTTTAGTGAGCGCACTCTTGGAAGATAATGCTATTGGAGTCCCAATGCTTACCTGCAGCTTCGACCACTGTATCCGTCCGATGCAGCGGGACGAATTGCGCCAGGCCAGCTTGGCACCGTAGATCAGCTCCGTTTCCGTCAGATGGTAGGAGCCTGTTGCTTCGACTTCCTTCTGCACCTGCTGCCAGCGACTATCGTGCGCTGGTGATTTTAATCTGCAAAGAAGCGAACGAAACAGAAGAGCGATGAAGTTTGTGCGAGTGGCAAGCGTTTCGACAGCACGTGCCTCGAGACAAAGCGAACCGAAGGTGAAGCAAAACCCATAGGCAAACCAGCACTGGCGGCTGCTTGAAGAATCCAAGCCGAGTAAATAAAAACACAAAATGTACAAGAAAACACTAACTTAAACAGAGATAAGACAAGGAAAACGCTCCCTACCGGAAGGGCCCGCTTCGTTCGCTTAATTCTGCTGGTTATCTGGAACAATTTAGTGCCCGGACCAGTCGCCCAGACCCCATGGTCGACGATCCTGGCGGGCAGATTGGAGAAAAATCTCAACCAGCTAGTTTTTTGTGTGCCTTGGGTGCCGTTGGCTATGTTTTAAAAGAGCGGATTAAATGATTTTTTTAGCTTCGCCTCGTGCCACCATCCCGCAGGCACCGAATCCGGCCACGAATGTCTTTGGGGTCATTTCACGACAGTTGGGAATAAGACTGCGGTACAAACCGGATGAAACTGGGGAGATAATTTGTTGAAAGTTGTTTTTTTTTTACATGAGGTTTTCTTTCGGGTAGCTGTTGGGAAAGATTTCGCTGCAGCTAGATTTTAGGTCATTTCGCTTTCGCTGATTGCCTCCGTTGTCACGTACGAGGTCGTGAAGTTTGGGGTTTTTTCGGGGTTCGCTTAAACTGGTTGACATATTTTGTCAAATTGAATCGTTAACTTAGTTGGAGGAGTAAGCTGTGTGAGTGAGTCCCCAGAAAAATATGTTTTAGTACTTTAATAGATCAAACACGAAGATAAATAAATGTATATTCATGAATAGAAATCTACCTTATATTTTTAAAGCTTTTTTCAGAAACCGTATGACAAACTTTATTAAAAAAGGTTTCAGTAACAAGCGTAAAAGTATGTATTGCACAATCAATATTTGAATGATGCAAATAACGCAATTTTGGAGCATCAATTCAAACATTCAGGATGATACTTCAAAATAACCCCAAAAGTATGCAATCTATTGCTATAAATGCAAAGATTGCCGCAATGTTTAAAAGCGTGAACGATGCTTGATTTAAATAACGTGAAAGATTCAAATTTAAATCAAACTCCATTGCGAAAACATCACTTCCACACAATAAAAGAATCAAGATCACCCGTCACCTCCATAACGTTCCGGTCATCCTTCATCGCTCGGTCAACTTCCGTTCGATTGCAAGTTTTCCCACGAAGAAAACGGAAAGCAACTTTCCTCGGGGCTTAATGCGATGAAAAGGAGTATAAATTGTCCAACAATAGTGACAATGGTTGCTGCTAAGCAGTTCACAAGCGTCATTATTCTCCAGCCACCGTCAGCGGATTGCTCGGCACGAAACTCGGCACGAAAGACTCGACCCTTAAGCGTGCGGAAGAACGAACGATGTCGAGGCGGTGTTTACAGATTAAAGACCATGTTGCTGCTGGAAGGGTTAGTTTGAGTAATCAATAAAAGAAAGCTATTCTTGCTGCTCTCCTTCATATCATCTATCAAGTGGAGCTTGAGTGTTGTTGAAAACTGTTGCTGCACTCATTTCTTTGCTTGAAGCATCTGCTGGACAAAGCGTGATATCGTGAGAACGATTAGTATCGAGGAGCTCAATTTTGCTATTTTCTTGGTTAAACTACTCAAGTAAACATCAAGTGTGCTAACAAACAACAATTTTGATACGAGCATACTTGAAGACAACTGTAGCTATCGTCAAACCGTTTGGCTTTTCTAGTAGATTGTTCTGAAGGACACGTTTGGCTTGCGTTTTATAAGACCCTTATTGTGTGACGACACGGCAGCCGAATGCAATTTAAGCATAGTTGCTTGGAGAACGTTATGTACGGCAGTCCAATATATTTCCATCAATTCACCCGACCGAAGCAAAGCGTAGCTGAAGAAACGCACTTTCGAAAGAGGTCATCAACTCGCATCAACAGTCGTAACCCATCAGCACGTATCAAACGGCGTGGTTGGTGGGTCGCTCCATCCACCAGGAAGGATGTTTATTCGGTGTTATTTGTCCCCGCCCTTCGGTCCCGAGCCCTCGACATTATGGATTTGTCGGCTCGGTTTACGATGGGTCGGATTCATACGCTTGCGCTGCGAGAAGCCTACTGTCAGGCGTTTTCACTACTACGGCCTGGCCAGTATGGTGTATTTGCGTCCGCACGCCGTCCTCTACTTGCTGACGTATGCAATTTTCTTCGACTCTGATTAAATCTGAACCGACCGAACCAGAACCGGGCCCAGGCCGACCTCATCCGGACTTGCCTAAACCTATTCCTGCTTGGAAGCACGTGTTTTCTTCCATTCGGAGCCACATTTACAAGCGGTAAAACATATCCCGTACTATCTTCGGTCATGGCCTACTATCGTGATCCATTCACCAGCATCTTCGTGTACGCTGGTAATTGAGACAGGCACAACACACTGAGCACATACTCACACACGTTCCATTGTGCCGGTGGGTCCACCCGCCGCGGGTAATGGATCAGGAATATTAAACGGCTTTGTTGCGGCGACACGATCAACATAACAATCGTAGCTAATGATGATGATTTGTTAATGATTGTTGTAACGCTTCTGTTCCGGTTCTTGGATTTTCTTGCACAGCTAATGGTGTATCATGTCTTATCCGAAAGATGTTGATTCCGTCGACAACACGCAGACGGTTTTGTTAATAAGATGGCATTACGTCGGTTAGCTAGTGCGAGTGGATTCGGGCAATACTAAAGGGGGTTTAACTGCAAGCATACGATAACAATAGCATCTGTCTGTTGCAGGAGGAATCTTTTGTAACAAAAACCCTTTTCGTTTGTTCTTCCTGATAAAATCAACTAAAATAGTTTAGTGAAAGTTTAATGGCTAGCGGAATTATTTTTACTTACATTGCAAATTGCTGAACATGAGCAAGTATTAATTATTTCAATAAATCTACCATTTGAACCAACATAATTTGAACTTGGAAATGTTTTCAACTTGCAATTGGTACAAGCAAATTATTGCATAAATCTAGGCGCATTATTCAAATTTAAACACAATAAAACATGTACACTTGCAAAACTTGTGGAGAAAGCGCAATCTATTAAGCTCTTAATTTGTTTTAGCGAATGAGTGGTTTCTCATCAGCTCATCCTATTCAGCTCATCCTATCAGCGGTTTACCGAATAAACCAAACCCATCCGTCAAAGTGGATTCATATACAACCCTCACAGCTGGATCGCAGTAGCTAATTACACCACAACTGGGCAACACACTCACTCGCTCCGTTTGCGACTATAATGTACTTCAGCATCCCGGGTGGCTCGCGGCAGTTTCAGGTTTTCAGCTGAGTTTAGTTACTATTTTTTGTTGTGTTTATCCACTTCCCGTTCCTGTTCCTGTTGCATGTTGCATCCCTCGAACGGATAGTTTATGTGTTTGTGTATCTTAAACCGCCCGAAGCAGTTGGAACGCGGAGTGAAGTTTATTTATTTTCCACCGCATTTTTTTTTGGCGCTGAGAACAGTGGTACAAACTCAAACTAGCTTCTCATCCAGTGGGTTTCCTGCTTTGGAAGTAGCTGAAAAACATGTTTGCAAGGAAGGAAAAATGGTAACAAAAACTGCAGCGGCAGTTCCGTTCGCATTAACCCACTAATTAGCGCACTGGTCGAGGTTGTCCAACGAACAACCGAATGTTCTCAGTAACTCACCTGTGGGTAGAAGAGAACGTGATGCAATAAAAATAAATAAACAAAAAATCCTACATCATCAGGATAATTGCTACAAATGATTTTCCACTGTTTAGACATGGGATAAAAATGGCTCCAAAACAGAGCCACGTAATTGTGCCAAACAAATCATACGCTTCGTTACATTTTTGCGCTCCGCTGCCTGTTCGCCACGCAATAACTCGATTATTTATGCTGACTCGGGCTTATCATGTGGCAAAAAATAATCCGCTCCATGATGGAATTATAAACGGCTTTCCGAACGGCGAAATAGCGTCCTTTTTACAACCAATTGCGAAACACCGCAAGCTGCATCGAAATGTATTTACTTGTTGTTATTTTTCATTCCCACACCGATACTTCGATGGAATAACATTTTAATCCCTCCGCGATGCAGTGTTATCTCACCCTGCCGGTGTTTCGAGCTTATTTTTGCACCGTTTTGCAATCACAACACACCAGTGCTGTTGAGTAAACGCGTTGACCGGGGATGGTGAGAGCAAGTTTGTAAATAACCCCGCACAACTGCTCACTGAGTACCGTAAGCGTGAAAAGGGTATCATCACAACCACCGCTTGCCGTGCATACATTCGGGCGCTTAATTGATACGGACAAATGTGACTCTAACCGAAACCATTCGACACCACAATTGACCGATAAATTTACATTTCGGTTTGGTGGTTGCTTAGTTCGGTAGTGGTTGAATCAGTGTTGACGTTTGCGGTCCATTGTCGAGTGGCTGAATTTGTTCACTAAAACCATCTCATGCTGAGATGTTCAGTGGAGCGGGTCGAGTTGAGGATAAATCACTCCACCGTTTTGTGTTTCCAACAGAAAAAGCACTGTTGTTTGCAGTTTGATATCGAAAGTTTTATTGATACTGTGTCAATGATGCATGCTGTAAACGACGCATAAAAATAAGAACACAATATAAATAAGAACACCATGCATAGAAATAAGAACAATTTTTTAACAAAAAAAATATTCGGTCTGAACAAAAACCGTTTATGTGAGCTTATTAGCATTTTGTGATTTGATGTGAGAAATTTGCAATTCTTGTTGTACTTGTTTGGATGGAATACATCCCTCTACTCAAATTTCAATTATTGTGTACTATCGTTCTATCCCTTAGAAGTTTTTAATTTATTTTAATTTTAGTCAGACGTGTAGCCAGATTGCGATCGCTAATAAAACAAAATAAAACATTATTTCAAAGCACCAAGTCAGAAGTTGTTTTGAGCAGTGATGCTCATTTACAAGTTATAACGAGTTTTACAAGGCGTTTGGTTTAAAAAGCTCACTCGTACCTGAACCCATTTCTGGTGGAATGTGTACCATAATTCCGAATTCATTGTGCTGTTTAAAAGTTTTGCAATCATTTGAATTTTTTCCAGCAAGAAAATGTCCATCGTGAATCTATATAAATAGTTATTCGTGCCAGTGCTTTTTTATTTTTAATTAACTGTACCAATGTTATTAGACTATTTCGGAACACACCTGTTATCACATAAATCGTGTACACCTCTCTAAAAAATGGCAGAGAATTTGAAATCAGTTTACGCAAAATTTTCCGCCAATTGGACGTAATTTGATCCTGCCAGTAACGATGCACATTTACTGGTGCGTTAATTACACTCCAATGGAATTTAGTCATAATCGGACGTGTATTTGTAACGCTACTTTTCACGCATATCTATGAAACTGCCGACATGCTTCATCGATCAACCGATCTACGTGAACAGCAAATTAAATTAACGCAAAGTGGGGCCGTCGGAAAATAGAAAATAACGATCGCTTGCAGTGCAGTGAGGTGAAGAGAACGTGAAAAGGGTAACCTGTTACGCGATGGGATAGTCAAATTGCTCATTCTGGCTAATGTGATTGCAAAACTTTGCCGAAAATAATGTGCGATTGTTTGCCGAGCTGCGGCCGTTAGCGAAACAGTTGGTGAATGTTTGAATGGGATGATTACAGAAATATAAATATTTAATAAAAGGCAATTATTGTAATTATTGTGGCTATTGCGTGATGTAACGAGTGACTTTGTCAACTTTTTGTAGCAACTTCTGATTTAATGATGCCAAAATCTTATCAATCTTAACGAAATCCCACCTACAAATCAGCTAGATATTAAATTGATTTCTTGTAATTAAAAAATATACTATCACTTTAATGTATGCTTTTTGATGCAAAGTGTCAAATTAGTTTTCTTTTATTGATTGCCCCTTCAGTAGCGATGAAGCATGATTTTTTTAGTTTTTCGATTCCCAGCCATACTCGCATTCTCCAAACTGAAACGGAATGCCGAAAGCAGCTCTTGCCGTCGCTCGAAGTGATGTGCAAGTGAGCGGAAAAGTACCTCGACAAGTAATAGGATTGGAGCAGGTGTGAAAGAAGGTAAACCGCTTACGCTGTCCCTTTGACATTGTTTTAACACTCCTAGCAAGAAAAAGCACTTGACGCCATCGGAGAAGTTCGCTTAAAAACAGTTTTATTGAAAAGAAGCGGAATGCAACCCTTCATGATACCGTAAATTATATCGACATCAAACAAACGATACTGGAAGCTGTTATTTGATTTACGGAAAATAAATGACCTAAGAAATCGTCGCTAATATGTCATGTCTAGCACAACAAACCCGTTTTTGTTCTCCCGGGAAAAAGCGAACGAAATTCCATTCCGTTCCGCTTTAAATTGCATCTCTGACTGAAAATTTGTTCACAAACATCCCGGTGGAACGATACATGCACATTCCAACCTGTCGCACAGTGGAAAAATAATAAGATATGCCACAAATGCGAAATGCCGTGAAATACCTTTATCCCGTCGGTGGATTACTTCGGTAACCCCATCGGTGACAGCTCAGGTGCTCGCCGAGGAAGGAAAGCTATGGCTCGAAAGATCACAAATGCCCGCAAAAGTCGTAAATCCTTTTCGGGGATGGATCCTTTTTTTGCTCTCTCTTTCTCTCTCTGTATTTCTCTCACTCTCTCTCTCTCTCTCTCTCGGTCTCTCTGTGTTTCGTGTTTCTTTGGCAGGTTTGGTTGATCGGAAGGAAATTTATTTGCGAAAGAAACATGCAATAACCTGGTGGTGAAAGGACAAAACCCGTCTGTACGAGAAAAAGCAAATTAGGACCAATCGAAAATCATTCAACCATCATGATACGAAATGAAATATGAGACACATTCCTCTTATTATGCTTCGAACCGAATGATACAAACGGTTCACGGAATATCTTTCTGGGAGCAATATTTTTAATCACAACTCAGTAAAAGCTTCTGTGATTACATTCTCATACTCATGGTGTAAATGTGCTAATCAAATTTGCTTTGTTAACATTCCCGAAATGTTTAACGCAAACGAAAAGTTATTGAATAATTTCAAATAAAAGTTACACTTCAACCGCTTTCGAGCAGCACACAAATCAATTTCATGTGATGATTGTGCCATTCTCGTTGTGGCAGCATGCAAAACCACATATTGTCAACGCAATGAGCTGTTTTATTAACAAACCTCAAACCAGCGCGTGCTCGGAACCGATTGAGGTGTGTCAAAGGCAAATATTTTTCCAATCTCCAAACACTTCGGGGACAAATAAACTGACTCCCTTCCGAATCGGTATTGGAAACGTACACTGTCGAACAATGGATCCTTTTGGTGGTAAAATGGACCACAAACGACAATGAATGAATGGTGTGAAGGACGGAAACGGTTCGGACAGGGTTTATTTTCTCCTTTCACCGAGCGAAGGTCGACAGGTGTGATTTATTTAGTCGTTCGTGTGGTGGCACTTCGATTGCACGAGTACTGTAAATGAGGGAAATTAGAGGTCCGGAAGTGACCACTCTCCAACGGTAGCAACGTCCCGCAGGCCGATCACACTGCTCGGAATGGAGAAGCTCACGCCATTGCATCGATTCCATTCGGGATTTCTTTGTACCGGTATGTTTTCCGATCTGTAAAGTGAAAGACTTTACGTCGAGAACATGAGTTTACTAAGGGATTTAATATTATACACATTACATTTTCTCTTGGTCCTTTTTGCTTGATTCCCAGTGCCAGAGCAGACGAGCCCTAGAAATGAAAATTAATTCCTCCGACCGTGCCCTTCCAGACACAGGTCCCACAACGTTACAATCGCATTAAACGTGTCTGGAATATTCAATACTTGATGTTGGTTGTGGCTTAAACAATAGTGGCCACACGTACGAGACACGGTCTGGTGGTGTCGTTCGACAATCAATTTGTTTCATTATTGGGATTCGAAAATCGATCGTTTAGTTTATGGCTAAAGCGGGTGAAAATAATCAAGATCTTTTTGAGGAATATGAACGCCTCAGGATGGGCTAAGTAACACGTGTGTTTGTGAACAATTTATCAATTCGGATGGCTTTTTATTTTAAAATGTCTTCAAGGGATTTTTTGTCAAATAACATATATGTCTGCTTTTAATGGGATATTCAAAACGATTTTCAATGTTTTAAAGGCAATATTAAAAGATTAAAATAGTAAGTATTATATGCGTCAAAATATAGCATACATTTAGGCGGTTTTCTATCAAACTTCGAAACACTCATATTAACACAAAAAAAAAACAAAATTTAATAAACCAAATCAAAACCTTTCCTTTCAACGCGCCGAATGAACTTCTTACGGATCTGTATTTCCCGCTAAAACGTTTCACACTCAACATATGCTGGAAAAGCTACATCCTCTTAGAATCCAGATCAACCGGAAACGCGTCAACAATTTTCCCACTTGATTGACCCTGTGACAACCAGCATCCTTCATTCAATCAGCCGTTCAAACATTCCAACTGCTTGGGAATTAACGACATAACTGAAAACGATCGATCATACGCAGGAAAAAGAGAGAGAACGATTTCTACAAACTGCGATAAATCGATGGAAAGCGGAAACATACGACATGGCGATGGTTATTCTAATATGACACATGTCAAATAAACTATTTCACTGCGCTCGTGGCCCCCTTCACGAAAGCTTTCGTTCACGTTTTCCGGTGCAGGATGTCTGCAAGTGAAGGTTTTTTTATGTTTTTTGAAAGATTCTGTTGAAATTCCAACCGAATTTCGAAGCATAGTGAAATTGTAGGAAACCTCATTCAGATCGGATAAATCTGTTCTTCCTCCTAAAATGTATGAAGCATAGCACCCATTCGTTGAACGACTGTCGCATCACTAGTACGTACGATGATTTTGACGACATTTTTGCACGTCTCCTTTATCTCTAGGTGCATCGTTCGCATCCAAATACTGTCCTGATACGTTCCTCCTGCTTTTGCCATGCAAATTGCACACTGTTTGATGTGCACTCTAGTTGCGTTGCCATCTTTGGGTAGTTTTTTTTTTACAATTATGTTCCCCGAACATACTCGCCAAAAGTACACCGGTGGGATTCTTCACGAGTGGTTCAGGTTAAGTGTTTTTCATAGAATAGGTTTAGCAAAGGGTCTCCAAGAGGCTGCTCAAAATACAAAGAAAATTCCCAAATCAAAAAGGGTGCAAAATCTAGCACTGTAAAGAGAACAGGAAAATATTCGAAACGTGCTGAAGAATAGTTTTAAAAGTATGGAAGTAGACGAAGTGAAATTTCAATCCAAAGTGTTTTTATAAACGCATTTCAACTACAAAATGTATGGATTATTTTTTTTTTTTTGCAAGAAACACCTTCAATTAAGAAACAAAATTGGCTTAAGCTCTAGCTGTACCAGTATCCTTCAGAAACAGTAATTTAAAGACAATGACCTGCGTCAATATCTACAACAGTCATTAATTATCCCGCTCGTATCGATTTTTGCTTATCAGCTTTTTTCTTCTTCCTCTGTTTCGTGTTTGGGAAGTGAGAGGATGTAAAAAAAAATCTTGAAAACAGTTTGTTTTTTTAACAAGCGTTAGTATATTTCCTTACACCTCAATCGATTGTGAGCAATTGAATAAGA